>JBAOKB010000058.1:0-338204 GCA_037044905.1 Hortaea werneckii | reverse complement strand
CTTCAGCTTCATTTCCGAGCTAAAGAACCCAAACGAATTCCCCAAAGCGCTCGTCGCACTGCAGATCAGCGACACGACCCTCTACATCATCGTGGCCATCGTGGTCTACCGCTTCGCCGGTCCCGACGTTGCCTCGCCGGCTCTAGGATCCACCACCTCCGTGGTGATGAAGGTCGCGTACGGCATCGCGCTGCCAACGATTGTAATAGCAGGCATCATCTACGCCCACGTCGCCGCCAAGTACATCTACGTCCGGCTCTTCCGCGGGACACCGCACATGTCGAAGCGGACCTGGTTGTCGCTGGGGACGTGGCTGGGCATTGTGATCCTGCTGTGGGTCATCGCGTTCATCATTGCCGAATCCATCCCCGTGTTCAACAACCTGCTGGGCATCATCTCGGCCCTGTTCGCCAGCTGGTTCACTTACGGCCTCAGCGGCGTTTTATGGTTGTTTATCAACTGGGGAGGATGGTTTAAGAATATGAAGAAGTCGGCTTTGACCGTGCTGAATTTGTTGATCTTCGGTGCCGGTGCTGCGATCTGTGGCATTGGACTGTACGCTAGTGGGAAGAGTATACATGATAGTAGTGGGACGGGAGAGAGCTGGAGCTGCGCGGACAATTCAGCATAATATAGCGTTTTCTTTTTTTCACCATGTATTGAATAAGCAGGCTCTGCCTTTTTTTCGGTCTCCTAACGACCACCTATTGTAATAAACCCGATTCTTAAGGGTCAAGCCTGCTGTCTAATGACCTTATTTCACTGATGTAAACCAAGTGCTAAACCCGACCGTAGCTTGTGTTCGCGGCAAGATCTAGGAACTCCTGAAAACAGCTTCAAAATCCAATTCCAGGTTTGGTCTAGCTAGTGAAGATTATCCCTTGTCTAATCGCATAAAACCAGCAATCCAAAGCCGGAAGAATACCAGAGTCCCTCACAAACACGGGTGTAAGAAATCTTTTAAAGCATGATGTCAATCACCACCTAGTTCCCTCTTCAGCCACTCCCGCTGCAAAGCCTCCGTGCTATCAGGCTTCTTCCCCTCAACCCACTCATGACTGAACCGATACCCTTCCAACAACACCTCCATCACAATCAGCACAATGATCCAAATCTCCAGCATATTCGAATGCTTCTCACTCAACCGCTCGCGTAACACTGCTGCAATCTCACTCGCGTAATTCATCCGCTCATTGAGCGTCTTGATTCTGACTCCCACATCGAGCGCACGCCCGACTTGCTCGTAGTAGTTCTCCAGACCTAGCTCGTGGGGACTGTCCCAGAAGAGATCCGGGAGGCTGTCCGTCAGCTCGGAGTAGAGGTTTAGCTGCGCGCGGATGTGCAGGAGCTCGCCTGTTTTGCGCAGGATGAACTCCCGGCTGAATCGGAGTTTGCTGCCCTGGCTTAGAGTGAGGGGAATCGAGCGCGTGGTTTGGAAATACGAAGAGAGCATGTTCTCGAGGACTGCCAGCTTGGTGCTTCTTGCTAATGCGGAGGAAAAGGCTATCTTGGCGAGGATGTTGTCGATCTCGGTCCGGCGTTGCTGCTGTGCTTCTTCATGGCTATCGAGCTCCGATTGAGAGGTGTTGTAGTGTTGGTGGTGTTCTGAGGAGGCTTTGGTGCCGAGGATGATGGTGTCGCCTATGATCTTGCTGACTTCGCGGGTCGGATCCTCGACATATGCTAGGTCCTCGACCTCGAGCCGGTCCAGATGGCCTTCTTCGGCTGCCTTGGGAGCGAGAATCCTCTCAACAAGATGGTGCGCGAGCTTCTCGGTCACATTCCATGTTACCACGCTTCCGCTGGGGAAGACGAAGACGTCACCCGCGCCTTGCGGCCTGTCTTCCCCTGTCACTTCATCTCGTACTACAAAATTAGGAGTTTGGACGTGTAGTACTTGAGGGAAGAGCTCGGTCCGGAACGGATCAGGCTCGTAGCCCTCACGCTGAAGAACGTGTTTTGCCACATGGAGGTTGTATGTTTCAGCTGCACAGTACGCGGTAACATCCTTCGTCTGGATCTCTGGATCCACGTGCGCTCGCCGTCCAGAGCCTTTGATGACCTTTCGTGACCTTTGCGCCTCCACGGCTACGCGCCGCACTAGACTGGGCAGAGAGTTAGAAGAGGCCTGGGAGCGAGCTGCTTTTCGCTTCGGCGTCTTAGACTTTTCTCCATCGTGAGATGCTTTCCTGTTGCCATCGTCTTGCTGCCGTCGTGTGCAGGTGGAGAAGCTGCTTCTGGTAGGGTCCAAGACGGCCTGCTGGAGGGCTCGGCGCGGATAGTTGTGGTAGGTTTGCTGGCGGGAGCTTCGTGATTGCGCTGCGATGCTCCTACGTGCTATAGTCCCAAAGGCGATCCATGTCTGTCTGGCCGAACTCATTGCTTCCACTCAATGATCTCACATACACGATTAATGTCGTGTTCCCGTGCGAACTACTGACGATGCTTCATGTCTTCGGCTAGCAACCTGACATCACTTCCGAAGCCGCACTTGACCTCCTTCCCGAGAGCTCACGTCCATCCTTGCATGCGACAGCTGCGTCTTAGACAATTCGGACGTTGCGCGCTTCCACCAATGCCTGCGACATGTCCGACGATGTCGATGCGACCGACGACAGTCTCCTGCATCTTCCACCGCCCGCGGTAGCAGCTCCCGATGAGCAGCCCAGCAATGGTGCTGCGGAACCCGAACCCGAAGCCGATGATGAAGAGGAAGAGGAGGACGACGAGCCCAAGTTGAAGTACACGCAACTCACGGGCAGTCTGTCGGGTATCTACCGCAATGGCGACTCCACGAGCGCCTTTACTGTGGCGGGCGACAAGATGGTGGTGGGCACCCACAGCGGGAATATACACGTCCTAGGCCTGCCGGGCTTGCAGCTCATAAGAAGCTATCGCGCGCACTCGGCGACGATTACAAGCGTGTCTATATCCCCGACACCGCCCCCTCCCTCGACAGTCAAAGCTCAAGATGGGAGCACCCAGGTCCTGGCACCTTCCGGCCCACAAGGCAGAACGCAGAGTATCCGTGACAGCACGAGCACAACGAACAGTCCCCGAACACCCAGTGGAAGCCATCAGCAAGCATCACAGCATGTACCGAACACACCCAGCAACCAGATCTATATAGCGACCTCATCCATTGACGGCCACGTCTGCATCTCCTCCCTAATCGACCCGAAAGATGTCCAACTCCGCAACTTTGCACGCCCGGTTCAAGCTGTAGCACTTTCACCCGACTATAAAAACGATCGCACATACCTCTCAGGAGGTCTAGCAGGCCAGTTGATCTTGACAATAGGTGGGAAGGCTGGCGTGAGCACTGACGCCAACACGAACTCCACGGCGGCTGCGGCCTCTGGCTGGCTCGGCAGTATTGGTCTTGGAGGAGGAGGAGGAGGCGGGAAAGATACAGCATTGCATAGTGGTGAGGGCAGTATCAGTACCATCAAGTGGAGCCCGAGCGGGAAGTGGGTAGTCTGGGTGAACGAGGAAGGCATCAAGATCATGCGGTCACATCTGAAGCTGGGTAGTGAGGAGCAGGACGATGCTTGGCGGCGTATCGCGCATGCACCGAAACCGAATTTGAAAGCGTGGCGAGACATGGCAGGGGTGTGGAAGGCGAGAGCTGAATGGGTCGAAGAGAAGAACTTGGAATCGGATGATCTTGCTGGGAGGGGGAGCGAGACTGTAATAAACGGTCTGAGTAACGGCAATGGTACTGCGGACACGCCAAAGCGCAAAAAGAAGATCGAGAAGTTGGTCGTGGGATGGGGTGACTTTGCGTGGATACTGCACGTCTCGGCAGGAGCTGGCTATACTGCTCATTCTGGACAGAAGCAAGTCGGAACGGCGGATATCATACACAAGCTACAGTTCAGAGATTGCGTCGTATCAGGTATCAGCTTGTTCACGCCCTCTCTTGTAGCCATATTGGCGTACAGAACACGAGACGATGACGACAAACCTATTGCCTCGAACGAAACCCTGTCAAAAGGACGGCTACGGCATCGACGCACGGGATTACGTCCACAATTGAGGCTGGTCAACGCAAGCGATGGCACTGAAGAAGACGTCGATGAGCTGCCGATATCCAGATTCGAGACCCTTTCCGCTCAGGACTACCACCTTGGCACGATCTTTATGCCTACACCACTCCCAGAGAAGGCGATTGCGCAGCAGAAAGGGGCTTTGGAAGCCGCCTGGGAGGCTGCAGGAGGGGGTTATGCCTCAAGACTATTCAATTCAAGCGCGAGTATCGTCTCCGGGGGCAGCGGCGACAGAAACGAAAAAGCTAGTGGCAAGGCAGGCTCTATTAGCAGCCCTTCCCCATCAATCTCTGGTGTGAGCAGGGTGAATTCAGCCCCAACCAGGAGCACAACCGAGGCGCACCCATTCATGTTGGAGCCGAGTCTGAAGTTGTTCATACAAAGCCCATACGATTGTGTGCTTGCGATCAAGCGGGATCTGAATGACCATCTTAAATGGCTACTGGACCATGAGAAATTCGCAGAAGCCTGGGCACTCTTAGAAGACCACCCGGAGATCGTAGAGGTCTCCGGACAAGAGAGATCGCAGCATGGCTCGCAGCCTCCCACGCCTTCCCGCGGAGACAGAAGCTTAGCAGACTTCTTCGCCGATTCGGACTCTCAGACCACGGTCTCCGTGACGCAAAGCCGTGAAGCCCAGCAGGCTTCCGCCGCTGCGAAGGAAAAGCGTCGGATAGGGGACCTGTGGCTTCAGCAATTGGTCGCTGACGAAGACTGGCCAGAAGCAGGTCGAGTCGCAGGTAAAGTCCTAGGCACAAGCTCCAGATGGGAACACTGGGTCTGGACTTTCGCTCAGGCGAATAAGTTCGACGAAATCACCCCTTTCATCCCTCTCGCCAGAGCTGAGGAAGGTGGCAAGGTGCTGCCTAGCATGGTCTATGAAGTGGTATTAGGCCATTATATCGTGGCGAATCCTCAGAAAGTAGGCGAGCTGCTTGATATGTGGGATCCGGAGATGTTCGATGCGGGAAGCGTCATCACCGCCATCGAAGCACGATTGGACTCTGGCGAAGTGTCTCGCGAAGCTGATGACGAGGACTGGAAAGTGCTCATGGAAAGCCTTGCGAAGCTCTACGTTGTTCACGGTCGCGGTAGAGAGGCCCTGCGCTGTTGGATCCGTTGTCAGAATGCTGACAAGGCGTTCGAGATGATCAAGTCGGAGAAGTTGGTAGACGCCATTGCGGACGATGTCCAGGGTCTTTTGATGCTCAGGGTGAGTAAAGAGCAGATGCGCTCCGCAGACCTGTCTGAGCTGGAAGAGGCAAGTAGCGAGGCACTGCAACTGCTCGTGGAAGAAGCCCGCCGAGGTACCGTCCCCACTGAAGCCGTGATACGTCAGCTGGAGCATAAAGATGGCATCTTCAAACCTTTCCTCTTCTTCTATTTCCGGGCCTTATGGCGCGGTCCACCCAACCAAGACACAAGCTTACTGCGACGGAAATTCGATCGTAACCTCGAAGAAGGCCGCGCACTGGTGGAAGACCATGCCGATCTGGCTGTCTCCCTTTTTGTGGAATACGACTGCGAGATCCTCATGACATTTCTGCGCGCAAGCAACTTGTACAACTACGACCGCGCAGCCACGCTGTGCGAGCAGCGGCATTACATCCCAGAGCTGGTATACATTCTCTCCAAGACCGGCCAGACCAAGCGAGCACTCTTCCTGATCATCGGCGAGCTGGGCGATGTTCGCCAAGCTATTAGCTTCGCGAAGGAGAACGGCGAGCTATGGGATGATCTGCTGGACTATAGCATGGACAAGCCGCACTTCATCAAAGGCCTACTCGAGGAGGTCGGCACGACCATCGATCCCGTCAAGATGGTCCGCCGTATCCCCGAAGGCCTCGAGATCGAAGGGCTCAAGCATGCGATCCAGACGCTCGTCCGGGAGTTCGAAATCCAGTACTCCATCTCCGAGGGCGTGGCGAAGGTGCTTCGAGGCGAGGTGGCCATGGGCATGGACACGCTTCGAGCTGGGCGCAAGAAAGCCGTGCGTTTCGATGTGGCGCATGAAGGGCCTGAAGAGGTAGATATCTCGACCAGAGACGTGCCTACAGCGCTGCCGGAAGGCCAAGAGGCTCTTCCAGTCAACAAGCGGAACGTCGAGAGCAAAGCGGCGAAGCCGGGTCACTGTGTCGGGTGCAGCGATCCTTTCAGCGAAGAGGGTAAGTGCTATCCTCCTCTTCATCTCCTACAAGCGAACATCCATATGCTGACCAAGTCTCCAACAGAACGAGAACCCCTCATCGGCTTCGCCTGCGGGCACGTCTACCACCTCACCTGCATTTTACGCGCCAACCCTGACACGGACGACGAGGACAAGATCGACCGCTTGCTTGACCAACTTGGCCGCGGCGACAGCGACGGCGAGAACTACAGCGGCCGCAGCGTCGGCGCTAAGGTCGCACACGCTCACATCATTAAGAACGTGGTGCAAGGCGGATGCAGACATTGTTTCGTACCCGAAGGGGCGTGACAGGAACCGGTCCTTCCTGACCTCACACATGACGCATTCGTGCACGACGACGAACTCTCTGGGATTTGACAGCGCGGCGTTGCTTTGGCGTTCCTTCGTCTACTGGGCGCTGGATTTTGTTGTTAGAGGGGTGAAGAATAGTGACAGGACGCATCTGCATGTTTGCTCGGGAGTAGTAGTAGTATCGAAAGAAGCTGTCAGATACCCGCGTACGTGCTAGGCAACAAAAAGGACAGGCCGGAGAAGCGAAGAGCGATATGTACATTATAGCAACGGCCCGTACCCAACGTCAAAGACGCAACGACCTATCTTTCGACACGCTTCCAGATCAGAACAGTCGTCTATTTACTCTTTAGCTTCATGTAGTCGCAGCGTGACAGGGTCGCCAGGACAGCTAGTCAGAGTGAGATTGCTCCTAATAGGACCCTCCGGCGCATTGGCAGCCGGGGTAATCTGATCGAACCGCTGAAGCAATCGCACAACCACATAGCTTGCCTCCGTCAGGGCGAATTGCTGACCGATACAAATCCTTGGACCGCCGTTGAAAGGCCTAAATGGTTTGAGACGTTAGCATTGTTGCAGTAAAGAAGGGGGGGGGGGGGGGGGGGGGGGGGGGGGGGGGGGGGGGGGGGGGGGGGGGGGGGGGGGGATTGTTAGCAATTTCTGGGGAACCGAACTTACAGGTATTCCCAGCCCGGCCGCCTGCCCTGGAACCGCTCCGGCCGGAACTCCTCGGCGTCTTCGCCCCAGAGGTCTCTGCGCCGGTGCATGACGTGGATGGAGTAGTTGACGTCGGTCTGCGCCTTGAGGTAGATGGGCGAGTTGCCCTCTGGGCCGCCACCACGGGGCAGCGTCGTCGGCTTGTTAGTCCGACGTGCGTTGCCCGGCACTACGGTCCATAGCCGGAGGGTCTCGTTCAGGCAGTACTGCAGGTATTGGCAGCCCTTGAGGGTCGCGAAGGTGATCTCTTGCGGGTCGTCGTAGGTGCCGAAGGTGTCGACGACGGCTTGGCGGAGTTTGGTGAAGATGTCTGGGTTGCGGAGGAGTTGGTGGAAGAGCCATGAGAGTAGGGAAGCGGTCGTGTCACGCCCGGCCAGGAGGATGTTGAGCATTTGCGCATTGAGCTCGACTGGGTCGCGCGTCTGCTCGGCGAGCGCTTCGAGGAAGACGTATTTTTCCTTTATATGGCCTTCTTCGGCTTTCTTCTCCTGCGTGAGACCCTTCTTGAGTGCGAGGTCGACGTAGTGGTCGACGAACTCTTTGACTATCTTGTTGTCATTCTTGTATTCCTTCGGGTTGTACGTCCACCACATGTCACCTAAGCGAAAGCGTTGAGCCATGTGCATCTGGGCACTGTCAAAGTGACGTGAGAAGAGGACTTCATCTCGTTTGCCTGTCTCAGTCGCTCCCGCTGCTTCGTTGATCTGGCTGTTGACTGATTCTCCAAACAAGAATTCGGTCGCGGAGTCAATGGTCAACCGGAAGAAGAGAGTCTGGATGTTTGTCTCATCTGTCCAGCCATCCGCTCCAGGCTTCAGGACGGCGAGCAAATTCTGAACGTGTCTCTCCTCAAGATCAAGGTCCGAAACTTGGTCACGGGCAAAGTTGGGTCGTAACATGGCTCGGCTATGCTCCCATGGCTTTCCATCTTGCACGAAAATGCCATCGCCTAGCGTCTGGCCCATGTTGCCTCTGCGAGCGGGTCCAAGGTCGAAGTCGGCGAACTGTGTGGCAAGCATAGCTTGAATATTCTTAGGGTCAGAGGTGAAGTAGATCGTCTGACCGAGCATGTTGTTCTTGAAAGTCGAACATTCGCGACCGGTGAGCTTGCTCATAACGACCTCACGCTCAATGAGCAGGTCTGGGAAGAGCTTGTTACGATCTGCCTCCTTCATCTGCTTGATGACGTTCAGCCCCAGGATGCCCTGGTCTGGGTAGTCCGGTGCATCTTGACATTGCAATTCTCTCGCCTTGGCTACATAAGGTCAGTAAATGTATTAGAATCGCCACCAAAGCGCTACGTACCGGCGTGCCTTCTATTCTCAACTACCCAAGAGATTGCCTTGAAGAGAGCCAAAGCCACAAGGCCCCAGGCCGCCAGAAAGAAAGTCGCGTGCATTCTTACTACTATTGATGAGACAAGAGTGAAGCGATCAGGAATGCAAGAGGAGGCAACGAAGCGCTTATTACAGGTCCTCGAAATCTTGCAGCCTTATGAGAGCCTAGCTTCTTGAATCCTAGACTAGCTTAAGGTCTTGTTTAGTCACCGTAGATGGACTTTATACTAGGTATACGCGGACGTATGCACTGATTCAACCTTGCTATCCCGGGACCGCCGTGGGAGTCAGCCGCCAAGCCCCAAAGCTCGCATTCGTAGAAGGAGCGGGGAAAGTTGAAAGCGAAGAAGCCGGTTTGTCAGTTCGTATACCTCCTACGGCGAGCGGGTCGTACGATCAGCCGGGCACGCCTACAGTAGTAATAGTGTTGGCGGCGTGGCGCGTGTGCGGTGTTTGGAGCGACGATGGCGTGTCGGACCGGATGATTTTCAGGCCCATCAGTTCTACCGACTCACTCGTTCGGCAGCCGGCCTGACAAACCATGTTTCTCCGTGTGGAGATGGCGACCATCCAAAGTGTGAAGAGGATCCACCCGAGGCCCAACTTTCCTTGCTAGAGAGAATCGTTTACTACCTAGGTATGTATCTCTTCGCATCTCACGGTACGTATACGATACCGAGTGATGAGACCCGTTCGAATCATCTCATGATCAGCCCAACTTGACCCTGGTTTCGCAAAGTCTAGATCGTATGTCTAAACTTTTGCCCGCCAAGCCATTGAGATCTCTCGTCAGCAACCTCTTTGGTTTCAGGATTCCAGTCCTTCGCAAGCGAGACCGAGATGCGTTGGTGACCTGACAAACATACCTGAGCCTTGCAACCGTAGGTCAGCCACGCGACATCGTCGCGCGACTGCTGAATGCGGAAGATGCACAGGTGAGGTTTTCCTGTTGGACAGTAATGATATCATCGAGCCCTCCTGTATCTCAATGACGTGAACCCCCCATCAACGCGTGCATCGCGCCAGGATCGTGGAACATTGGCCTTCCTCCAAATAGATTCCCAATCTTAATACCAGTAACAGGATCATCAGGTCAATACCTTCCCCTCAAACCTCCCCCCAGTTACCTCACCCTTCCTTTCAAAATGACAGCCCCCTTCCACCGCCTCCTGGCCTGGTACTCCAACCTCTCCCCCTACCCAGACACACAAACCATCCGACTCCAGGACTCCCTCCGCGGCAACCTCGCCCTAGGTCTCGACTTCCCCGTCGCGCTGGGCATCGCACTAGGCCGGCATCTCTGGCTGAAGAACACGGGCTGGTTCTCGCTCAACATCCACGTGCCCTCTGTCCGCGTCACGAAGACCTTACTAGACGGGCTCCCGATCGAGGAGAAGAGGGAGTACACGCGGGCGGAGATCGTGCAGGCGGCGAAGCTGAATGGGGTGCTAGGACAGATGGACGCGTTGGGGTTGTGGGCGTTGGCGAGCGATGTGAGGACGGGGATGTTGCGGGGCGAGGATGTGGTGAGTTTCCAGCGGGGCACGCTTTTGGAAGGGATTGAGAGGCGGAGGAGGGAGAGGGGGCAGGTGTTGCCTTTGTGGCGTGGGGGTCCTATCTCGTAAGGCTGATGACCCCTCTTCCAGTGCAGGACGGTGTGTGGAGTGGCTGGCTGACGAGATGCAGGGTAGCGGGCCATTCTTGGTTTGTTAAGAAGCTCTTCGATGTTGATGTCTATCGCGCAGACGACAAGCAGGACTAGGTATTGAATTGCGACATGCCTTGATCTCCCGAAAGGCAAAGCAGACACCGCCATCTTAGCTGTCGACCCGACCCACAGTGGTCGTAACATACTGACGAGCAGAAATGGATGAGATGCGACAGTTTCAAGCACGAGGCACACCTTTCGGTCGCCATTCGTCAAGCTTGGAATCGCTCGGCAGCGAATGGGGACTTGGTCAGCTTGCCCTGTCGCTGATGAATTGATGTGAGCTGAGAGCTTGGTGAGGAGAAGCTATCCACCACAGAAAACACTGCGATGGAGAGAATGCGGTGCACGGATGGAGGACCAGCGCCATGATGGCGTCTTGGTCGGCAAGTCCTTTAATGCGAGGAAGTCTGAATGGGAGGAAGAATGAAACCTAGACCAGAGCTGGTACCGGGCATGGGGCAGGAAACTTTTATCGCAAGTTACATCTCATGCTACAGTACATTGATGATCGAACTCGCGAAAAAAGAAGCAAGCATGTAATCCATTATACTGCCATCCTAGCACATGCATCGCTTTGGAGAAGCCGCCCGCGTAAAACGCAACGCAGCGTATGGGTATGATGCGCGAAGCTTCATCTGGGGACATGCCGTACCTTAGATCAGCAGAACGGCGCTGACGATACCGATCACGAAGCAGAGAAGCATTTTCGAATCCATCTCTTGTGCCATCGCGGTACCCGTAAACGGGCTCGCAGTCGCAGATGGCGCGGTGACGGTGCCATTATTGCCAGGGTACGAAGTGGCCGCAGTACCAGCACCAGTACCTGTAGCACCCACCGCTCCAGCTAAGCTGCTGCTGGTGGCGCCGGTTGCGCCTGCTGCACCGGGACCATAACTGTATGGAGCCGAAGGGGTGGCAGGAGCGCTAGTCGAAGGAGCGACAGTGGACTCAGAAGGCATCGTAGCGTTCTACATATGGATGGTCAGCTGAAATCAAAAGAGCAATCTGTCTAAGGGCCTCTTACGTTCGCAATTCCGGTCATGGATGAGTCAGACCCGGGCACCGAGCTCGAGATGGTTTGTGTGGATGCCGGAAGAGTGATCTGCGTAGTGCTCGTCACTGTCACGGTGCTGTGAACAGAGGTATGAGCAGTCGCATCGGCAGGGCTAGAAGTCGCCGCGCCTGATGAAGGGCTGCTTGCCGCGGCCGGACTAGCGACGCTGGTCGAGTCTGCAGGGCTTGATGTTGGCGGAGAGCTCGCAGTATCGGAACCAGGTGCAGAGCTGCTAGGCTCGGAGGTGCTGGTAAGAGAGGCAGAGGAGGTGCCGATGGTGATGGTCGAAGTCCAGCTGTTGAAGATGGTTGAAAGTCCGCTGCTGGGCCCACCAGTGCCTTCGCTCGCTGAGGTAGTGGCAGCACCAGCCTCCGAGCTACCGGTAGGCGGCAAGGCACCGGGGACGTTCGAGAGAGTTGAAGACGGAGCGAAAGCAGTGGTGGTGATCGACGTCAGGGTGAGTGGACAGATCGTCGTCGACACAGACACCATGGAGGTGTAGATGGACGGCGTGCCAGTAACAGGGCAGCTGCTGACTGAGGCCGGGCAGTCGTAGATGGTGAAGCTGCTGGTGGCGTAGACCGTCGAGACCGACTGGGCCGGGAAGTAATCCACAACGACAACCGACGTGACTAGGAGATGTTGTCAGTAATAAGAACGATTGAGACCGTGGAGCACCGATTGCTCACCTTTGTCAGTACGCTTGACATCAGCAGATGCCGCGACGGACGAGGCGCCCGCGAGCGCAGCGGCGATAAGCTTGAGCTGCATGTTGTCGGCGGTGTCGATTTGCTGCTTGTCAGTCTGTGAAGATATGAACGAGTGGAAGGTGATGCAGGGCAACACTGTTAACACCAATGGAGGATGTCAAAGTAAGCGAGAGAATGAGGCGGAGGTTTAAGGTTGGTGAAAAGGAAGAGTTTTCAATGTTGATGGAAGCTGCCAGTCGTAATCATCAGTGGCAACGCGGCTTTTCTGACAAATGGCAGGAGCACCTGCCGTTTGTTCAAGCAAGCAGTTGCACATGAAACCGGCACCTCCCGTTTGCAGTCGGGTGGCAACAGGCAGACTCGTCACATGCAAATGCGCAATGCCTCTCAACATGATTCGACATGGGTGCTCCGATTGTTTTTGGAATCCGCGTACCTACCTAGGCTCGTGCTTGGCTGGTTTTTCGAGCGCCCCTTATCATACTCGTCACGACACCCAAGTCTCAGGTGCATTGCAAGAACTGGCGGGACGCCTCTTGTGAATATCGATGCTACTTGCTTCTTGTAGCAGGGGAACAGCGCTTTGCACCTCCTTTTCATGGACGTGACTTCCACAGGCCGCATGCAATACGGCATGAATGTAGCACTTGCCACTGGTCCCATAGTCACTTCTTCCTCGTGGATATGCACTAAACAGCATTACTATGTAAGTATTTCGGTCTTCTCTCTTTTCTCTTCCTTTCCGTCTCAGAATACCACACAGCTTACAGCGTATCCCCATCCAGCATCCAATACCATCAACCGCATTAACATACATAGACACAACATGCATACCACACTGCTCTTCACCATTGCCAGCACTTTGCTTGGTTCGTAATCATCTCCTCTAACAGCAAAATAGGCCTCCAGCTGACTTGCATAGGCCTCTCCGCGGCAAAGGATGCCACCCTCCTCGAAGCAAAGTGCCAACAAATATGCTGCGACGAGAAGATATCCGGCTCTGAAAAATTCTGCGAACTGGCCCTTGGCTCCCTCTGCTGTATGCCTCAATCTCGACAACTCTGCCCATGATCATGTACTGATTGCTTCCAGCTTGCTCAGCAGACCTTAAGCGCGATGATTGGAGCTGGCCATCTCCACAGACCGTCACCGTCACCCCAGAGTGGTGCATTGCTCCCAAGCCGACGACGAGCTGCTCCACCACCACTGAGACCTTCTCGGTGAAGACAACAAAGAGCTCGATGACACCGCCTAAGCCGACCACCAGTTGCAGCACCACGACCAAGACTTTCTCCGTGTCCACGACGCCTGTTCGGTCGACGACCAAGAGCTACATACCGCCGCCGCGGCCCTCAACCAGCTGCAGCACCACGACAATGACGTATTCTGTTCCCATCACGATGAAGACGACTACGTCGATGAAGCCCACCACGAGCTGCAGCACGACTACGAAGACCATTACGCCACCAGTGCCTTCTTCTCAGTATATCAAGACAACCTCCAGCCAACCCGAGACGCCCTATTCCACCAGCTGCAGCACCTATACCTCGACAGTGTCCATGACGCCGACGATGTATGTGGTCTCCAAGGGCTCCACCATCTCGACCAAGCAGTTGTCCCCGACCATGAGCACCACGGTCATGACCATGAGCAATGGCACGTACAGCCCGACGAAGAGTACTTCCAGTGGCGAGGTGCCGGCGACGACTACCGAGAGCATGATGGAGAAGCCGAGCGATTCTGGGAAGCCATCGTCTTCAGTTACTCCGCCACTGCCACCTACCAGCGGTGTCTCTGGGCTCCAGCTGAGTTTGACTGTCCTCGTGGGCGCTCTCCTTTTCTCCTTGATTTAAACGTGTATTGTCACCATCGGCCATAGTGGCCTACCCGCGTGTTCACTGCTTTTTGGCAGCGTAAATAGCAATGTACGACAGCCGCAAGGCATTCCAACACATCCGTCCATCTCTGTGTTCGTTATTAAATGAAGCCACCCTGTCAAGCGTCGTTGGACATGACGAGTCGGCAACGAATTCCAGTGGCAAGTCACTTCCGCATTGGGGACGAGGGAGGTTACCGGAGCCGGCTTTGAGACGTGGTTGGCATGTGACATGCGGGAGATTGGCAGTCGAGGCGGTTCAGGGCCAACGGCGACACGCTAAAAGGCAGGGTTCTGGGGTACGGGAGTAGCCGCCTACGTCACTCCCCGGTGTCGTGGAGCTCTCCAAACGCACTTTCCTCGAACATCAAACTCTCCTGTTTCGCCTTTTCTTGCCTGGAAAATTACCGGAAAACCAACACAAGTCGTATTGCAGTGAACGGCCGCGATCATATTCACTGGCCTGAGGCTTCCGCAAAAACCTCGTATCGCACCCGTTCACCTTTGGCGCAACACAACTTCCAGCATCCATCGCTTTAAGCCAGCCAGCCAGCCAGCCAGCCAGCCCACCTCGGACTGCACTGCACCATTATATACCTGGACTCACTGCACCGCACACATATCGCATAGTCTGCTCCACTACACGCGACCATGTCCAACGTCCCAACTCTCATCAACCTCCCCCCGCCCCCTTCGGATCCAGTCACCCCCTCAGATGTTCCGTAAGCTCTTACACCTCCTTACCCCTCCATTGCAACCAAGAGATCAATCCATAGCTGACCAGGCAGATCGCGAAGTGGCACCCCCAACTCTACCGCAACTTCCATGTCCGAGCTGTCGACCGTCGCAATCAAGGACGGACACCGAGGGCACCTGCCTCATCACTACCACCAGAATCCACCGCCTTCAGGCCTCTCCCACCAGCTTGATGCCGAGCGTGCCGATCGCATTTCGCGCCTGGCAGGCATGGAGCGCGTGACCACTGCCCGCCAGCCGACCCCGACCAATCTCACCCCAGGAGCTGCAGCGCCTCCCCAGCAACCGCCGAACAGCTACTTTGATGCAACCGGCAATCCAGCCATTGGTCGCGAACGCAGTACAGTTGGCTCCGCATCCGCGACTGGGAGCGTAGGAGCCCGCACCACATGGGCTGGGAGCGAAGGAGGCGACGTCGACAAGATGAGCGAGAGTCAAGACATGGACATGGACACATCCTCCGTAGGCGGCATGTCCGAAGAAGGCACAGGCAGCTTGGTCGGCTTCGGGGAATCAGGCGCCAGGACACCCGCCCGCACGAGCGTGATCAGCAGTCCTGGCTACGGAGCCAAAGGCACCACTCCTACCGCACGAGATGCGAAGATGATCGACGGCATGACTTATGACCCGAACGTGGTGGATACTACGGCGGACACGCGGCGTAACCTCGGAGGGCCGAGCGGTGGGGCCGAGCAGGCGGAGCGTATCGTCAGACAGCATATGGATACCACGAGCAACGACCGTATGCGCGGTGGGTCGCTACCAGGCCAGCAAGCGCCTGCAGACCTCGGCAAATTCGGGTTTGAGAAATGATGCGACTGGCGTTTATCGAGTCGAACGAGCGATGCGCCAGCGGAACGGGTATGGAGTTCTTTTTGATCACTGCGAGCATGGGTTTTGATATGGGACAATTGAAGCGCGAGACTTGCTGCACGAGCTACGATGGAGGCTGATGTGATTTTCTGAGGCAACGCGATACGAGATCAAGATGTTGAAGAGTATTTTAAAGGGAAAAGGAGAAAGCAGGGAAAAGAGAAGAGAAAGAAAAAGAAGAACGAAATGAAATGAAAGTCAAGGCGTAGCAGGTAGCTATAGCATTTGTACGAGTAGCCTCGGGCTGGCTAGTATCCTTCGAAGCTTTCTCTCCCTCTTTCTGGCTATTGGAAACGGGAAAGCACATCGATCTTACTTCACCTTGCTGAACTCGCAAGAGGAACATGTGGAAGCAGTCTTGTCTCATTAGGATCAAAAGCATGGGTATCACATTTGTGGAAGTCTCGTTCAATAGCGTAACAATTCGTTCAGACGACCCCACCCTTCAAATTCCCTCTTCCCTCCACAACACCTCGTAAGAAGAGAAAAACCCCCCTCCTCTCACCAAAAACAGCACAGCTAACCCTCTCCTCCTCCTCTCCCCTCTGTTTCGCCTCTCCGAACCATACCCCTCCATCACGGAAGACAAGGAAAACCCCCCCTACCCCTTCCTCAAATCCACAACCTCAAACCCCAACCCCGGCCCCTCAACCACATGACCCGGCCCCCCCAACGCATCCGTATACAAATCCCTCTCCGCATGAGGATGAAACGTGCCCATCTGCGTACACGCCAACACATGCGGCAACCCAGGCGGATCCGTTAGTCGGAAAACCCCCCAGCCGGGCTCATGCCGCGGCGCGCACACGATCGCGATCGCCTCCGGCATCATCACCTGGTATCCCGCGGTGGTATGGCAGTCCCGACTGGACAGGAAGCAAGTCTGGCTGGGATGCGTGTGGATCCATCCCATCACCAGCAGGTCCGCGGCGCTGCAGTAGTCGAATAGCGCCGCGTCGCCGGCGGCTGTGGTGTCGCAGGTTTCTGGCGTGGAGGTTTGGTCGGGCAGGATGAGGTGCGAGATTAGGAGCGCGTTGGAGATGATGGTGCCGCAGAGGATGCCGCACGTTTCGAGGTTTTGGGATGTGTTGGGCGCCGCGAGGCGGAGGAAGGTGCTGCGGAGTTGCGGCGGGAGGAGCAGAGTGCGGAGGGGTGAGCCGCCTTCGGTTGTCGCGGTGGGTTGGAAGGTGTATTTGGATGCGGCGCGGGGTGGTGGGGAGGATGGGGGTTGGAGTGAGGAGGGGGTTGAGGGGCGGGAGTCGTGATGTTTGGGAGGGAGAGTTGGCGCACTGGTCTCGAAGGCTTCTTTTGCGGGTCTGGCGGGGGGATGTCTGGTTTTGTCCGGCAGAGGTGGTGCTGGTTGTAGAGGTGGCGAGGTCCAGGTCATGGCTTTCTCTCGGCTTGGTACCGAGGGATAGGGGTATGCCTGTCCGTCACCTCCTATGTTTGCAGTCTTTCGACTGGAGACAGTTTCTCGACGTCGGTGACCGTATAGCTGCCGACCCACTTCTCTAACCCCATCAGCTTGATCGTATCCGGGTTGTGCATCCTGACTGTCGTTGACAACTATCCCTCTTCGTCTGTTCGCCACTTCGGTTGGGGAGAGACCGGCTCGCCTCGTGGTCTGCTTGTTAGCATCCCGACGCCTGATCTCTCTCTGTGCCAGATCAACTGCCAATTGACTATTCTCTGTGGCGTTGATTATTTGGCTGCCATCGCCGAGCATTCCATCGTCGGACTGTCGTCTCCGTGACGCTCCTTTTGCTGGCAAGATTCCAGCACGTTCATCTCTCTGCCGCTCTTCAAGCACCCTCTGATGCTCGGCCTCACGCTTCTCTAAGGCTTTGGCATACCTCGAGAATTCGCTCTCAATCCTGGGTTTCCAACCCTCGAGCTTTTGGATATTTTTCTGCAGCGCCTTCCTCGCTTGTGCCAATTCCTCTCGGACACTCGGGTCCTTATAATCTGGATGCTTCGGCAGCTTGTCGAGAACGAGCTCGGCATGTCGGTATAAATACAGGTAAGCCATCTGAATATTGCCATCCTGCTCGCAGATGGCGGCTTCGGTGAGAAGCATCTTGGCGGCCTTTAGCCATTGCTGCAAGGTTGTTCGAGTACTAAATTCGAAATCCTGCGCCTGTGCTACGATCTCTGGTATACTCAGTGGCCTAGTGAGAGCGGCGTGATGCCTTGAGACAGCCATGGTGAGAGGTGGTTGCTATCTATGTAGCTTCGAGAGCCCGAGTGGAAGTCCTTATGAGAGAGAAGCTGGGAAGATCTATTTATCGACCCGCCTTCTCACAGCTTCAGACACAATCACATTAATGTTCTTCATTGTTTGCGATACATTTTCCCAGCAAGTGGACGTCAATGTTACTCATGCTTTATGCATGTTATGTTGATGCCTTTTGTGACCCAATCCGGCATCACCGAGATCGCACAAGCCACCTTGTGGCGTAGCTGAGGCGTCTACCATCGTTCTGCGGCTGTCAATCTCCGGCCTTTGAACAACGTCCTTGCGTGATGGTTATCTCTATCTCCTCCAATGGTACAACCTCTTTACAGAGCGATTGCGGATAAGCGGCATCCTATCACAAGGAAGCTGACCGAAGTCTTTGGTGGAAGACTCACTGCTAACCCTGGCAGCCGTGTGGTGAAAGCGCATGGTGAAAAAGGTGCAAGTCCACGGCAGGAGATCGTGAGCGAGAAATTAATCGGTAGGTCATCTCTCATAATCGTACATGACGATATTTCAAGATCTCTAATGCAACCTAGATGACACGATAGCATATCTTGCTCCTACCTTGGAGCAGCATAAAGGATGTACGCTGGTCGACATCCTACCAGGGGCTTGCCTCTTCTCTTCCAAACTCCATGATTTTCTCAAGCCTAAGCGCCATATTCTAATGGAACCCGAGGAACGCTACTATGAGCCTTTCATCAAGCCGTTGCTTGATCAGCCTGGCTCAACCTACCGGTATACTACAATGACTGGCGCACATCCAAGTAATTACTGGCAGTCTTATCCCAAGATGCTTGGCAATCCAGATTGGTTCCTCGATCATCAAGAGCTGAAGATTGACGATCCAAGGAGACGACAATTTAGACCTGACATCCTTGTTATCGGAAATCTGTCTCGGCGATTCAAAGTCCGAAGGCGAGTCGCCTCGGTTCAATGGGCCATCATGGTCTTACAGCAAATGGGTTATGCGACTTTGGACAATAATCTGATCCATCGCGACGGATTGGTGAGAATGCTTTGGTGGTTGCCAGAATCTCTGGCTCATTACGTCTTCCCGCCCACAGAGACATCTCGCTTCGCTACGCCCTTGATGTTGGACATGGGTTCCGAAATCAATCAGACCGTTGGCACGACCTCTCCTTGGACCGAAAGCTTGAGAAAACGCGGTGCTCCCAGACTGCGGCCTGATATCTTTCGTGATGTGATTCGGAATCGATGTTCGAACTCCATGGACAAGCTCGGGATGAAGCAGCCGAACGGTCGACCTTTCTTGATGAGGCATGAAGGAGAGGATCTCGAGAATTTCCTTGTCAATCCACTAAAACATTTGGCACAGAGTGTGCCTGAATTGGAAGAGAAGGTGAAGTCTGTTGAAGATCGTATGGGCAAAATCAGAGAGTCTGGCCTGACCGGACGTATGGGAGGCAGAAAAGAGTCGCATCCCCTGGAAAAGTGGCTATACGAGACGATTGCATACACACAGCTTCCCTACATCACACCAGCCTATGAGGGGCGCAAAGCTAACGTGATTGCACTGGCCATCATAGCTGACGAGGTCCTCCGCACGATCAACCTGGAAGCAAGTTTCAAAGCTTTGGAGGAAACTTCACAAGACGCAGACGCTCTTGAGTCGCTACGAAAGCGGATCATCGCCATCAGCGACGCATACGAAGATTTCACTCGGGACAGGACCTATTACAAGGAATGGACAGACGGGATCATTGACGAACACATGGCCATTCTCGCCGAGCCAACGCTTCTGGCGCTCGATAGACGAGCTTACGAGCCGCTGCAAGCATCCGACTCAGATTTCTGGCCTCGTAATAACATGATGCTCGTTGACCAGATGCCTATATCAAGGGATCTCTGCGTACCCGACCTATCTTCCGCTATGGACGGCTCGAAAACAGCAAATATGTTGATCAGGTATCTGATGCAAGCGAGGACGAAGTCGGTCCCGGCAGCTTTGGAGACGCTCGCACCGAATGCCTCCAAGGACCTGATTCCGCAGGTCCCGGCTATGACGGATCCTAGGAAAGGCGGCCGCATGCATCTGGAGTCCTTCCGCGTCCGGAATCTCAACGCCGATATGATCGAAGGCCTGACGAAAGCGTGGGCAGAATGGCCGTTTACGCCGAGTACGATCGAGCTCGAGCTCGCTCTGGCGAACTTGGCGCCTGGGAAAGGAGAAGGTGAGGAGTCGGAGGGTGTGAAGTCGAATGTGGAGGAGGAAGACTAGGTTTGTACATGCAAATATCTGGCTCTCTGCTTAACAACACTTCTTCGAAATGTCACCATTCTTTTACGGTTGGCTATTACCGGTTGTATGGTACTTCCGCATACCAAATCATTTTCGGCTGCCGTTCGGGATCCCGAACTACATAGCACGGTGCTTGGCACACGGCTTGGCTATACACATTGAGACGTCTTGCAGCGTTCTTCGCTTGTTATCGTCTAAGCGCAGCGCGCGCGCCTGCTCTTAAGTTGCTGCATCGCATCATCGAGGTGAGTAAGTAGATTTGTTTGTTCTCATTTGTGTGAAGCATAGGGGTCGGTGTGCTTGAGCAGGTTGAATTCGCCTGTTGCTATCAGTCGAAACAGATGTCTCTATCTGCTGTCTACGCCTCGACATGCTCGACAACACCGAGTGCGATCTTTTACACTTCTGGCACTTCAACCTACACCGTGTCGAGATGCTTACCGACCACCATATTCGTCACACATACAGAGGCAGTGCAAAATGCTACCTCGCCGCCAACTACTGTCTATCTTTCCGGCTCTAGCTCATGTCCCTCTTTGGAGTCTACTTTGGTTGGGAATGATTATCAGCCAACGATGTCTTTCAGCGAATCGACGATGTTCTCTTCGGGTATCTACCAAGCAACCGCCTCCGCAACAACGACAGTATACATCACGCAAACATCGACATGTCCTTTGGCAACGCCAAATTCAGCCTCGATAGCTCCCAGTCTCATATACACCAGCCAGCCATCTGTTCCTCTGCCGCAATGTAACAGCACGTCTGACAACTCACAGCCTGGAGACTCCTGTCAAGACTCCTATGGTAACACGTTCAACCTGGCTGCTGATGGTGTTCGACTCACAGGCGATGTCGCCAGACAGATCAGCGCCGCTGATTTCAATACCTGTCTGCTCTCTTGCGATCAGACGCCTGGGTGCGTAGCCGCAAATTACATCGATGGATCCTGCGTTTTGCTGAATTCGGTCACGGGACAAGAACCAACATCTTATGGTATTGCTGGTCGAGCCGCCGCCGCTTTCCGTCCTTCTGGAGTGAATACGGTGTATACCACTGGTCAAGCTGTGCCGACCTCGACAGCCGCTGCGACTACTACAGTATTTTCCTACCAGAATTTCACGGTTACTTCAAATCCTTCGACATGCGGTTTCAGCAGTATCAGCACAGCGACTGTGACTGAATCAAGTTTTGGATCGTCAATGAATTGCAGTGTACGCCCGACGAGCACGGTAATCTCAAGTTCGATCGAGACAAGTGAGTTCGCAGCTTACCCTTGGGGAATCGAAAGGATGCTGAGATCTTCCAGCTACCATAGTCAGCTATCAGGATGATCCGTCTGACATCCTGACTGTGACGAGTTTCTTGCCAACGACTATCAATGCATCGTGTCCTGCTGCTCCTTTGAATCTTTCTACATCGCAACCGACTGGTAGGTGGCAATCACTGTCGTGTTGGCATTTGACTGACAGGCCGCAGCAACTTTGACAGTGACCGCATCCCTGGCAGGTCTGTCTTGCCCGGCAGTACAGAATCTCACATCGATCGATGTAGCCATTCCAACAGTGACTACAACTGGTATGTCTCCCAGCAATTAGGCAATCGTCCATTGCAATAGCTGACCCATCGCAGCGACGATTACTTTTACCCAGCTCGGCAACACTACCTACCAGAACCTGACACTTGCCGCTGAGACGCACACGCTTCCGGCTGAGACCCTTACTGCATTCGAAACTACGCGCAAATATACTACAGTTTTCCTGACCAGCACAGAGACCTTGACATCTGTAAGGGGGACACAATCTGTGCTCAACAATACAATTACCCAGACGAGTCAGATATACACCACGGTTTTCGTCACAAACACTGGTATGAGAACCTAGTCCATTGTCCGCAGGGGTATCCAATCTAACAAGACTTCAGTAACGACGAGCACAGAAGCTTTCGTCACGTCTACGATCAATAACACGATTCTCTCAATTCCTCCTGCACAGACTGAGACCACTGTCCCTCCTGCTTCTAATTACACGACGACACTCATGCAAACAACAGTACTAACGGAAAATGTAACACAATCTGTGCCGTATACAATCGGCCCATCCGAATTCAGCTATCTCGAGGCCAGCGGTGCAGAATTCTGCTCTTCGTTCATGAGCCCTACAAACACCCGGACCGCCACTTTCACTCCTGAGATGGCGACACAGACTGCTGAAACCACCCAGCTCGTCACTAGTGGCGTTGCTACCGTCACTGGGGATACAATCAGGTGGAAAAGAGGTCTTCCTAGCACGACACCAACATATCAGACTGTCGACTACGTTCCGCCTTATTCTGCGGTCATCCTTGCCACTACCCAGCTACCAATCAAGGCACCCTCTAACGGCAGCGAGCCTCTGGCAGTGAGGCTTCGAATGCAGAAGCGACAAGATCCTTACGTCGTCCCGACGCCAACCTCGATTGTCGGCTGGCCCAAATGTCTCATTTCTCAAGCATGTGCTCAAGTGGCCACGGGAGTGTCGTCGGCTGAGCAGACAACTACGCTTCCGGCGGAGACTTCGACGCTGGTGCAGACTGCGACCTCAGTGGTGGCAAGTGCTTCCTGCGTTGTGCCGGCTCAGGATCCTGCTTATACTAGCTTCACACCGATCTGTGAGTTCCAGTATCCCATTTCGCGCTCAAATTTTTTCTGACTGTATAACTCTCCTAGGGGGCGAGTGGAGCGGTGATACGCTCGGCGATAACCGCGAAACTCACTACCAAGAAGAAGCCATCATCCAACTCCCCTTCCCCGTCTGTCTGGGAGGCTACTGTAGCCCAGTCATCACCGTGGGGACGGACGGCTACATCGTCTATAACGACGCCACAACGAATTCCCTTGTCGTCCTGAACGCCTTCACCTGGCAAGGAAGCGGTTTATACATCTACCCGGGCGCCAACGGCGTTTTCTACCGCATCGCCGGCCCAGTTGGCGCGCGCTCGCTAGTCTTCAGTTGGTACGCGGGCACGTACGAGCAAGGCGCTGAGCAGAACCATTTCACCATCACTCTCTTCGAGAACGCGCAGGTCGCCCAGCTGAAGTATTACGATGTGGTGCAGGTGCAGCCGCAGGCATTTGCTTATATCCAACTTGGTTCGTTTTTTCTTGCCCCTTTGCCTTTCACTCTGCCTGCCCTTCACACACATCGAGCGATCTTCAAAGAAAAAGGAGAGAGAGAGAGAAAAAAAAAAAAGGAAAAGAAAAGAAGAAGAACAAAAAGCGCGCTAACCTCTACACAACCAACAGGCGACGTCGGCACCGACATCCTCCCAGCCGGCAACCCCTTCACCCGCTCCACCCAAATCTCCCTCCTGACCGTCCCCGGCAGCACAACCGTCACCATCTCCCCCACCCTCCACGACCGCATCGACTGCTGCACCAAATCCCTCCGCTGGCACAGCTGTACCGAGTACCTTCCCCCCAGCGCCGGGTACTACACCTGTCCCGCCAACGACGCCCAGAACGTCACCGACCCCTACGGCATGACATACTACCTGGGCTGCGGGAAAAACACCGCGGGTTCCTACCGCGCGGTGGAAGTCCCCGGGGGTTTTAACGATTGCTTCGCCTACTGCTCGCCGGGTTCGGCGCAGTATATCCCCCCACCTGCACCGCCGGCGGCGGGGCAAACGGACCAGGCGGCGGAGTGTGTGGGGTTCGCTTTTCATGGGGGCGGTGCGACGGGTGTGGGGCCGGGGACGTGTTATCTGCTTGATTACTTCCCGCAGAGGTATAGTGAGGAGAATTCCGTCGGGGCGGTGAGGCCGGAGTATTTCGGCGGGGCGTTTTGAAGGGGGGGAGGGGGGTCAGCTTTGGTCTTAGGGGCGGGTTTCTAGAATTTCCTGATGTTAAGGGAGGAGGGGAAAAGGAGGTAGAGAGGCGGAGATCTTTGGCGCAGAGAGGGAGGGGAGAAGGTCTTCAGGAAGAGGCTAGAGAATCTCTTGACAGCAAATCACTCCCTCGAGACCTCCGCAACCTTTGGCTTCTTTTTTTTCTTTTTTTTTTCTTTTTAAAGAGCCAAGAAAATCAAAAATCAAAAGGCTCTACAGGCTTGGACCTCGTCGTCCATCGATCAAAGCGGATAAAGGCAGGACTTCGTGTTGTGGCAGGGGTATATCCGTTAAAATAAATTCGCACAAATCTGTTTACCTCGGTCGTTTCGCTTCCTTTCTTCTCGACTGGGGAGAAGGGGAGGGTTAGATTAATCTCTCGCCTCCTCTCTTTCAATCAATTAAAGAACGAGAAATTAAAAAAAAAATGAAACCCATCAAGTTAAAAAAGAAAAAAAGAGGGGGGGGGGGGGGGGGGGGGGGGGGGAATGGGGAAAGAGAAAGAAAAGGTCAACTTAGTCCTCTAAAAACCAAAATGCCCGTGAAAGAATGAGGGAGAGAGAGGAAGAAGACCCTCCCGTCAAAGAATTTCGTGGGGAAAAAAAATAGAAGAAAATTAATCGCCAGGAAGGCCAGATACCTCAACCCCGCAGGCAAGGAAAAAAATTTAGTTGAGGAGGAGGAGGAGGGGCCAAAAAAAAAAAAACCATCATCCCATCTCCGTTTTGCCCTCCTTTCGCAGAAATCCATCATAAACCCCCACCACCCTAAAAAGGAAACCCCCCAGGAAACCCCCCACCACCACCACCACCAGGAAACCCACCAGGGAAACCCCCACCACCCGAAAATTTAAAATGGCTCCCCCCACCACCACCACCACCACCCTGTCGGAAGAAAAATTGCTGTCCCCCACCACCCCCGAAAGGCGATCCACCCCCAAACGGGTTCCCGCCCTGCGGCTGTCCCGCCATGGGATCCATGGGGTCTTCCCCCCGATCGAACCGCGCTTTCAGCTCGGGGTCGGAGAGGACCTCGTACGCCTCGTTGATGGCCTGCATTTTGCGCTGGGCCTCCTCGGGGCTGACGCCGTTCTGGTGCGCCTTATCCGGGTGGTGCTGGACGGTGAGTTTGCGGAAAGATTTTTTGATTTCGCGGTCCGAGGCGTCGCGGTCGACTTGCAGGATCTTGTAGTAGTCCTTTTGTTTGGAGCGTTTGAGGGCTTGTTGGGTTTTGGTGTGGAGATCGTTGATTTGGGGCGTGTTGCCGTGGTGTTCTTTGGCGGTTGAGAGGGCGGCGAGGGCGCCGTCGTAGTCTTCGGTGTCGAGGAGGTGTTGGGCTTTGTGCAGGAGGGCGGGGAGGGAGGTCGGATTGTAGGAGAGGGTTTCGGTGCAGTAAGGGGCGGCTTTCTTGGGGTTGTTCATTTCCATGTAGGCGTCGCAGACGCGTTCGGTTAGGTGCGCGTAGAGTCCTGAGGTGGCTTTCGGGTGGATGTAGCCTGCCTCGCGGTACTGGGCGGTGTCGTCTTTGACTTCCTGGAGGAGGCCGGGCTCGTCGGCCGTAGGGATGAGGAGTTTGACGGCTGAGGCGAATTGTCGTTTTGCAACGAGTTGGTTGAACTTCTTGAGGGTACGGTCGATGGCTTTCTGGCTCTTGCGAAGTTTCGAGCAAGCCTTGTTTTCCGGGTCGTTGTGTAAACATCTTGATACGGAGGTGATGCCCTTGTCCGTCTCGGCCAGCGAGTAGAAGGTCATGGCTGCGATGTGAAGGTATGGTTCAATGCTTCCGGTGTTGATCTGCAGCACATGATTCAAATCCGATATCCCCTCGACAATCTCGCCTTTCTCCAGCCGACACCGTGCTCGTCGCTGTCTGATGTCCAAAGCTGTGCCGGCTACGAAGATGGCGGTCCCTGCCTGCGTCACACACGTCTCCCAATCGCCCTTGGTCTCGGCCTCCTGGGCCAACTTGGCCGCACCTTCGGCTTCCTCGAGATCGGCCAATTCCTGGCTATCCTTCTTCCCTGCCGCCAGGTAGTCCTGCTTCGCGGCTGCCCAGTCGGCATTTCGGCTTTTGATCTTCGCTCGCTGAGTCAAGGCGCCCTCAAATCCTGGCTTCAGGACGAGCACCTGGTCAAAATCGCGACTTGCCTGAGTGTTGCGGCCGAGGGAAAGGTAGGTGGCGCCGCGCTTGAAGATGGTGAGGTAATTACTGGGGTCCTTCTGGATGGCGGCATCGAAGTAGGTGAGCGCATCCTGGGCATTTCCCTGGGCGAGGTGGGTGTTGGCGCTGCTGATGAGCTGTGAGACGGGGGTATCGGAAGGGATGTCGGATGCAGAGAGGGCGGCGGCGAGCGGGGCGGAGGAAAGACAGAGAGCGCCGAGGGCGAGGGTGGATAACCGGAGAATCATCGTTCACTGCACCGGCGGATAGCGGATAAGGCAGCGAAGTGATGAGGGCCAGCCGGTGGATTAAAGAAGGGAGTGAAGCTAAGTGATGGACAAGGCAAGGTGGCATTCAGCGGCATGTACAGCCATACATTGTCCACCCCAGTTCGGTTCGCGCTTGCGGCCGGACCCCAGACACCAGCGCGCGGGAGGGCGCACGGGAGCGCGGGAGCGGAGCTTAGAGCCCGCACTAGCTGAAACGTGCAGTCGCCCGGTCGGAGCTTGCAATCGTCGTTGACCGATGACGCGCATCTCGCAGAATGGCCCGGACGTTGCGGAGGTCAGGTTCGGGCGAGATGAAAGATGTTGGAGGAGGCAGGTGAAGGTTGGGCTTGAGCAATAAGGTCGCAGTCGCTTGACCCTAGTCCTGAGATATCCCAATGCTTCACATTTCCGTCCGTATTCTACTGTAGATGGACGAGAGATGCCCGCGGCATCGCGTACCTTATGCGGGCCACCTTACGCGCACATGGCAGAGCGGTAGGTGCGTCGTAGCTACATCATCGCTTCCCTACCCACCCCTTCAGGTAAGGTAAGGTGAGGTGAATTCGGGTCGACCTTGACGACCACCGCACTTTCGAGTGCAACCACGGCCTACCTAAGGTATCACCAAGTTCCCACTCCCCCGGTCATGGCCCCTCTCCGTCTACACATCGCCGGCAATCGCTTTCATGATCCGCACAACCGGGAAATCACCCTCCACGGCATCAACGTCGCCGGCGATACCAAATACCCCGCCCATCCTCCCGTGCCTTCCCATGAGAAGGAGCACTTCTTCGAGGGTGACACCGTCTCCTTTGTCGACCGCCCCTTCCCGCTCCATGAAGCGCCGCTTCACTTCGCCCGCCTGAAACGATGGGGCTACAACTCCGTCCGATACCTGTTCACCTGGGAGGCGCTCGAGCATGCCGGGCCGGGCAAATACGATGAGGACTTCTGTCGCCATACCGTCGAGGTACTGCGCGTCGCGAAGCGGTATGGCTTCCATGTCTTCATGGATCCCCACCAGGATGTCTGGTCCCGCTTCACGGGAGGCAGTGGTGCTCCCATGTGGACCATCTATGCCTGCGGCTTGGATCCCAAGGAGTTTGCGGTGACGGAAGCATCGCTGGTCCAGAACACATGGCCGGACCCTGCCGACTTCCCCAAGATGGTGTGGGCCACGAACTACCAGCGCATAGCCTGTCAGACCATCTTTACCATGTTCTTCGCCGGGAAGGAGTTTGCCCCGAAATGCGTCATCGATGGCAAGAACATCCAGGACTACCTGCAAGATCACTTCATCGCCGCATGTGCTCATCTAGCCCGGCGCATCCACGAAGCCGGCGATTTACATGGCGAGACCGTCATCGGTTACGAGAGTGTCAATGAGCCCAACAATGGCTTCGTCGGCCACCCCGATCTTGCCAACATCCCCAAGAACCAGAATCTGCGCAAGTATACCTGTCCGACAGGCTTCCAGGCCATGCTGACTGGCTCCGGTCGAGCCGTCGAGATGGACACTTACGCCTTTGGCACCTTTGGCCCCTACAAGAGTGGCACCCAACTCGTCGATCCGAAAGGCCACACCGCATGGCTGGATCCAGCCTCTTGGGACGATACCAAGTACGGCTGGAAACGTGCCGACTCCTGGAAACTCGGCACCGACATTTGGGCCCAACATGGTGTGTGGAATCCCAAGACCGACGAGCTCCTCAAACCGCAATACTTCCTCCAACATCCACAGACGGGCGAGAAGATGGACACAGAATTTTTCCTCAACAACAACTTTCTCTACTACTACCGCAAATACAAATCCGCCATCCGTAACATCTGGCCCGAAGCAATTATGCTCATGCAACCGCAACCTTTCGAAATCCCACCGGATATCAAAGGCACAGCAGACGACGACCCCAACATGATCTTCGCGAGCCACTTCTACGACGGCATCACCCTCATCACCAAGAAATGGAACAAACTCTGGAATGTCGACGTCCTCGGCGTCCTCCGAGGCCGCTACCTCTCCCCCGCCTTCGCCCTCAAAATCGGCGAAGGTGCCATCCGCCGCTCTTTCCGTGACCAGCTCGACGAGATCCGCAAGGAAGGCGAGGAACACATGGGCGAACACCCGCTCATCTTCACCGAGATCGGGATCCCCTACGACATGGACGACGCCTACGCCTACCGCACAGGCGACTACAGCTCACAAGCGGCAGCCATCGATGCGAATTTCTTCGCCGTCGAGGGCAGCGGCGCGGCAGGCCTGACGTGGTGGTTATACACGGTAGAGAACTCCCACCGCTGGGGCGACAACTGGAACGGCGAAGATCTATCAATCTATTGCCACGAAGACCGGGCTTTACCGCCTCCCCGCGCCGACCTCACCGCTTCGACCTACTACAAAGACGAAGATGCCGAGTCGGACGCCTCAGCGCAGAAGACCAAGAAGAACCCTTCGTACTCTATGTCCCGCACCACCACCACCACCACCACCTCATCTTCCACCTCCCCACCCACCCAACCCTCACAACCCCAACAAAACCCCCCCGGCTACCGCGCCGCCCAATCCTACATCCGGCCCCACCCCACCTACACCCACGGCACCCTCCTCTCGCACGGCTTCGACCTAAAGACGTGTTCCTTCTCCCTCACTCTCGTCGCCACCTCCCCGACCCCGCAAGAACATCCCACGGAAGTCTTCCTCCCGGCCTTCCATTTCCCGCAGGGGAACGGCAAAACCTCTGTCGAGGTCTCGGGGGGGAAGTGGGAGGTCCTGACGCTTGATGATACCGAGGGTGTGAGGGGCAGCGGTGGGGATGAGGTAGGAAGGGCAGGGGACGTGGCAGCACCGCAGCAGGTCCTCCGCTGGTGGCATGGTGCCGGGGAGCAAAAAATGGTAGTGAAGGGCTTGAGGAGGAAGAAAAGGGGGTTGTATGTTCCGCGGCGGGATGAGGATGAGGATAGTGAGGAAGAAGGAGAGGATGAGGGGGAGGGACTGTTGGATTCGTATTGGGAGATGGGACGGAATTGTGCGGTTATGTGATGTGCCTTTTTTACGCCCCCGCTTCTTCCTAAATATCATGTCCTAAACACTATCACCCTTCTACGATTACCTCTGTTTCTCTTTCTTTTTCTTTTCCCTTTCTATCCCTTTCCCTTTCCTCCATCTTCCTCTCCCTGCCCCCGCGTCTTCCCCTTCTTCTCTCACCTCCCCTCTCCCATCCCCTTATCATTGCCTCCTCCCTTACCCATGAACCTCCACCACCGTCCCCACAAACCCCTCTAATCCCGCGACACCCTTCTCCCCCCTTTCCTGTCCACCGTATAATCCGGGACCGCCACCAGGCATGACGAGGACGGGGTCGCCTAGGAGGAGGAACTCCTTGGAGGAATCGAAGGAGAAGGTTACTAGCAGGGAGGAGGAAGAAGGAAGCGAGCTTTCTCCCTCGGATGCAACCGCGCGAGAAGATGAGTCAGGGGATCCGTTCGCGGCGGGTAGATTCGCTTGCAGGTCTTCGAAGGCGAACGGGTCGGGTGTCCCACTATCTTCGTCCCCATCATCGTTATGTTCACGGTGGTCCTCTGGCTTTCCATTAGGATCCCCATTTCCGTCCCGGGAATCGGTCAAAGATCCTTCTTGCCACCGCTTCCCCTGCGTGGTCCCTACTGCAGAATCCGGCGTCCGTGCTGATACGACCCGGGCGGAGGCGCGTACGCTAGCGATATACACGACGACATGGTTCCCAATAGCTAAGGCCTCAAGATCCTCGCGCCGGAACTCAGCGACGAAGGAACGGGTCGAAGCGGGCTGGACAGCGGCGAGGATCATGCCTTTACGGATACGGTGGAGGGGAGGGACAGTGGGTTTCTTTTGCTTGGCGCTAGTGCTGTCACCATCATTCGGATCCTCCTCCGCAACGACTGAGATAGTGCCCACTTGGTCCGGCAATAGGGCGTGGACGGGGAGTCGGAGGTTGCGGATGCTGTTGACTTTCACCCTTCTCCATTCTTGGCTGGGGAGTTGGAAATATCGGGGGCTGAGATGCGAGTCCCGAAGCGCACCTGGGAAAGATCGCGAGGTGGGGAGGTGGTTCGAAGAGGCTCGTCGTCGTTGAGGCCTCTCGTCCGAGTCCTCGGAATCCTCTAGTTGCTCTGCGCCGGAGAAGGGGCCTAGGACGACGCTATCCCCGACTGTGACTCGTCCGTGTCGCAATCGGCCGGAAATGATCAGACCTTCGACTTCGGCGGGTTTGCTGTAGACGTCCTCGATGTGGAAAACGGTGGTGAAGTTGCCGGTGGCGTCTCCTTGCTGTGGTAAAGGAAGCTCGTGTAGGAGCGCGTGCAAGTTGCTGATTCCAGTACCTTGAACCGCGCTAGTCAGAACGATTGGGACAGTGGCCAAGGGATCGTTCAACAAGGGTAAAGATGTATGGTAGGCATTCTCAACCTGAGCGGCTCGAACAACTTGCAATTCTTCTTCTGCGACAGCACCCGGGGGGTTAGCAAGGATTGCTGGTTTCTTGCCTGCAGCCTTCAACGCGTCGAGGATCTTCGTCAGACTATCTTTCAAGCCTGAACGAGAAGCGAGATCAAGTTTCGTGATGACCACAACCAGCGGAAGATTGAGTCTGAGACATAGGTCAAGTTGAGCGCTCGACAAGTCCAGGTCGGAGACTGCAGGACCGAGGTTCCTTTGCGAGGCTGAGGTGCTGCCAGTGCGACCCGCATCTTCAGTATCATCTGCCGGCACGCAGAGTAAAGTCCAATGGGGCGCCCATCCGACAAGACCTCTGACCGTCGTCCTTCTGTACCTTGGATGTCCCGCAGAGTCCGAGACGAATACGAGTCGATTTCCGGAAGCAGCAACGTGCACATCGATCCAGGAGGCTACGTTCTCCGTGCCATAGTTAATCACCTGCATATCGCCATCCTGAATGTCCTGGTAGCCGACGATCTCCTGCGTGACAGAGCTGGTGACGCCGGATGTGATCTCGTGTCTATGCTTGAGCATGCTGAGACGACTCTTCCCCCTCCCGTTGTCCAGAGTCGACGTAGTCAGAGTCCCGAGGAGTGAGGATTTGCCAGACATGGTCGGGCCTGTGAGAGTGACACGCACCTGCTCCGTCGCAGGGGTGTTGTCGCCTGGCAGTGGGATAGAAGACTCGTTCTGCTTGTGGTGATTCTTCGTCTCGACACTGGGACTTCTCGTCTGTAGTTGTGGTTTGATCAGAGCCTCAGCTACCACCAGTTTCCCAAGCTTCCGCGCTCGCCGCTCTTGCCCTCCAACTGTGATATCCTCTATCCACTCGCATTCTCCCACTGCCTCCCGACGTAGTACCTCTACGGTACAGCCTAAGCACGCCGCCATTGCTCGAAGGTTGTTTAAGCTCTCTTGCAGCTCATCCTCAGCCAGCCCTACAAGCGTACCATCGTCAGACACACCGATCTCGTACAGCGCCCCTTGGCTTTCTTCCAGTCCGTGCAGCAATTTTGCTGGTTGTTGAGGTGCCGGCAACTCTGGGAGTGCCTCTGGTAGCGAAGGCAGAATGATATTCGAAGCTGAAGAGGTATGGTGTGGAGATGACTGTTGCAACCTCCACAGTAGTTGTGTGGTCAGCTGCTCTAGTCTATGCTGTCTGGTTTGTTGGGTGGAAGCAGGTGGAGGTGTTCCACTCGCGATGGTACTAGATTGATCCGCATTGCTTCCAGGTACTGCACGACCACTGTGACTGCTACCGAACTTTGCGTGCCGCGAGCCTGATACATGGTTGCCTGTACTGGTGGAGCGAAACTTGCGTCTTGGGCGGAGAAGAAGGTGCAGTTTGTACTCCACAGGTCCTTCTTGAGGCTCTGCGTGCAGCCGAGTCACTTTCGGAGGAGTCTTACTGGTGTTCTGAGACATCTCCGCCGCATCAGTGGAGGCTGTGGCAGTCTCATCTTCCTTCTCGTCTTGCTGCAGCCACGGTGATGCCACTCTTGGCGGATCTGGGTCGTACGTAAAGACGGAGGCCATGACTACCAGCAGTCCTCCAATGGCCTATCACAATATGCAGCCTGATTTTCTACCAGCCCAGTATACTTTACAAGTTCACCACTCAATCTCTAAACGCGCTTCGAAGCAATCCTAATGTAAATGGTGCGATCTCGATTCGCCTATCTCATCTCTGCAATGTGCTTCCTATTGCGTTTGATATTCGTAATGACCGTGTGCTGGTATGCAAATGGTGTATTCTGAACAGCTTGGACATCGGGAACATCCTGTCTACGGTATAGGGACAAGGTGACTCTGGGGTTGGTCTTGTAGAGCAGTCGTTTGGATCGGACTTCTCAGGAAGTAGCGGTCATCGTGTCGTCTTCAATGGTTGTCAAATGGGTCTTGCGATATGTGTACAGGCTTTTGTGAAATGCGAAAAGTGAAGTCCCACGAATAGTGGGCACCTGTAAACACACTGACTCCTTGACTCCCACTACTAGAGGTGACTACAGCAGCTGACGTCGATGTCAACGGGAATACCCGGGCCGAGGCCATGTGTCCACCAGCCAGCTTTTTGACAAGACACATAGTGACAATCGCACTCCATGGCTGGCTATCATAGAAGGCTTTAGCAATCGCCAGTACGGAAGCCAACGTGCGTCCAAGGGAGAAGTCATGGAACTTTGGTCAAATTGAATTGCACGGTAACAGTCTGGTTTGGCACTCCCTTATCATCACACATCAGCCGAGCCACATGGCATTAGACACACACCCTGCGGCCGAGCCAAATTGACTGAAAGCCAACATGCCATGTGCAGGAGATGGCTGCAAACACGAGGTTCCATTGCACCTGGCGTGGGGCCATGACAACGGATTATTTAGGATGGGGCGGTAGGGCTCCTACCGACTCCTGCCGCCTCTGCACGTAGCATCCTGCAGATCTGCCCTGTCAGAGTAGTACATGCGGAAGATGTAACGATGGCCACTTCTTCTTCCATCGAATCGAGATGGAGTGAGAGATTTCAGCCCGCGGGGAGAGGGGGGTAAGGGGACCGGTCAGTCGACTCGACATTCCGCTTCTTTCCCAGACCGACCGACCTCAGCTTTCATGTGGGACCAGCATGGATGGCCTCGCAATCACTACCACGCTGAGCCATAAGAGCAGCGGCGCAGCAGCAGCAACAGCAGCAGCAGCAGCAGTCACCTGCAGCCCTTCGAGAAGTAGCACATACGCGGACTCCACCGCTTCCAGCCGCAAATATGCGAATGTAGTCCCCCCCAAGGTATTATTATTACTGTTGTATTTTCTTTTGGCGACCGATGATTGGCTCTGTCGCCAATGAAGCCCAGCAGGCCTGGGTTCCCGCATGTCGAGCATGGATACTTAGGCTTTCGAAACCGCCCCTCGCCTCCCCTGCTCGAGTTTTGACGAACCAACTCGGCTTCCCGGCTCCTTTGACTTTTCGTTAGGCGACAGCTTCTGACGCTTGAAGCGCATTGATGGCTTGGCGGGTACCTAGGTCCTGCTTTGGTAAGCACCGCCAGTGCGACCGGTGAAGTAGCGCGAGTGGAGTAGCTCCGAGCTTGCCAGCTGAGTCAGCGGTTAGACTTTCGACGCGAGCGGCGCGGCGCTGCGCAGCGCTGGCGAGCAGCTGCCTCGTTCGCGTAGGGATCGGCAAGGACATCAAGGTCACAAGATTTCCCACCTTTTTCCCAAGGGACCCCCCTCTCGGTCTCACCGAGCCGGGCGAGCCCATGAGGAAAATAGGCGAGGCGGAGGCCCGCCCGGGCAACGGTCTCTGGTTCCTCTCCTCTGTGCCACTCTGGTCCACATAGACTACTCACAGTGGGTTTTGCGATCACCGCAAATCCTTGCCGCCAGTCGGTTCCTTTTCTCTCCAAAAGCCGGTGGGAAGAAGTCGCACCGCCCCCTGTACCCCACGTGAAAGGATTCGCGGATCATCATTCCCAACTTCAACGCATGCAAGTATCAAACGGCTGTATAGGCTGGACAGATGACCAGCAGCATAGCGAGGACATTATTGTATAGAAACAATCAAATCAAAAATTGTAATGAATTAAACGCCTGCCTCTTGGAAGTGTATCAGCATCCGGAGGATCCAGAGCTTGTTTTGAAACTGTATTGATTTCACTTTATGACCAATGTCTTCATTATATAATTTTTTTTTTCTTTTGTATTTAACTCGTCGTAGACTAACTATCGTCAGAAGGCCGTCGTTGCTTTGAGCACTTATCGTGCGCCAAATGGCCATTCCGTGCTGTCGTTCTCGTGAATTCTGCGCCGCACTTGGGGCAGTATGACTTAGATGCCGTCCCGGACTTTTCGCGCTGGTGTCGCAGGAGATTGCTAAAAGTCGAGAACTGTCGCCCGTTGCACCCGTGCTCCCAGCATTGCGGCTTCGGTCGCTGGTTGAGCACTCGTATCGATGTGTCGCTCCCTATCGGTTTCGCCATCACCTCGTTGACGCTGCCGGGTAGGAAAGGGGGAGGGTAGCTACCAAGACTTTGATTGGGAGGGTATGATTGTGAAGATGGTGGTTGGTTGTTGTAGTGCTGCGGATAGGAATCGTATAGACCCGGAGATCTGGCATATATTAGCTTTGATACTCTTGCACAATCAGACGTTGGAGTTAGCATACCTCGACATGCTGTTACCATAAGAAGACATGCTGGAGCCGCTTGTGCCGGCAATGTGTGGTGATGGGAGTGAATTTTGGGTCAAACCGCTGATTGATGGAATCGTTTGGCCGGAACTCATGGAATACTGACTGCCCGATGAAGAGTCGTATGGGGTGCTCACCCGCCGGAGGTTTTGGTCCATTGGCGAGTCTGCTGCTGCGGAGAATCCAGATTGCCTTCGCATAGACGCTTCTGGTACTGTTCTGCTTTGGTAGAGCGCGGGGCTTGAAGAGAGAGTGTTTGTATACGTAGGAGGTGCGTTTGTTGACTGCGGCGGTTGGGCGTTTCGAATTGGCGGCATGTAGTTCTGATCCATTGTGTAACCTGGAAGCCTGTAAGTCTGGATGGACGCGCGCTCTAGGAGAGACAGATAGTCCTTACTGTGTGGCTCGGATTCATACATTCCAGACCCGTATTGTGATGGAAGTAGGAAACCAAGGGAGCTGGTCTTCGTCAGCTTGAACATCCAAGACGAATTGACAACAAGGGGGCATACCTCATTTCGGAGGTTGTTGGAGCTTGATCGAGTTGAAAGTCGGCAGGGGAAGCGGATGCCGGAATGACAGGCTTCTCGCTCGAATCAAGGCAGAAACTAGGCACCCCTGAGTCCGATTGAGGTGGTGTCGGCACACTCCACGCAGAGAGGGCTTCGATTGATGCGTCTGAGATTGATGGCTCCGACAAGAGTGGTTGCGCTTGGGGTGAATGCTCCGGAGTAATCCACTGGAGGCCGGAAGTCGAAGTCAATGCAGACGAATCCGCTTGTGACCAAGGATCAAGGGCGAGTTGGTGAAGTCGTTCAGCGTGGGAAGATGAGATGGAGCAGTCCCGAGATCGATCAGAGCTCCGCTTACGGATTGCGCCTCGGGCGTCGATGGATTGAAGAGATAGGTTGCTGGTTGCGCGTGCTCGCTGGAAAGGCGAGGAAGACTGCAGAGGGTGTGAGTCCATGGTCAGAGAGCAAGTAGTAAGAGCTTCAAGCGCACCAAAAGAAGGTAACCGATCAAGAAGATATGGAGACCACGGGAATAAACCGATCATATAGAGTGCAGCCAAAACGTATGAACCATCGCTAGGGCCCTTGTCACAGAGTCTGATCGCATTTAGCACGGTTGCCTGCGCCTTGGGGCTGGTAGACACGTTATAAGGTCGACCTTGAGAACCAACAGACACTACCCGCGAACGTGCTAGTGCATGGTGCTTAGTTTAACGAAGGATTCGGACCCCGGTCCTCACACACAACCCTGCGGCCCACGGTTTCCGAGCCGTTTCTCTCGTCAGTCGCCAGGCGGGAGGGTCAGGCAAAGAGGGACTGCTCTCGCATTTGCTCATCATAAGTTTGGGTCGCACCTAACGCTTCGCCCAGCCGCAGGGCCCGGGGACAGGAAATTTGGCTGGCAGAGCCAATAGCCCATTCTTCCTCTCTATAAAGTCAGCTATATGCGACGTATGCTGCGACACACGCCCTAGTGCGGTCGACAGCGCAAGCGATCTGATTGCGTTCGGACCGCACGCTAATTGCATTACTACGCAAAGCATGGCCGACGCGCGACCTTCACCGGAAAGCAAAGCTGCTCATCATCTCGCAGGCCCTTTTTGGGGGGTCCCATGAGGGGGGGGGGGGGGGGGGGGGGGGGGGGACTATTCTTTGCACACTCCAGCCCAAGTGGATACACACTTGCGCTGTGCATCAACAGGGAAATCTGATTTGAACGGCGGTCTGCACGCACGAACGCTCAGCCCTGTGTCGCGCGCAGTTTCGTGAGGTGTAGCTTCGCATGACCTCCAGCTGGGACGATCTGCTGCCCACACTTCCCTCTTCGCCGCCATGCCTGGGGACTGGGGCTCAGGCTGTCGCTGAGGTGAGTTTGGGTGTTGCGTCAGGATACCGGAAAGTCAAGAGGGCGTGGTGATCGGAACACATGGCGCGCCTCTGATGCGATGCGCCCATCGCGCTTGAATTAGCAAACCGCGTGACTGTCATGCACGCCAAGCTTAGCAGGGCGAGGCAGGCCAGTCAGAAGCGTCTGCGGAGGTGCTAATCTTCCGTTCCCCACTTCGCGACGCCCATTGACCAGGACTGGCAGCCGACTGCTGCGAATGATGAGACCACTGGCACCAACATCTTCAGGCCGCGCGCTCGTCTATGTACTGGACTGTACTGGACTGTACCTGCTCGCCATGTTCTTCTCCCGAGCGGACAATGCACTGTCTGCCCACGTGGATATTCTGCATAGAGGATTGATTACATTATCGACGGCTGCTCAAGGCCAACTACATAGTACAGTACATAGTCCCGTACAACCGTGCCTCCTACACTGTAGTCTGTTCTGTCCCGTACACACTGCCAGCACTTTCCCCGCCTCATGGGGTGAATCAGCAATCAGCAATGTTGGGGGCCAAAAAATTGGACAGCGGAACCGCAGCCGAACGACCATCTGTCTGGGTCCGCGAGGCTTGGCCACCCCGGAGCCGGTCGAGAGTGGTCGGCGGATTCACCAATTTCAGCATTCCCTGCGCGCACATGCGACGGGCGGCTAGCAGGCTAACTGGCGCGGGAGTGAGGCTGAATAACAAGATCGAAACCCTCCACGCGACTCCACCTCTGGCCCTACGTATGTATGTAGATGCGTGCGGCGTGCAGTGCCGCAATTGACTCGAACTTGGCTCCGTGGAGGCGCTGGAGGAGCCGGGACGTTAAGTGGTTACACACGCCGGCATAGCCTTCATTGATCGACGCCATGCACCGCCCATGGGATGCACGATGGCTGATCAGCCTTGCTTATTCACCTGCCTCCAGCCCTCCTCGTCTGGATAATTTCCGTCGCGCCCCAGTCGTGTGCCCCCATCAGTAGTCTCATCAGGGCGGTTGGTCTTGGACGGCTCACGATTCCGGTCAATTTGGCTCTCCGCAAGCGCGAACGCTGTTAGTGACCCCACGCACAGCCTAATGCTTGCCCAAGCCTTAACCCTGTTACTGATCTGCACGATGACACCAACTGCCACATGCTGAGGTCGGCCATCTGCGACCGGATCTTGCCCGAATGCGAGGGTTTTCTCGTGACGCCGCGAGAGGAGGGCTCAGAGCTTATTACTCGTGAGCCTTTTGAGAACCTTCCAATCCCTATCTTGCCCTCTTTGACAGTAGTCCTAGTTGATGACTGCACCGCGGATCTCGATACATCGAGGATGAGCAAAGTCAATTGGAAATCCACCGTGGTGTGGCACAGCCAAATATCAACGTTCACGCTATCGGTCCAAGCCATCATAACAACCTCAACCCAAGCGTTAGAGCTTCGCCATGGCATTGCTCGCACTGTTCAGAGCAAACTAGTCATTCCAATCTTCGTTGCGGCATTAGCGGCAGCTGATGATCGTTATGAGGATCATGGCGGTTCCATGTCTAGAAGCGTCTTGGGCCTCTCAGAGTCAGGATAATGGCTGGGCTTCGTCTTTGCGGGGCGGGGATGACTCGAGAAATTGAAACTGAAAACAGCCACCCGTCAAGTAGCGAGATGGGCCGGCGCACTGAACGATATTTTAGATAATCAAAACTACACCACCAACCTTGGCTGAGGGGTTGATACAACGGGCATAATCGTGGTAATAAGCAAAGCAATGGTATCCAAGCCCTGTAGTAGTTGTAGCCGTTCAGTTAGTACTCCGCAGGAAGCTTGGCCTTCCTGCCACCTGCCACACGGTCAATTCTAAGATTAGTTCGCTCGCTTCTTCACACAGGGCTACACCGCTTAATAAATCTCTCACCCATTCTCCAGCTATGTCAATATCTATTATTAATCTCCAAGACAAAACGCTCTATACGCCGTCCGCCATATCGTCAGGCTTGGCTTAGAAAGGCCATTGATGTGTCCAAGACCCATCGGTGAATTCGCTTAACGTGCAATTCGAGCGTAGTTCGCAGACGTGTCTCGTGCCCCCCATTGATTGATTGGCTGCGTAGGAACTTCACATGGGGACGTTCAGTGCTGCTAGCGATGCTGAGACTACAGAAACCTTCGAAGCGTGCTTTCGGCTGACAGGGCCAGCGTTCCATTTCGCAACAAGTGCGAGAGTTGAGCAGTGGATGCTATGCACAGCCTGCCTCGCTTCGTTCGAGGACGTGATGCTAGACAATAGTACCCACAATGCTGTGAGGCTTTGTTTTGCAATAGCTCCTATTGAGGGTAGAATACGATGAGGCACAGCCTCGAGGTGGAGCGAGACGACGTCTACTGTGTCAGTATGCATTGGAAGTTATTGCGGATGCGCTTCGCCGTCGCATAGATCAAGCGCAGTTCTTGCTTCTATCGCGCTTCTCTTGCTTGGGCACCGTGGCCTTGCAAGTATTTGTCAAGAGCTAGCTCCTGCTCTATGGCATTGAGCAGGGCTTGCATCATAGCATTTCGCTTCACCTCTTCATCTTGCTCTACATGGACGGCCGAAGTCTTCACAGAAGATCGCCTACAATACCTCGCTCAAAGTGTATGGCTTTCAGAATAGAGATAGACGACATGGGGAATACACTGAAGTGTCACATTCTAATATGTATAATGCTCAGGTGACGTGCGCAGCGCTTAGCATTACTGTCTCGAAAGCCCGACCACTCTCCATACGCACGGCGAATCTGACGGCAGAACATTTCAGGCAGAATATCAAGCAAGAGACGATGAATCGTTGGCAGAACGCGAATGCGGTGGGGAAAGGTCGAGCCGCACCATGTACAGGTTTATCTGGGTATCAAGGGTATGACCAACGTGCATATGCATGCAAAGCTGCCGCCGGCACGCTGCTCGAGAAAGCTCCGTGTCATGCAGTTCTGGCTGTCATTTGTCATGGCCTGCATTTTTTGTATTTGGAATGAAGACAGCGCTTGCATGGCCATCGTTGTGGCGACCAGAGAACCAACATCAGGATCATCCTCGTGTTGTCTGGTTGCTGAAGCGTTTGGTCTCCCGCTAGCTATTCACCGCATGATATACTAGCCACAGGGAGAGATACGCAGGTCGTTCAGCTGTGACGGTGACAAGCAATATGCTGCCGCGCATTAGCCGGTGTTGGTCGGTCGCGTGGTTGTGAAAGAGACTGGTCGAGCGCAGTCGTTGGGAAGTCAATGAAGTTTGACCCCGACCTTCTCAGGTAGAACGGAAAGCGAGCCCAGCAAAGATAAGGCAGACGCTAACTGGACACTCGTCATTCCGGTGTCCCGCTCGGATCCTTTGGGCTCCTCGCTTTCTCACACGCGCGAATCTACTATGTCTGCTCGGATCCACTTCGAGTCCGACCGCTGGTCAGGAAGACCTCACGCATCTCCAAACAGTCCCGCCACGCCTTCCAGTTCCTCCCCTCCTTGTCCGTCTCCTAATCCCGATGGCTGTTGTTCCACCTGCATGTACTTCTCCTGCACGGCCGCCTTCTTTTTCGGTGCCTCCCTTCGAATCTTTCCAGCCTCATAGATACTCACACCTCGTACGCCTTCGAGCAGTTCTAATACCAAAGCACGCTGCTGACGCTCACTCCCCTTTGCCTCTCCTCTTTCGCCTACCAGCCGTCCCAGTGCCCTGTCGACCTTAGCCGCCGACATATCCGGCAGACTGAGTAGGACGTCTCTCGGTGTACCCGTCAGCCGCGTGTATAAGACGAGCATCTGCGCGATTAATGATGCAAGATCCTTCTGGAGATCTGCGAAGTAGGGCTCGTTCAAGCTGGTGATTGCGGCCTTGAGCACCTCTGTGGAGATGAATTCCCTTACTTGCGGAGCCGGTGGGGCACTGGGATGGGTGAAAAGGGGTAGGATCGTTCGGAAAGTTTTGCAGATTGTGCTACAGCACCGCTGGTCGTGCATCCGTAAGGCGTGCGTGCAGAACAACATCATCGGCTCGAGGATGCTCGGATCGCTTAGTACGAGTTCGGAGACGGTCGGCTTGGCTAGGGGAGGAGCGACTCCGTTTTCATTCTTCCCATTGGACACCAGCTGCTGCCGCTCGTGCTCTAGCAGGAACGGCACAAAAGACACCATGCTATACGTCAACTGCCTGAGAACGCTTTCGGTTCTCATCTCATCCCCTAGTTCGTCCTCTTCTCTCCCGGCTCTTCCTTGTTGCGCCTCTGCAATGGCTTCCCATTCCGAGGAGACTTTCGCATCGAGCCCATTGAATAGCCCGCCTATCAAATAAGGCAGTACCTGAGCCCTTCGCTGCGGCGGGCAGCGTTGTACCAGTCCTGTCGTCAGGTTGATTATTGGGTGCAGATGGTTAGCACCTAAGCATTTGGCGTCTTGGAATAGCGCCTGGGCCAATGGCTCTGCCCAGCGAGCTTCCATATTGCCTCCGTTTCCTCCTTCAGCTAGTGCGCCGTAGAATCGCTCGTCGAATTTCGTCAGCAAATAGATAATGTGGTAACCCTGCTCCCGGACGTTTCTCATCGTGCCTCTGACTACGCTTGCGAAACCCTCCAGACTCGTCTTGCTTCCGCTTATGCGTTTGTAGAAGTCTTCCTTGGATTCTGACGAAATGCCACTCTGCCAGAAACGATCTTGCAGAGACCTTTTGACAACCTGCTGTAGTTCATCTGGCAGTTGACTCCAATTGGACATGTTGTGATATGCCTGCGCATGTCTGAGCATCTTCATTAAAGGAGGAAGAATGACGGGAATCAGGGGGGCCCACAGCGCACACGCTGTCTCGAACTCCTCGCTACCGGGCTTTAGCTTCTCTGTGGTAGCTGCCAACATACTCTTGGTCATGCGCAAAGGTATGCTATCGTTCCTCTCCTTGATTGCGGTTTGTCTCGCCTGCCCGCTGGTGTCAAGCTGCTGCGCCGACCAATCTGCCACCCGGTGGAAACCATGCTGCTGAAAGAAATCCGCGAGATTATCAAGTGCAAGCGCCTCGCAGAAGCTCTCGAGACTCACGACGGATTTCGAAAGGCTTTGGTCCTGCCAAGCCTCATAAACCGGAGCAAGCATGCCTTGCAGTCTCGCCAATCGTTCATTAGGTGCAATGTTGTTTGCGCGATGGATAATCATGAAGAGGAAAGCCTTGTATCCCCACACTAGCCTCACGTCCTCGCTATGTTTCTGTGCAAGTACGCCGATTCTTGGTTCCAGCTCATTATAGACTTGCAGCAATTCGTTCGAGAAAGTCAGAGCTAGCTTCTGCAGCTCCACAACTCGTAGTCCCTCGAATGACTTGACCGAATCGGAGAAAGCCGTGTGTGTAGGGTCGTCGTATAATTGCATGGTTAACAGGTGCTGCACTACATGCAAAACGAACCGCTCGATCCCAGCTGACTTCAGAGTGCGAAGGATGCTGACCAGTGTCTGCAGCACCATAGCCGCAACTTCCGGATCATCAGTGTGCGTCTCCATGATCCCATAGCTCCACTCTTGCAATGCTTGCTCGGCTTGCTGACGATCTGCTTCTGCTTTAGCGAAGATTGGCTCTTCGTGGCTCAATGCTGAAGCATCTGCGCACCAGGCGCTGTATCCTTTGAGCGCAGCCGACACGACTGTGTATTGTGCATCAAATCGTAAGACGGAGAAGCTGCTCTTTGAGTAGTTTTCTGAGATGAAACCTCTGCCGCCAGAGTATGGGCCTGTGGTAAGAAGGTCGCTCATTTGGCTTAGCACATGCTGAAGCGCATCCAAGGGTCTTGAGCGAGCAATAGTTTGAATGATGTTGGTACAGTAGCGGCGGTAGTTGCCAAGGAAGGCGTGACGCTCAGGAATGGTATCGAAATCTTCGTCTAAGAACAGGCAGACAGTGTCTTCCTCGGCGATGGAAGAAGGCAGATTCTCATATCGCAGTAATCGCTCACTGCACGTCTGCACCAGCGGCCCGAGTGCTTGAAAAACCAGATCGATGACACTGCCCTCTTCGCAGGAGAGAAGCTTGCTCCAGCTATGCAGGACAGGTATAGACACTACTAGACTTTTAGACTGCAGTACTTGTAGCAATAGGTCGAAGAAAAGTGGCAGATCCAGCTTATTGCCTGTAACAAGGTCCGTCGGATGGTAGGCGATGTTGTCTGATAGAACAGAGAGAACCTCGGACATTTTCTTCTGCAATGTGTACTTCGCATCGTCCTCCCCAGGCTGACTGGCGGACTGCTCGAAGGCGTTTTTGATGAGCGCCAGGCGATCCGCACGCATTGCTTGCACAACGATTTCTAGCCATGAGTCATGCCAATGCGCATTGTATGGCCTCGCAAGCAAGGCGTGCAGTGTCTCTGTCGCTGCGGTCTGTAATGCCACGTCCTCGGTGTGCAAAGGCAGGAAGAGGCAATCCACGCAATTCGCCTCAACCGCCGCTCTCAAGCTGATCCATGACATGGTCGGACGCATCGCATTCAATGCTTTGACCGCACAACTTGACATCTTCTCCACCAATTCCACGTGCTGTCCTCCCATCCGCGCCTGCTTCACACACAACGCAAAGAACTCGGCCATCCTGCTTAGCCAACCTTGCTCTCCGCATCTGACTTCCTTTTGGTTCCCTGGTCTCGTATGGCGATACTCCTCATACAACCCCAGCGGAATCATTATCTCATTCAGCGCTGCGCCCAACACGTCCAACCGCAAACCTGCCACCGGATCTTCACTGTTGACCACATCTTCGCTCAGGGTTTCAAGCACATAGCAGACGAAGAGCTTGTTGACGACCCCTTTCTCACTCATAGGCTTCTCCCACAGTGTCACTAGCGCAGCGTCCATGTCCATCCACTCGTCACCCCAACTCCGCTTTGCCACCTCAACCCATACCTGTGCCACTTTATTTCTGAGGAAGCTTGGGTCCGCCCTGTCATCGTCTCTTAGACTTCCGGCGAGACACTTGATCCACGTTCGTATTTGCTCCGTATGGGCAGGGTTATACTCTGTCCACTTGTACCGCACGGCGAATTCGAGGAGCTGCAAGCCAAAATATCTTACGCCGGCGTTCTGCTGCCAGTCATCGGCGAGTGCGAAGCCATAGTGCGGAGCATCAGGCTGGTGCTTGAGTGACTCGAGGTGACCAAGAGCCTGTTGGCGGACATCGTTCGGGACCCGGGGATCGAGGGTAGCGTCAAGGGCCTGGCGGATAGAAGAGAGGTGGTCGGATGTCGGAGGTTGCGGCTGTGCCCAATAAGTATCAAAGGCTCCGTCCATGATTGTAATGAGAAGTAGAGAACGTAAAGGCGCAGGAGACTAAGGGAGATGTAGGGATATAGGGAAAGTGGTGCAGCCTAGCATGCAGTCGCACGAATCATGCTTTCCGGCCGCCGCTCCGAGTCAATTAATCGTAAAGGAAAGACTGTCTCAGGATCGAGCCATGTCGAGATATACGAGGGATAAGATGTACGGAAGTCTGAAGTCGGGCTCGCTCAGAAGGCAGACAAGATGCGGGAATACGCGCCGCTATGAGCTCTTTCGACGCGAAGTCACGCGACTTGCATGCGCCTCTTAAATGCACCTCATCCGACGACCGCTTCGGCTGCAATTTGATCTCAGATCTAGTGAATAAGACAGCATTTGATTGAAAGTCCCTTCTAGCTTTTATCAAGCTAACTCTTTGAATCACAATGAAACAGTCTTCGAGGGTAGCACTCGAAAGACCACAACTTCAAAAAGAGAAAAAAGAAAAGAACTACCAGCAGTCAATCACCATCGGTCACATGCACGTCCGCCTTCACGATAGCGGCAACACAGTCGTCAGACCATCACAAAGCCAGTCGAAGTAAAGTATGCCAAGGAGGCTCTACCTTCACGTTCTGCTTCGAGGACAGTGATTCCTTTGAAAAGGTCTGTAGCGGCTGATATTACTATAAACACCACAACACCACTATGCAGTCCTTGCGGACAGGTGGAGTGGGAACTTAAAGCCTTGCTGCTGCCAGCCATCTCCCTCCTGCACAACCTCACAATCGACTTCCGCTATGAAGCAGGCCAAGAGTCGGGAGGGCGGAGTGTCTCTTACATCAGCAGAGTCTTGCGACCACAACTGACTTCTCGTAGACCGGAGTGGCATTGGTTTATCGCGTGTAATACTGAGCAGGTCTCATTTGCCTCGAGTAGATGCTCCACCTTGCCACGCGAATGGTCTTTCCCAAGAGGAACCTGTGTGAGAGTAAAATTGTGCGCAAGGGGGAAATTGAAGGAATAAATGGAAAAGGGGCAAGGCGTCGTAGACTATGTGCGGGTTTGGTTTGCGAGCTACGTTACGCTTCGAGGGTATCGTCAATGCAGAGTGAAGAGAGTTATGCAATGTTATGATGCTGCAAATCCAACGCGGCGCGGTCTCGCGTCGCCATTGGCCATGTTGTCTAGCATGCGATCCATCCCGCCAAGATCCAGTTCGCCGGCATCAAGCATACGCTGATCCCGTGAAGCCGGGCGTTCAGCAACTTGCTGAAACAGCATGCGGGATGGGGTAGACGGTCGCAATGTTTGGAGGACGATGAAGCGGTGCTCGGCGGAAACCAGGAGGTCTCGTTGGGTATTCATCTGGCCGAAGCTGTTTGATGTCGAGTCGAATTGAGAGATGGAAGTGATTTCCTCGTTTCTGAGGTTGATGTCGGTGACGTGAGTAAGACCAGGCGAATACAAAGATCCAAATCCTCCTCCGCTGTTCGTACTTCGCTGCCAGAATTGCTGTAGGCTCGGAATAGCGTAAACATCACCATTATACCACATGACTACGCTCTCATCCACTTGCCCCGTTCTGCTATTGCTTGCGGAGACAGAAATGCCGCCTTTCGCTGCTACTCCTGGAACCTTTGTCGGCCCACTGAACAGAGCCTCGGCTTTTGCTTTACGCGTATTGGGTGTCATCGGTGCTAGCTTGGATTGGCCTCGGCGTTGTTTAGTCGGTTCAGCTGATTCTGAGACCGAGTATGTGCCAAGAAAGCCGTTAAGGACGAACGCCTCGATGTTCTTACTGGTCTGAGAGGAGCCTGAGACATCCCAGATACCCCATTCACCATCATCTAAGAGCACTAGCACTGCTTTCCCGCCCATGATCCATTTTGCATCAAGCAGATGCTTCCGCTTAGCCAAGCCTGATGGACCGCCAGCGAAAGAGGTCTGAAAGGTAGAAATCCATCTACCAAAAGATGTGGAGGGCGGCTGGTCAGGTTCGGAGCCCGATGATGAAGGGCGTGCAGAGGCGAGAGTTGGTGAAAGAGGGTCGTAAATGCGGATGGCCCCAGAAGCGTCAGAAATGAGGAGATGCGCCAACCTTTGCGACGGGTGAAACGCTACACCCAATGCTGCGTGCGGAAGGCTTACAAGCTTCTCCTCCACGTCTGGACTTAGCGCTGCCAGGTCGTTGAAGATGGCAAATTGGTAGATGGAAAGCTTCTTTGTGATAACCGCCACCATCAAGAAGTTGCTCGCGTCGCTCTCGCCACGACTGTCAACAGCTTCGCTAGGTACTATTGTGGCCGCGACGCCATTGCATAAGGCGTCCGAGGGAGGAAGGATGATTTCGTTCCGGGCAATTTGTTCCGCGGTGGTCTGTTTCTCAAAATCGGTCGGCGGTGCCAATGAGAATCTCAGCACGCGCTGCTGTCCGTCGGCACATCCTGCCACAACCAGCCCGTGTGATCGCATCGTCTTATTCCTCGCGGAAGGAAGGGCACTTGGCATGACGGGTACCGTAAGATGCAGGACCTCAGTGCCTATATCCACTTCGACCATCTGCAGTATGCTCTGATATGGACAGTCAGAGTCCTGCTCCTCTTCACCATCCTCGTATGATGCATCAGCGACGGACGCAGATTCTTGCATGTCTTCGTCATCGTCGATAACTATAACGTCTTGATTTCCACTCCGGCTGCTCGAAGTCTGGCCAGCCCTGTGGTTGTCCCGGTCCTGGCGCCTTCTGCCTCCCCTCCACAGTATACGTATTCCTGATTCATGGCCGTAGATCGCAACCGTCGATCCATTCGGGGCAGTTATTGGATAGATGTGGGCATCGTGAATGCGATGCGGCACCTCGTAGCTGTGGTCGGAAGAATCCTGTCAGAAGAGTGTAAGACACACAACCGATAAGACTGAGCGCACCTTAAGTGGAGCTTCCTGTCACCTCTCGTGACCTTGGGCTCCATGCTTGCGTACGACGCTGTTGCTGCTCGGAACGAGAATGATAGTGTCTACAAATTGAAGTGCCTGCCGCTGGAAGCGGAAGCTTGACGCGTGAACGCGTCTCCGAAAGTTGACGCCCCACTTTCCTTTGACCTGCATGCAGCACCTGCAAGCGAAAACATTCAATCTTCGGCTTACCGCCGACTTATTGCCTGTCGCAGTACAGATAGGAAGATGCTGAGAGCGACTGGACTGTCCGAAGCAGAATGGCCAAGGTGGAGTCCATGGGCGTGCACACGCCCGTCGCACTACCCTACCTGATCCGGGAAGGTATATTACCACAGGATCCGAAACCAAGTCTCTATCAGTGGGAGACATATGCAGATACACGGAGCGACGAAGAAGAAGAACTCTTGGTCACCAAAAACTGCGTGGCTTGGTCTCAAGGCAGTTTCGTGCGGAACGTGTACCGATTTGATCTGGAGGGAGAGGAAGTGGACCAGGCTATACTGGCGAATTTCTCTAATGGTGGCGAAGTGAAAAGAGGCTCAAATGCGCTTCAGGCCCCAGCTGATGGGGATGCCAAATGTTCGCAGGATAGAAGGCGACCGTTCGCCAATGAATCCATTGAGTGCTCTCGAGATGACGAGGATCATGCTACGCGAGCGCTTGTGGTTTTCCTGAAGACAAAGGCGCATGTGTACTTCTTACATGGTGCCAGCCATGTTCTTGACTTGCCGTTCGAGGTCGAGAGGGTATTACCGGCCGCAAAGGGATGCCTTATCCAGCGCAAACCAGCTACAGCGGCTGCGTCTACTTCGACACCTCGAGTGCCCGCCGCACCACCAAATTCCTTCTTGTCGACGCAATTGACTGCAAACTCTTCCTACCTTCAATCTCCCTCTCTCGCGAGGAGCTTTGGTGGCTCTCAGCCCTTGAAACCAAGTCCTCTTGGAGGAGGCAATGGCAAGCTAGACAATTTGTTTAATGATGCCTTTGGCACGCCGGGAAAGCCTGAACAGCGAGATTTCGCCCGTCTGTATACTTTGACAAACCCGCTTTCCGACTTTGGAGTGGTGACATACTCTCTGCAGCATCAGCGCCCACGTCTACCGGGCAAATCGAAGGCCGGCTTGACGGTGGAGTTCGAAACCCTAGATCCGGCAGAAGAGATCATCTATGCATCCCGCAAGAGGGAAGTAGATTCCACCGGGTCTCTTATGCTCATGGTGACTGCTAATCAGGATCTCCGGGCATTGACGGTGTGGCAAGCTTGGTACATCGAAGAAAGGTCTCTCAAAGACCTGCTGAAGCAGCGCGCGGATCAGAAAGCAGCCAAAGCTACACGCCGAAGTTCCTTTTTGAATGCCAATTTAGGCACTGGAGCTACAACACCAGCAGTCAGGGCTCGTGACGACAACAGGGAGAGTCTTGCAGGAGGGACATTACGACCACCGGGCGAGCCTGCGGCACCAAAGTCCCGAAAGAAGACGAGACAAGAGGAGGAAGCTGCTATGGCGTCTCAAATGGACCCTGACTACCAACCAAATACTTCTCAGCAGACTGCAAGGGAGACCCGGAGGATCAGCTCACTCAATCAAGACTTCAGAGCTAGCCAGAACGCCTCTAATGCCAGTTTCGGTGGGCATAGCAACCGGCGTAACACTTCATTCGGAGGTCACAACGAACGCAGGAGTTATGGTCATCGCAAGAGCCGTGGATCAACTCCAGGAAGCATTTTTAGCCGCAGCATCGGGCCGGACGACGATTTCATGGAACTCGACCGCAACGGAGGCTTCGACGATGAGGAGAATGTGGAAAGTGTTGTAAGACACATCCGCGCAACGTTAGAGGCAGCAGGTGCCGACAATGTCTTTGGTGGCGCGGACGAAGAGTTCAAGCGTGAACTTGTAGTCCGAAAACTGCATTCATTCCCTCTTGCTGAGGGAAGCAATCACACTCTAGCAGCGCAACAGTTTCGCGTGGCCGTGCTTCAAGACCCACAGACATCGCGTACGTCCAGCGACGTGAAAGTGAATGTTTATGTGCACAACAAACCCACTTCGGCCTTGAATTGTCTGAGCTTGTTGGTCAAGCAACGCACTCTGTGGCCCGAGTTGTCCACCTCACCGCAAGTGCAAATTCCCATGGTGGCCTCGGAAAACAACATGGGTACATGCTCAGACATTATTGAAATCGCCGAGGGAGGCCTGAAAGCAATCCTTATTGACGGGGCTGGATTGATATTGTCTCCAGATGCCCAGGAAGTGTGTCCGCTTCCACCTTCTGCTTCTTATCGAGTCTACAGTTCATTGGACTTGCCGCTACGCCATGGTCTTAAAGACAAAGACGTTGGCAAAAGCAGAACTATACAGCAGCCTGACAGCTCCATTTCGTATAGCCACGCAGGAAAGCACGGCCACTACGATGAAATTGATGCTAAAGCAGTGCACCATCGGCGGCGTTTGCGCTTACGCCCGGAATCGCCCCAAATAGATACTCTCATGCGTGCATGTGAGCATGTGCTACCTTCTGCAGAAGCTCAGAGAGTTCGACCCACCTGGTGCGCCTCCTTTGCATGGCTCACGGAACATGCGGATACCTGTGCAGGCAGTGCGAGTAGTCTAGAGTTCATTGCGTTTGTAGCTGCTGCTCTCCGCCCTCTTGTGCCATTGCTGGATGAAAAGGCTCGTGCATCATTGAATCTGTCAAAAGTGGCAGCCGGCAAGAAAAAGACACCGGATACCAACGCTGCTAAGATGGGTCAAAAACGGCAGGCATCACAAATTTGCTCACGAAATTCCTGGTCATGGATGTCGGCAAGCAATTACTCCTCTACAACTTCCAAATCTTCCTCGCCTATCGGCCACAATCGACAAGACAAGACAAAAGACCAGCTGTTAATGCTTGCGGCGATGCTCGCGCATGACCAAGCCCAGCGACTTGATGAGCAAAACCAACCACATGCTTCCATCGAACTAGCAAAGCAGTGCGGCATGAAAACAATGCTAGCGCTGCATGTCTACAGAGAGGAGCAAAAGCTGGATGTTTTGGGGCCGATGCACGAAATAAGACAACCGCTAGCCTGTGTCATCGCGCAACTTGGTATCATGCTTGGTAGCGATGCATGGAGCCCAGCGTCTTCCACGTATTACAGCCTCGAAGGTGCCGATTTCGATTGCTGGAGCTTTTTGCACATGAACACACCCCCGACGTTGGATCTTCGACTTATGAAAGAGCCATTGACGGCGTTCGAGTGGTTCGAGCTAGGCCTCTCTCAGCAATGGAGCCAGCGTTTTCTATCCTTGTCAGACATTGCAAGCCTGGATCTCTCGAACGATCTTTCCAGGCATTACACGAGGGATGGGGAAAGACTTACGCCTAGACTTTGCGCCATCTCACATGTATTTCAAGATACAGCTAACCTTTCTGCCCATCCTACAGCAGTCGTCGAGTCCATGGAGAGACACAATGTTGACATCGACATGCTTGAAACTCTCCCGGCAGCCGTGGCTGCTCCTTTCAGAGAGGCTATTGCCCGATGTGAAAGAGAGCCTCCGACTTCTTGGGCGCCCAGTCTACTACACTTGATCGGTCGCGAGGATCTTCTGGTCGGCAGATTTGGCCACCGTCAGGGCAGCAGGCACGGCCACTTGGACAATCTTCCCCCGCCAAGGGACGTGCAGACGGTAGCTCATGCCGTCGACCACACCTCCCATCCGCTCAAGACCCGGGAGGCGAGCCGAAACACCATATCAAATCTCATTTTCAACGAAGACAGGAGGCTGGTTGATGCGGTGCACGTTTTGCGCTACCAACAGCCAACGCCACAGATTGGCGAATGCCCGAAACAGCCCGACTGGACCGATGCACATCACTTTGAGCAACAACGTCGAGTGATGCACTTCGTGGCTTTGCGGATGTTGTCTCTTCCTTCTGGAGATGGAATGGTGCATTACCAGTGTGAGACACCGCTGCTCACGGAAAAGTACCCGATTTCTGGATTCAGCTCTGTCTGTTTAATGCAGCCAATGGCACATGTACTGACCATCGATCGGAGCGGTATGAGCGAGGAAAAGTTCGGCTGGGCGTACTTTCACGCTGGTGTATCAGCTGGCTTGAGGATCTCACATAATGCGAAAGGGATTGACACTTCTTGGATCGCTTTCAATAAGCCCAGCGATCTGACAAATAGACACGCTGGACTCTTGCTAGCGCTAGGTCTTGGTGGTCATCTTCGGTCACTCGCCAAGTGGCTATCGTTCAAATACCTCACCCCAAAGCACACTATGACTTCGGTTGGTCTGCTTTTGGGCCTCTCAGCATCATATTTGGGAACAATGGATGGCCTGATCACTCGGATGCTCTCTGTGCATATCACTCGAATGCTACCAGCTGGTGCTGCTGAGCTCAACGTTTCACACATCACACAGACCGCAGGCTTGATGGGCATCGGTTTGCTGTACTACAGCACGCAACACAGGCGGATGAGCGAAATCATGCTCTCTGAAATCGAATTCATGGAGGTGGAAGACCCCGACAGTGGGCCTGACCCGTTGAAAGACGAGTCATACAGGCTAGCAGCTGGCTTTGCGCTTGGCTTTATCAACCTGGGTAAAGGAAAACACCTTAGTGGCTTGCATGGTTTGTTCCTGCCAGAGCGACTTCTTGCCGTCGCAGTGGGTCCACGCCCTGTCCACGCGGTGCACGTGTTTGACAGAGCTACCGCTGGTGCAGTCATGGCAATAGCTATGATCTACATGAAGTCTGGTGATCAAGCCGTTGCGCGAAAGATTGACATACCAGATACAGAGGCACAGTATGATCATGTACGACCTGACATGCTTATGCTACGCGCAATGGCGCGGCACGTAATCGATTGGAATTCGATTAAGACGGTGTCACCTGGGCCAGATGTGAGAGATGACTCCCAAACTGGATGGATTCAAAAGAATCTCCCAAGGTGCTACATGGGTAGGATATCGCAGATCCATGAGGCTCATGGGAAGTACCCTTTCAGCACTTCTGATGTGCCCTTCTACAACATTGCGACAGGACTGGCCTGGGCGTTGGGTCTCAAGTATGCCGGTAGTGGAAACGAGCAGGCCAGAGACGAGATTGTCGAGCTGCTCGATACATTCTATATGATCAGCGGCCAGAGCCATTTCTATGATGCCAAGCTTGCGCGCTCGACTGTCCGCCGGTGCATCGATGTGCTTGCTTTGTCTGCTGCAATGGTCATGGCGGGGACTGGCGACCTTGTTACCTTTCGTCGTCTCCGCCGCCTACATGGGCGTACCGACTCCGAGACGCCTTATGGATCGCATCTTGCGACGCATATGGCAGTTGGCGTCTTGTTCATGGGGGGTGGCACGTACACTCTCAGCACATCTGACTTCGCCATTGCGTCTCTCATGTGTGCATTCTATCCACTCTTCCCTATGGACGTCCACGACAATCGAGTGCACCTGCAAGCGTTCCGTCACTTGTGGGTTTTCGCCGCAGAAGCCAGGTGCCTTGTGGCAGAAGACGTCGATACTCATCGTCCGGTTCCGATGTCCATCTTGCTAACTGCTAAGGACGGATCGACCAGAGCATTCAAGGCACCATGCTTGCTCCCAGACCTTGAAACCATCCAGACTATCGAAACCAATGATCCCGCATATTGGAAGGTCACGCTCGACTTTGTCAACAACCCCAGTCACCTGGATGGTTTCCGTAGAAGCCAGGTCATTCATGTCCGTCGCTGCCATGCTTCGGAAGCACACAACTCTGCCTTCAGCGCGACCATGGCCGCTCTCAACGACGCTCGTGTATCTGATCACATCACCAGCGCCGTTGCGGCTATCTTCGAACTCCCGGGTCTTGGCAGGCCGAAGAAGTCAGACATTGAGCTCGTTTTGCCGCCCGATGTACACAGTTCGATGCTGGTTGACGGGCGAGGGACGGTCATCGATGATAGGCTGACACTGCAAAAGGCGGCTGGGACGATGGACAAGGACACGCTCTGGAATCTACGTCTACTGTTTGCATGGGCAGAGAAGGTGAAAGATGAGGGTGGTGGGACCTTTAGGTGGTTAGGAGATGAGCTTATCCCAGCGCTGCGGGCTCGTGTCGACGCAAGAGCGAGGGAGATTGGCGGCGGCAATGGCTGAAATGGTCGATCAACGCATAGATGTCTGAATGCTTAGCGATGGTTTTGGTGAAGGTAGTGCTAGAAAGCATCGTACAATTAGAATTGTCCAACAGCTGGAAATTGTGATTCGCTGTGTATGTATCGTTCGTAGGTATGCTGATTGCCTTCACTCTCTTATATGGTCTTATAGGCTCTCAAATCTCCTGAGTGCTTTTTGCGATTCGCAACTGAGCTAGCTGTGTTTCTCTTCCCGTCGAAATTCGGTATTGAGGAATTTAGGCGGGTAGGGTTGCTTAGGGTTATCAACACACATCCATGTGGCTCAGAGTGGATTCCATCTCATTGTGGTCCTGTTCGTCCATCGAGATAATTTTGTGTTTGAACATTTGTCAAATCTTTCGTCAATATCGGAAATATGAAAAGCTAATGAGAATTGCGAGACAGGTTGATGCTTTGCTTGGATTCATCAGGATCTGCGATTAAAATGTCCCCAGTTGAAAATTTGAGTGCTCAAATTGTCCGAACATGCAGTGATTCATCCGCAACACATAGACACGAAATGGCATCCCATTGGAAAGTGCAAGGATCACTGCCGACCAAGAAACCCCATGATTGAGATACCAAAAGACCATGCAATCGCCCCTGCACGCCCTATCAATAACACCTTCGAAGAGCGAGGCACAGGGTACATGGGTCTATCACTAATATACTGGCCAACGAGGGCTGGACCCTTAGGTGTTGGAGGAGACATTCGCTCTGGAACTGCAGATACTGTGGTCACAATGTCTCCAACGGGTGCTGAAATGCTTCCCGGAGCCTTTATCTCGTAGCTATTTACGCAAGGCCTCTATTTCTGGCTGTTCTTCTCGAGAATAGCAGCCAATGCAAACTCAAAGACCTTCTTCAGGGCGTCCGTATCCTCCAAACCCACACTGAACCGGATGAGTGAAGCCTCGCAACCGAATTGCGCCGCCCAGTCCAGCTCATTGTAGTGCGCGAGAATCACGAATGGCGAGCTAAGAGTGAAGTTGGTGCCTAGACTAGGCCCCTTATGTGTGTCGAGGTGATCGTAGAAGATCTGAGCATCTTCCATGCTGTGGAAGGTCGCGCTAAGGAGTCCACCGTAGCCGCCGTCGGGAAGCTTGCAAGTGTCGTAATGGTGTTTCGTATCGGAATATTTCGGGTAGTTGACCTGCTTTACACACGGGTGCGCACGTAGGACATCGGCAATGACACCGGCGTTGTGGTTGATCCGCTGGATACGGTCGACGAAGTCCCGGCTGTTGCGCTCAAGGTACATACTATCTTCTTCGAACTGGTTGTCTTCGTACTCCGTCTCAAGGGTCTTCTTCAAGCCAGCGTAGTATCTCGACTGCGGGTTCAGAATCATGGTGCCGCCCATGACGTTACTGTCCCCACTGAAGACCTTGGTCAAGCTGCTGACAACTACATCGGCGTACGGGAGCACGTGAATATTGAGGAAGTTGCCAATGGTCTCATCTACGACTACTGCAATGTCGTATTTGTCGGCAATCGCTCGGATCCTTTTGAGGTCGGGAGATTTCAGGAGAGGATTGCCCGGAAACTCGCAGAACAGCGACAGATATTTCTCGCCGTTCTCGCATCTGCGTTCCAAGTCATCGAGCTCTTCTTGCGTACCAAAGCCATAGAAGGTCGCCCCAGGCCCGAACTTCTCTAGCACCTTTAGCGTGTCGACATACGGAAAGCCGTACATGACGCTGGGCATTTCGCCTCGAGAAAGCATGAGGCATCGGTGTGCATTGAAGATAGCACCCATTCCCATGCCGTATAGGTAGACGTCTTCAAAGGAGAAGCCAGGCACGTCTCGACCCCGCTCATTTCCGCTGTCATGCGGCTCGTCCAATGATTGCGGCAATTCCATGTCCTTTGTGAGCGACCCAGCGATACGCTTCCTGATAGCTAATTTGGCTTGCGCAGCAAAAGCTATGGATAGGTTGCGACCAAAACGCTCTTCGACGAATTGTGCCGAGTCCGGAACGCCAGTCTCTGCAGCTGCTGCATCGCCGTTTGTATGGCCATTGACGCCGTTGCCGTGACTCTGGTCCGTCGATGTGTTCCTCTGATACCGCTTGGGACCCTTGGACAAACGTGGCGTACTCGAATGAGCGACAGCGCTCTGTTCTGCCATGATACCGTCATCGTAGGCGCGGTGGCAAAACTCAGCCTGTCGACTTGAAATGCCTTCTCCGGTGTGCTGCCAGAAGACCTTGGCTGTTGGCCACAAGTCCTTGGGATAGATCACTGCAGTCAACCGAGGCCGTACACGCGTCATATCCGCAGCGGTTGTTCTGTCAGGATGCGGGACGAACTCAAGTATCCGGATGGTCGATGGGTCGACTGATGGATTCTGCTTGATCAGGAAGTTCCGGCAGCGGGTACCGCAGCTTTTACTGGCGACTAACATGGCATTCTCAGTCTCCGCATTGCCATGCTGAGTGACTATAGCCTGGGCGAGTTTTTGAATTGACTTGTGAATGAAGAAGCGCGGGTAGCCAGTTTGCATCTTATCAACGACCCATTGCTCGCCTTCTTCGTATCCAACATTCGCCTTCCATGTTGGTAGTGAGACGCTCACGGCATGCGGCGTGTCAGGTGGTATGGTTTCCCCGAGCGTTTGGTTCCACGGCAGAACAGTAGGAAGGCCCGGCATTGTGGCGAAATAAAACTCTGGTGAGTGGACAGTCCAACAGAACTACGCTGCGCGGCAAAAGCGCGAGATGCCTGTTGAATTTCAGGCAAAGGTTTGTGATTGAGGGTCCCCTTTTCTATGATGTTAATTGGGAAGAAAACTGCCTGCGATCTCGCAGAGGTGGAGTCATCCCGCGGTTTCTCTATCGATAAATTCCCTGCGAAGCGCGTCGGCCCGCCGAGCTTAACTCAACTAGCGGCGCAAAAAGTTCGAGATGAGCGCAAGTGTGCGCAGCCAACTCTGTACAGACGTTGTTTTACGCAGCGGTCTTCGTTGGTACAAGATGGCGGTCCATGCGAGCAAGAGAAGAAAGTTGGAGCACGAATCTTCAGAAGAGGATGACCAAGCCTCTTTTGCCTCATTCAGCGAAGATGGCGAAGACGACGAGGACCGAGAAGAGATGGAAGTGAATGGTCAGGGAACCGGTGGAGACAGTGAGCTTGAAGAAGTATCAGATGAAGACGGAGAAGACGAGGATGAAGCGCGACCAGCTGCAAGGCCTGAGCGCAAGGGTGTGAAGAAACAAAGCGACACGGCAAAATCGGCTTTGCAATCAAGCGATGGTATCTACACGGCAGGGACTTTCAAAAGCAATATGTTCAAGTTGCAGGTGGATGAGCTGCTTGAGCAGATCAAGCCGCGAAGGGCAAAGCGCGACGAATCAGCTGAACAAGCTTTGCATGCTCTCAAAGCCACCATCGAAAAGACCTCTCCACGGCCTGCGCGGGGAATAAACGAGGCAGAGCGCGAACTGCTAATGTCCAGTAAGGTTGCGGTGCCTTTCCCGGAGCCACGACCAGCGAAGGATGCCAAGTACAAGTTGGAGTACGCAAAGCCTGCTCACATAAACGTAATTGGCAGCTTCGCGATGAAAACTTCCAGTAGGACCAAAGATCTATTAGAAGTGGACATGACAGTAACGATTCCGCAATCACTCTTCCAGGACAAGGACTATCTGAATCATCGTTACTTTTACAAGCGGTCCTACTACCTAGCGTTCATTGCTGCACAAGTCAAGCAAGCGCATGGTGCGGACTATGACATTTGCTTCGAAGATTTCCGGGATGACCAGCTGAAACCGGTGCTTGTCGTTAGCCCAAAGGAAGGTTCTGGCAAGAGCGGTGAAGTCAAGCCTGCACCAAAATGGCGCATTAATATACTCCCTTGCATTGGCACTGATACATTTCCTGCCGAGAAACTGCTACCGACTCGCAACTGCGTGAGACAAGCCGAAGATGCGAAGTCTGGCCCAACGCCGTTTTACAACTCTTCTCTCCGCGCAGACATGCTTACGACGCAGTATCTGAAGCTCGTCCATGGGGCGGCTAATAGCTGCTCAGCATTCCGCGATGCATGCCTGCTGGGGAGTACTTGGCTCCGACAAAGAGGATTTACCTCTAACAAGTCCGCTGGCGGATTTGGCAATTTCGAATGGCATACACTTATGGCGTTGCTGCTACAAGGCGGTGGCCCAAATGGCAAGCCTGTACTGAGTGAAGGCTACAGCAGTTATCAGCTTTTCAAAGCTACTTTGCAGGTGCTTGCCATGAAAGACATGAGCAAACAGGCAGTTGTAATTGGCCATGCTAGTGGTGATGTGAGAGCTGCTGCTTCGGGATTGCCAATGGTGTGGGACGGACCCAGGAGCCATAACGTACTTTACAAGATGCAACCTTGGGCTTACTTGCAGCTGAGGCGAGAGGCTCGCACAACCCTTGCAATGCTCGGTGATCAACTCTATGAAGGCTTTGATGCTACCTTCATTCTCCGCTTAGACAATCCGCTACTGCGATATGACTGTGCGGTAGAGCTTCCGGCAGGCGCTGTGAAGGATGCAAGCAAACTGTACGAAGTGCTTAGAAGAGGTCTTGGTGATCGAGTCAGCCAGGTCACGATACGGCCATCTGGGAATGGCTCCTGGCAATTGGGCGCCGCAAAACCTGAATCTTCCGGGAAAGGATCCATGCAAGCCGCTTTCAATGTCAATCCTGACACGGTCCACCGAACCGTGGATCATGGTCCCTCAGCAGAGAACAAGGCAGAGGCATCGTCTTTCCGCAAGTTCTGGGGCGAGAAAGCGGAGCTGCGGCGTTTCAAAGATGGCAGCATTCAGGAGAGCTTGATCTGGGCACCCAGTGAAGCGGGCCAACCTGTCCTGGAACAAATTGTGCGCTTCTTATTGAAGCGTCATGTCAGCGAAATGGCTGATGCATCCGCAAATTTTACGGATGATGGCTTTTCGCGAATGCTGCGCCACGGACCCAGTATTGTCCTTTTCAAGCCGCTTATGGAAGCGTTCAAGCAGCTGGAGGTCGACATTAGGGGTCTGGAAGATCTTCCATTGTCTATCCGCCAGATAATGCCCGCTGACGCGCAGTTGCGTTACTCTTCTATACAGCCTCCGGTAAACGTCCCTGGACGACCTCGACCACTCCCGGCAGAGGTTACGATACAGTTCGAAGGATCTGCGCGCTGGCCGGACGATCTAGTCGCGATTCAACGCACGAAAATCGCTTTCCTATTGAACATCTGCGAGAAGATGCAAGAAGCCGTCGATGGCGTTACCACACGCATTGGGCTTGAGAACCAGGACCATGACTCTCTTAACCAAGGCTTTTTGGAGATCATTTACGATTCTGGTGCTGCCTTTAGGATGCGTGTTCATCACGACCGTGAGCAGACATTGCTTGAACGCCAGCTGAAAGACAAGTCGCTTGCACCGTCTGTGAAGGAAAATGCCGCCGTCGGACTTGCTGCCTACAAACGACTTTACCTCAAGACGCCTGCACACACTCAGTCTGTTGCGCGCCTCTGCAGCCGATACCCAGCTCTGAGCGGAACCATTAGGCTCACGAAGAAATGGTTTGCTTCGCATCTATTGGCAAATCATATCGCCGAAGAAGTGATCGAGCTCATCGCGATTCGCAACTTCGTTCAGCCTTGGCCTTGGCAGGTGCCTTCCAGTGTGCAGAGCGGATTCTTGCGTACCTTGCACTGGCTTTCGCGGTGGGACTGGCGGGCGGAGCCCCTCATTGTGGATTTGAGCGGCAGCGCCGAGTTGAAGCAGCCAGATGTGCGGGCAATCAAGACGCATTTTGACGCTTGGAGAAAGCTTGACCCAAGTATGAACCGCATCGTACTCTTTGCGGCTTCGAATGCCGACACTGACGGCACCACGTATACCGACAGCAGTCCCAGCAAAGTCATTGCGGCACGGATGACAGCTTTGGCAAAGGCAGCGAGTGCCGAGATCGAAGAGAAGACTGTGGATTTGGAAGCTGCGAACCTCTTCGCAAGCCCATTGAGCGATTACGACTTCGTTGTGCATCTAAGCGCTTCTGCGGCAGGAGGCAAGAAGCGCCGTAGCCTGAATGGTAATGCCGCATTCAAGAACCTGGAGCTGGCGTCATTGGACGATCCATCTATGGTTGGTTTCGAGCCCGTCACCTCCTTCCTCAACGACCTCCAAAACCTATATTGTTCCGCCGTTTTGTTCTTCTCCGGCGGTATTGAGAGGCCCGTGATCGCTGGACTTTGGAGTCCCCAGACCGCTCCTAGAAGCTGGAAAGTAAACTTGGCATACTCTACTATTCCTGCCAAGGAACCAAAGGCAGAAGATGTGCAGGCGCATATCAACAAGGATGCTATCCTGGCAGAGGTCGCAAGGCTGGGCGGTGATATGATTGAGAAGATTGAGGCGCATAGATGATAGGTCAACTGGCCGTGTGGCAAAGTAAAGTTAATACTATGTATTATAATACCCGTAACAGAAGTATCAGAAATAGTCGACAACGGAGTGGACGGAATTGGAGACTGAAACCTATCCACTTGTACTACTCACGTAGTGACCCAGTCTCAGAAGCGCCTGTTGAAGTGCTTGGGTAGACGATGTGCTTTGCACCACCAAATTCACAGATTGGACTCCGACAAGATCTTGCCATTTCTCATCACCCAATAGCGCGGCCATGTCGTAAACTTCTTTGCCGTGCAGCTGACCGGAAGAGGTGCCTCCAGTCGCATTGCCAGCCTCGAGACAGAACGCTACATCCGCTGTTCCCATCGCATCTTCGTGAAAGAGCAGGCCGGCCTGCTGCGCTTCTCGCATCTTCACCACAACATTGGCTCTTAACTTCTCCAGGATAACTTCGTCTACCTTCTCATCCCACGTCCACTCCCTGTTCACCTTGAGCGTCTGCCAATTCCGCCCCAGTTTCAGCCCTACCCATTTCTTCATGCGTTCGGAGGCAATCAAAGGCCATTTCTTCCTGCTGCTCAATGTCTTAAACACTTCCCGATCTGCAATCACGTACGATCGCGACGGTGAGCGAAGCTCGCGTGGGACGTCTAAGCCAATGTCCGGACTGAGATGGATTGTAGATGCCTGTTGCTTTCCGCTGTCATTTTCCTCTGGAGGTGGCGTGATGTGGGCTACCATCGGTATGAGGAAGTGGGACGGTAAAAGGGCTTGTGTGAAAGCGCATTGGCGGACTGGAGTTGCCAGAGCATTTGCGAATGGGTTGGCTTCGAGCTCTGTCTGGAACCCTGTCTTCTCTTGCTCGTCTTGGTAGGTCTTTGGCCTCGTATGTCTCGTTTTCGCTTCGACGGCTACAGGATCCAGGAATGGCGGTAGTGGTAATGCGTCGTTGCCATATTGGCGTTCACGGAAGGTTTTGGTCCCGTTTGGACTCGCGAAGGTGGACTGACTGTCAGCCTGAGAGGCGAACTTGCATACATGTATCAAGACATGATCTCGTCGGCGCGGTAGTTGTCGAAGCCCGACGTTTCTAACACATAGCATTAGAGATTTATTTTGAGAGCTGTACGAAGGATACAATGTAGTTGCGGCAGCGGGACCATCGACTTTCACATGCCTTCGGACTTCGTCCCGGCAGAGCTTCCCCATCGGGCAGGAGGCTACACCTTCGATCAACCTCACTTGACTCGACATCTCCATCGAACTCACAATGGAGCCTCTATCAAGAACAGCGCTGCGATCGCTGCGATCGCACACGCTTCGCCATGCAAGCAGAACAGCGACACGTCCTATCTCTTCCTACCAGCCTTTCCCGCCGACCAACAATGCGACTCCGCCGCGCCCACCCACCTCCGCTCTGCCTATGCCTTTCGTGACGGAATCAATTGTGAGATCTGCCTAGTCGCGCCAGAGTCAGCTCGATCACAAGCTAACCGCTCCGTTAGTAGGGCGGCGGCTATCACACGCAAGATATCTTCTCGCGCCTGCTCAAGGAACGCATCGTCTGCCTTAATGGCGAAGTCGAAGAGACTACCTCCGCCAGCATCGTAGCCCAGCTCCTCTTCCTCGAAGCCGAAAACCCGCAGAAACCCATCAACCTCTACATCAATAGCCCCGGCGGCAGCGTGACGGCCGGACTCGCAATCTACGATACGATGCAGTATATTCAGTCGCCAGTGAGCACGATATGCTTAGGCCAAGCAGCAAGCATGGGTTCATTACTCCTCTGCGGAGGAGCCAAGGGGACGAGATACTGTCTCCCGCACTCCCGCATAATGGTGCACCAAGTGAGTGGCGGGTACCAAGGGCAGGCGAGCGACATTGCAATCCACGCGAAGGAGATTTTGAGAGTAAGGGAACAGTTGAATAAGATTTACCAGCGGCATTTGACGCCGAAGGAAGGCGGGCAGAAGTCGCTGGAGGAGATTGGGAGAGTGATGGAGCGGGACTTCTTCATGGGGGCTGAGGAAGCGATGGAGTGGGGCATTGTGGATAAGGTGTTGGATAGGAGGGAGCAAGCTTCAGAGGGTCAGTAGACAAGGGGCTAGAGAAAGGTTAGAGAAGTCATTTGTGTACGATCAAATCCACAGCGGAGCAGCGTCTGAAAACATTATATCTATGGCACGTTTTCCAAGATCATGATTTCCTTTTCTCCATCCCTTCTTCATCCCTTGGCATGTTGACACCTAGACTCTTCATCAAGTTTCCTGCTGGCCCAGCCATGCCCGCCTGGCCCTTGAACGCTTCTAACATGTTCTTCGCCAAGCCAAGATCAACGTCGTTGTAGTCCTCGTCATCCGAGCTCAACTCAGCGTCACCAGGACCGATGGGAAATTCCTCATCAACGTCTTCAGACTCATCTTGGAATTGCACTGCCTTGCCTTTGCCTTTAGAGGTCTTCGTCAGGGCGCCGTCTGTAGTATCGCCTGACGGCGGTGGACGAGGTGGACCAAATGTCGGCTTTGCATCGCCTTTCTTCTTCTCTCCGCCATTGGCCTTTCTACCTTGACCACTTGCCCCCTTTTCATTAAGATTGAGTGCGCCATGGCCTTTGAGCTCCTTCTCCATCATCTCCATCACTTTCTTCATTTCCTCATCCTCATCTGGCGCCTCGCCTTCTTCCTCATCTTCAAGCGCCAACTTCCTCGCCTCCTCAAGCAAGCCGCTTTTCTCAACCTGCTCCGGCGGCATCCCCATCATCTCTCTCATCGCGCGCTCAAATTCGGCTTCGTCGAAAGACGCATTCTTATCCTCGCCGTCGTCAGAACCGGACGTAGACCCGTCATCGTCGTCATCATCATCATCTACGTCGTCATCATCTACCCCTTCCGCACCCGCTGCATCATCATTGAGGAAGTCCTCAAAGCGCGAGACCATTTTTCTCAGATTTTCTTGCGCCCCTTGGTCGCCAAAGCCTTGACCGCTCTTCCCTGCGCCCTTACCCTTTCCGGACAACTCTTTCTCAAAGTCGTTGTAGTCTATGTCGAGCCACTTCTCATCATCTGCTTTTTTCTCCCAGCTCGCAATCTCTTGGTCCGTGGGAAGAGTCTCCTCGCCAGTCTCGAGATCTTCAAGCAGCATCTTCATTTCTCTAACGGCTTTCTTGTCCTGATTTTGCTGATCTGCTAACAGCATCTCAAAACCGGAAGTCATCTTCATGCCCATCTCCAATTCGGGCTCCCTAACAAGCCTCGGCGCAACGCCTGTCCATGCCGGAGGAGGGTCAAAGACCTGGCTTTTCAGTTGCGCATAGCCCACCTTGGTGAACTTCGCACTGACTGTAACAAAGTCCTCAGGGGCTAGAGTGAGAGTCGAGAGATCCTTGGTTGTGAGAGGTTTTAGGGCAATAGGGTCTCGCAAATAGAAAGCTTCCACTGCTGCGGAGATGTATGCCGGGTCATGCTGCAGAATGTATGCCAGGCGGCGGGGTATCTTTACCAAGGCATGGTGCATGGACTCCTGAATCGCAGACGGATATGAGCGAAGTCTGTAGAAGGCTTCGTCTTCGATGAAAGGAGAGATGATAAACTTATCCGGCGTCCGACGGATGAAGTCCAGAGCGTCTTGGAGTTCAAGGTTGCCGGGAGCAGTTTGACCGTCCTCATCCAGCGGTATGATGCGCAAGTGACCATTGTTGAGCCAGACGCGATTCTCGGCAATATCAGGGTTTAGCCATTTTGGCAAGGCGTTGGCAGCTTCGATAAGTAGAAACTCGCCGTCTGTGTCGTACACACGGATCCAAGCGTCTGGACATTGTTTACTGAGTTCGAGAAGAAGGTAGACGATGAGCCACTCGTCCGCAATAGAGTCACCAAAGTTAGACCGGCCCTTTAGATGTGGAGTTGTGGCGCTGAATTTAGAGAGCTGTGAGGGGTCCTGTGAAGCAAGATTTGGCTGTAGCTTGAGCTCGAAGGCATCTCGTTGCCAGATGTAATCCTTCGTATGTTTCTTCGCCGTCTCGTTGGCCACCTTCAAGACTTGGTTCAGGCGGGTGCGAGTCGCACTCAGGTCTCGCAATCTTTCATCAATCACATAGATGAGGTACTCCACGCAGTCGTCTGGTAATCGTTTGGGAAACCCTTCGAACCCTTCGCCGAACCATTTGAAACCATCGTCCGGAGGAATGTCGCCTTCCATCGTGCGGGTCCTTGTCAGGCGAGGATGAAAGAGCGGATGGAGACGTGGAAAGCAGAAAATTTAGGTGAGCTCTTTGCCACCTACCTGGCTCCTAGACTCGTCTCAAGAGAGACTAAGACGGCGGATTCCAGTGTCGATGCGAGAATAATACCTCTGCAACGTTGGTGTGTCAATCATTCCAATGTTTCTGTGTGCTATGTATATTGGGCAAAGAACGAGAGTCAGGTTTGTGACGCTCCGGGTGCGACTTGAATCAAGTGGGCGCGTCTGACTGCCTGCTGTCAGACGTGGACACGGACCGAGCCGGTGTTGATTTGTTTACTTACGAAACACCTCCCCAGGCTTCGAGCTTCAGCGGCAGGACTTAGGAAGCATTCACACTTTCGCCCCCGGCGCACGCGTCATTTTGCCTGGATACTAACCAACAGATCTCTTGGCCACAATGGCCGCTCCTTACATCAATACGCCTGGCACCGAGCGCGGCGATGTGTCCAGCATTTCCCAAGCCAATCTTGACATGTCTTTCGCGCAGCCCTTCGCCTCGCCTTCCAAGAATGCTGGAGAGAACTTGCGCAATCATATGAAGGGGATGCGAGGGCCTGCGCAATCTCAGATGAAAACGCCACGCATGCGCAACGCTCTTGTAGACCGCCGAAATGCGAACGGACCCGCGCGACAAGAGTTCACGCCGCTCCTCAAAAGCGCGCAGCGAAACCAGATGTTGCAGCGCAGCATACTGGAAGACAAGGAGAATGATACCAAGGATGATGCGATGAAGACGCCAGCAGGGTTCCGATCCAGTTATGCGAGCGAAGCGACACAGCTGCCGATGAACAGCTCAATGATCGATGGCGACGACACAGGGAGCTCAGGTGGAAACGGCAATGGCGATCGCACTCCCGCACCGCCTGCGACGAGCTCGAGCATGATTGACTCAACGCCGATGCCCCAGGACAACAAACAAAACAAGCCCGGCATATTAGATCACGGTAACGCTCTGACACTTCGCGACCAAGAAGCCAAGCTTGATCAGATTCAAAAGGACAACTTCGGCTTAAAGTTGAAGATACATTTTCTCGAGGAAGCGCTACGCAAAAGCGGCACGCAGTTCCAGCAACAAACGTTAAAGGAGAATGTAGAACTGAAGACTGAGAAGATGACCTTGGAGCACGAGTTCAAGAAGAATAAAAAGCGGCTACAGGACGCGAATTCGCAGATGGAGGATTACAAGCAGAGCTTTGAGGACTACAAGAAGGCTGTGAAGAGCCGGCATGCCAACGAGCGGGATGCAGAAGAGCTCGACAGGCTACAGAATGTCGTGGAAGAGAAGCAGAGAGAAGCTGAAGAGCGCGAGGAAGAGCTGGAGCGCATCAGACGGAAGCTCGATGAAGCAGAGAAGAATCAAGGTTCTTCCGAAGAAGCCGAGCGTTTACGCGACGATGTCCAGGATCTGGAAGCCGATGTTAGGGACCGCGAGAGACAGCTGGAGGAAAAAGACGATCAGCTCGAAAGCCTGCGCGAGCAACTGAAGTCTGCAAAGAACGATACCGAGCAAGCTGAAGGTCTTCAGCGAGACATTGACGAATTAGAAAAGGAGCTCGAGCAAAAGGACGCAGAATTGAAGAGCTCGCAAGAGCAGCTGAGGTCTGCAAAGAGCGACACTGAGCAGGCTGAACATTTGCAGCAAGACATTGACGAATTGGAGGCTGAGCTGAAGGAGAAGGACGAAGAAATCGACGCGAAGAATGCCAAGATCACTGAGCTGGAAGAGCGCGTCAACTCTGCGTACGATCGAGAAAAGTCCACGAAAAAGCTGCGCGGGGACGTCACCGATCTGGAGAGCCAGTTGCGCGAAAAGACACAATCTCTTGACGACGCGCAAGAGCAGGTCCGGTCACTCGAGAAGCGTCTTCAATCTGCTGAGCATGATCGCGAGCAAGCGCGCGATCTCGAACGCCGCCTTCAATCTGCCGAGTCCGGCAGCGCAGCAGAGCTTAAGCAGCGCGAGCAAGATCTTCACAATGCTCAGCGCGAATTGGCGGACAAAGACGGTGAGATCAGAGCTTTGCAGGAGCGACTGCAGACAGCACGAGGGAGCTGGGATGCTGAGGCTCACGAGACCGATGCTCGTCTCCATGACAAGGATCGCCAAATCCAGGAAAAGGAACAGCGTCTGCGCGAGAAAACCCGCATCATCGAGGAGAGGGACGACGAGCTCGCCAATCTGCAGAAGAGGCTGCGAACTGCCGAGGGCTCTCAGGACGAGACAGTCCGGAGACAAAGCCAACAGATCCGGGACCAGGCTGAGCGTATCAGCGAATTGCAGGAGAAATTGCGCACCTCATCTGCTAGCTTCCAGGCGAAGCTCAACGACAAAGATGGCCTCATTCAGTCTCGCGAGAATGAGCTCGAGAGTCTTCAAAACCGGCTCAACAACCTCCAATCTGGCGAAAGTGCAGACCTCCGGCAACGCAATGAGCGGATTCGAGAGCTTGAGACTTCCCTCAAGCAGCATGAGAACACTGAGAGAGATCAGTCTCAGCAGATCGTGTCTCTCAAATCGAGGCTCGGAGCCATGGAGACCCCATCCAAGAAGGACGGGCTGCTCAAGCAGCAGGCGGAACAGATCCGATGGCTCCAGCAATCAGTGCGTAAAGCTGAGGAGGACAAGGAAGCAGAACTTGACGAGCTGGAGCAGGAACTACAACGTATGGAAGCTGAGAATGCGCAGCTGCATAAGCAGACTGAAGATCTGAAGAAGCAAGCTGAAGCCGCAGGAAAAGACCACAGCATGCTTGGTCATCGGGACAATGATCTAAAAGGCAAGCAGGACCAAATCGATGCGCTTGAAGATGAGATCGAGCAGCTTCAGGAGCGGCTTCGAAAGGCAGCAGATCAGCGTCAAGCGGACGTCAAAGCCTTGGAACAAGAGCTGGAGATCGCTCGTGCCAGCGGCCAAGGCGATGCAGAGCAAGCGCAGCGCCGCCTGCAAGATCTGAAATCCAGCATGGAAGCCGAACACTCCGACGCTAGACAGTCGCTTGAGGACGAGATTCTAGTCCTCGAATCTGGGTTTGACGAACTTCAGGCCGAGAAGCTGAAGCTCGAGACGAGCATCCAGGAGCTGAGAAATGAGGTCCAGGCTGCGCGTAGAGCAAAGGAGACCGGAACGCCGGCTCGGGAGCGTAACAGTCTCCGCGAGAAGCTGCGAGCGACTGAGAGCGACCGTGACTCCTTGAGAACAACCATTCAAAGTCTGGAGGCAGAGCTAGATGCTGCAGTCCAGGCGAAGACGAGCGGTACGCCTGTACGTGAGCAGCACGAACTGCGCCAGAAGCTGCGCGAGGCTGAAGGGCGAGCCGCAAGTCTGCAGAACCGAGTGGAGACGCTGGAATACGAACTCGAGAGCGCCCAGCAAGTGAAGGGCAGCAGTACGCCGGACCGTGAGCGGAGAGAATTGAAGCAGAAGCTCGTCGGGGCCGAGAGCAAGATCGCCCGTTTGCAGGAACAGATTGAGAGCCTTGAGGCGGATTTGGCGTTCGCCCAGCAGGAGAAGACGATTGCGGACGAGCGCATGGATCTTCATGACAATCTCAAGCAGGCCAAGATTGAGGCTGAGGAGCTACAGATCCAGCTTCAGGAGCGCGACCGCAAGATAGCCGCCTCGGCAAGGAAAGAAGGCGATTTGCGTCGTCAGCTCTCAGAGGCGAGGCAAGAGGTCGAAGACTGTCAGATTCATATCTCGGAGCTGGAAGCACGCACGCAAGCTGGTACTGGCAAGGAGAGGGAGCTGCGCAATCAGTTGAAGGAGCTCAGAGATGCGAGGATTCAGATCGAGGAGCTCGAGATGCAGCTCGGTGATCGCAAGGGCAGCTCGTCCGGCCACGCTCGTCGTGAAGTCGAGCTGAAGACGCAATTACGCGAGACGAAGGCTGAGTTGGAATCCCTCATCCTCGAGTCTGAAGAGAAGGACGCACAGATCCAGACTCTCAGCAAGAAGGAGCGCGACCTTCGTGAAAGGATCAAGAGAGGTCGTAGCTCCAACGATACCGTCAACCTCGAGATGCAGGAGATGCTGGATTCCGCCGACCAAGAACTGCAGGACTTGCACTCGCAGCTTCAGCAGCGTGACAGCCAGCTGCTCGCCTCACGCCGCCGTGAGCAGGAACTGCAGCAGAAGCTTCAGGGCCTGCAGAAGGCTATCGCAAATGACCAGACGCTGCAGGAGAAACAGTACTCTGGCCAACTGTCCGCGACCCAGAAGCAGCATGAGTCGGAGCTGAAAGGGCTCGCGAAGCAGATCCAGTTCCTGCGCGCCAAGTGCCAGCGCGAGGAGACTTTCCGTGCGGATCTCGTGTACACCAAGAAGTGGTTCCTGATGCAGGTGGAGATGTATAACAAATGGTAAGTGGACCTCACCTACCCATGGGTTGTAGAGGATGTGAACTCGATGCTGACTACTCTCGTTCTATAGCAACAAAGCCGATCTTCGATTGCTGGAGGAGATGGGCATCACGCCTGATGTCTCGTTCCGCGAGCGCAAGCCTTCGATCAAGACGGTCGGGCTGATGGTCATCGCGGGACTCCGGATGCAGAAGATGCAGCAGGCGTGGCAGGGAAACAAGAAGTTGCAAGAGCAGCTGGTGAAGAAGCTGGAGGGGATGAGAAGGAGACAGGGGAAGGGGAGTGCGGCTCTTCGTTAAGGCATCTTTTCCCCTCTGCATGGGTCTACGATAGAGTGCTTGGTGTCGAGAGCTTTGGTTTTCGTATTCTATTCGCTAGGTTAAGCGTTGGCGTTGGTGGTATACATAGTCTTTCTTTTTTATTATTCGCTTTGGCGGATGATTAGCATCTCGTGTATGATGAATCGCTACGAGCAGCGGGATGTTATTTGTTCCATGCTAGCAGTTTCACCTTCATCTTACGTGCAGCGGAAGCATGCATTAAACAGCTCGGCAGCTGTGCCGCCGGCAAATAATGCGAAGGAGTCACTAATAATATACAAAGCCATATGCAAGCGAGACCGTCTAGCCCGCCTACCCACCTGCAGCTTTGGGCAGAGCTCGAGCAGGCAGCACGCGGGTTTAGCGAGCAGCAGCTAAATAATGTGTAGGTCGGCGGCTCCCGCACCAGGGTCTGACCTCCTAGTGCCGCTAGTCTCCTGTCTGTGCAAGGCCACTCTGCTCACGCTCGCTCGCTCGCTCGCTCACGCTCCGGCGAACGGCTTTGTCTCCTGCTCTTCAATAGCCTCTGCGTCCATTGTACGTTGACCAGGCAAGCGTTCATCTACCCATTATCACTCGTTCAGACTCACGCCTTGTCGCGTTCCCTTCGCACCGCGCTTGTTTGCTTCGTCGCAGGATATTATCCGGTGCGCTTGGACGGGCTGTCGATCACCTCACAACCCGAACCGCTCACCCTCGAGCCCACGGCCTCTTTGTCTCCTCTCCCACCCACCCAACGGCGATCTGACTCTCGGATGCCTTGTGAGCTAGCACGCCCATAGCGAATTTGCTTTCAACGCGTCGAATACCTTTGAGGACAGCAGGCACTGCAGGTCCCTTCGACGTGCCGCTTACACAAAACGACCCACGGGTTTGGCTTCAAGAGCACGGATACCATATTATACTACCAGCCTATACGTTCCGCCACGCGCCACGTTACACGCTACTTAATCAACCGCCATGTCTGCAAGCAACATCATCGGCGACCGCAACAGCACGCCGGCTGCCTCCGGCTCGACGCTGCGACCCCCTCGAACGGGCATGGGCTCCGGCCATCAGCTGCGCGCCTCTGCTGACATGGGAGCCTTTTCTGCAACCTCACCTCTCAGCACCCGCGGTTTGCGGCCGGCCTCCGAGATCTACTTCAACCACGTCCAGCAGGGTCCTAGCTCTGGCAACCCGGAGGACGGGGCAGAAAAGGCGGCTCAGCAATGGATTGCTGATATCGATCAGTACGAAACTACTTTGGAAGAGATGGCAGCGGCTACACTCGACCAGGACTTCAAGGATGAGCTCAGCGCAATTGAGCAGTGGTTCCGTGTGCTCAGTGAGCCGGAAAGAACAGCTGCTCTGTACGCTCTGCTCCAGCAGACCACGCAAGTGCAGATTCGCTTCTTCATTCAGGTGCTGCAGCAGATGGCCAAGAGTCATCCGATGTCCGGCGTGCTCTCCCCTGCTGCTTTCAACGAGAAAGATCCCATGTCGTCAAGAATGAACGATGCTATGAACAAGCTTAATGTGGAAGGCCAGCGCGGCTCTTTCGGGTTTGGGGGCAAGCCGCCGCCTTCGCCGGGTGCAAAGCGCAACTCTGGGCTGGACCCTAGTACGATCAAGTCCATGTTCCCGGACGCGGCCAATGCTATTGAGGATCAGAAGGCCGAGTTCCAGAAGACTACTGGCACCGCGCCCAAGTCGAACCGGAACAGTGCTATTGGCGACCGCTCTTCTTCTTTCCTCGCCCCTTCTGCCGCAGAAGAGACGCCAAGGAAGAACGGCATCCCAGAAGGACCTTGGCGCTCCGCCTCGCAGTCTGAGAATCAGCCGCCCATTGGCAGGCCGAAGTCGTCTTCTGGCCAGCAGCCTATGGGACAGTTTGGACTCAGCCAGCCACCTCCTTCAGCAGGCTTGCGCTCCCCTCGGCCATTCCCGATCGCATCCGACAACAGTAACATTCAAAACACGACCGTCTCCACTGGACCCGAAAATTCGATGGGTGCAATGCTGTCTCCGTATGCTGGCGGCGGGAGCTGGGCTTCTGCTATGAACACGCCCATGGTTCCCAACTTCAACACTCAGCAGCAACAAGGTGGAAGTCAAGCTGACATGGTTGCTAACGCTACTGCGATGAAGCTCGCTGCTCTTTCGACAGTCAACAACAGGATCCAACTCGATGACGTTCGCAAATATCGCCGCGCAAGGTCTACTGAAGGTCAAGGTGGTCAGCAACCGCAGCATCACTACCATCAGCAACAGCAACAACTTTCACCAGGTCTCCCATCCAACATCCTAATGACTAATGAATATGGACAAGTGCTGACGCCTCAGCAAGCAGCCGCGTTACAACAGCAACATCTCGCCGCTCTTCAAGGGCAACGCTCCAGGCCTAGCTCTCCAGGGATCGCCATTACAGGTCCCTCCGGTGGTGCGCCCGGCATGGGAATGCCAATGCAGAACAATGGATTCTTGTCTACTTTCGACGGTAGCCAAATGGGTGGGTTGAATAACGGCTTAGCTGGCATGAACCTGGGCGGTGGTGGTGGCGGCTTCGGTATGGGTGCCATGGGTGGTATGGGGATGAACCACGATGGCTATCTGTCCGATGCGTCAGAGATCCAGCGTGGCAGGTCGCCGAGAGGTCGCAGAGGTAGCTCGAAGCCACCGGAAGATCCAACCGACCCGCAACTGTTGAAGGATATCCCGAACTGGCTCCGGTCGCTACGGCTACACAAGTACACGGATAATCTGAAGGATATGAAGTGGCAGGATCTCGTGGACCTAGATGAGGACGGCTTAGAGAAGCGAGGCGTTGCGGCTAAGGGCGCACGGAGCAAGCTGTTGAAGGTATGTAGCCCCCCCAGCCAATCGCCCCAAGTCTTGGCATAACGTGCGCGGCTAACGAGTGTCGCAGGTATTCGAGCAAGTCAAGGAAGCGCAGCAAGAAGGCAAGCTATAGGCTGTCTGTCTCTGTCGCCGCAGTGTTATCATACGTTTGTTTTGCGAACGTGGAATTCACACGGCGATTGTGCGATCGAACAATGTTCGCCTACCATTGTCAGTTGAGTGGACGCTTATGGAACGACCTATTAATTAAACCGTTGTATCTTGGTCACCACAGGGAACCTAAAGCCATTCGCAGGCGTTTAAGTCACATATTATGTGCATTCACATTAATACCAGTATGTGGCTGAAGGAAACTATCTAATGTTGCCATCCACATGTATACGCACCCACCTCTTTTGTTTCCTCAATCACCTACTTTTCAGTATATTTCCCTTCTCTGCGTCATCACCGTTGGAAACTTTCTCTCGCTAACGTTCCCTTCCACCTGAACTTTCTTTCACTTTTGCTGGTTTAGGTCCGAGTGTGCAGGCACACAATGGCTTTGTAGTGAAGGCGGACCCGCTTTTCACCCAGACACAATGGCTCCATTGTTCTCAGACACTCTTCTTCACTGTGGCTGGACATTGTTTCCCTTGGAGGATTTATATCGCTGGACGATCCGAGTAGGGACTTGATTTACTAGGTCACTCTTCTCTCTCTGCAACACAAGGCAACGTTCACTTGCCTGCATCGATCACTTGTCCTACTGGTTAGGATCTCTTATCGCTACGCACTCGTCAACCTCAACTCACAAAACGATTGCTCTATCGACCTCGAAATACTCTGTGCCTCTGGCTACTTTGAATCTCGCCAACCAACCTAGATTCTCCATCAAGATGCTCTCGACAAGGAACTTCGTTGCAGCGGTATCCGTTGCTTCGCTCGCAGCGCAGTCGTTCGCTGCTCCTGCGCCAGCAGCAGCACCCCAATACAGCCTTATTGCGGACGTCCCCGGCGACAACTTCTTTGACGCGTGGACCGCTTACTCGGACGCGGATCCTACTCATGGCTTTGTCAACTACCAGACCATGCAGGAGGCCGCCAACCAAACGCTGGCAGCTTACACTTACGACCCATCCACCCAGGCTACCCATGCTTATATTGGCGTTGATCACACGAATCCAGCCCCCAACGGTCGCAACTCAGTCCGCTTGATCAGCAAGCAGACCTTCGACATCGGCACTCTGGCCGTCCTAGACATGGTCCACGCCCCGACTGGCCCTGGCACATGGGGAGCGTATTGGTTCCTGGGCTCTGGAAGCCAATGGCCCCAGGCCGGCGAGATCGACGTCTTTGAGCAGGTCAACGACATGCCCTACGCTGCTACGACCCTGCACACTTCCCCCGGCTGCTCCGTGGACAACTCCTCTTCTCTGTTCCAGAACACCATGGAAGAAACCAACTGCAACGCCGGTGACGCCGCAACGGGCTGTTCCACCGACGCTTACGCCGGTGCGAAGACGGCCCAACGCGACCTCGCCACCGCCGGCGACGCCTTCAACCAGCAAGGCGGCGGCGTGTACGTCATGAGCTGGACGCACAGCGGGATCAGCGTCTGGATGTTCGGGCGGGACTCCTTACCCTCGGACCTCGCAGCGGGGAAACCCAACCCATCGTCCTGGACCGAGAAGCCACTCGCCGTGTTCGGCGGCCAGGGGTGCGACTTCAACGAGGCCTTCGTCGCGCAGAACGCCATCATCAACATCACCCTGTGCGGCGACTGGGCTGGCAAGGTGTGGAAGTCCTCAGGTATGGCGGAGAAGACCGGCGTGGAGACTTGCGACGCTTTCGTCGCCAATAACCCCGAAGCCTTCGCCGAGGCTTACTTCCAGATCGCTAGCTTCAAGGTCTACTCTAGCAGTAGCGGCTAAAGTGCTTGCTTGCTTGGTTCCATGTCGATTGTGGCTGCGGCCACTTTTTGTGTGATTTAAGCGGCAATCTGGGCGGCGTTTTAAGGACTGGCATTCTTATTCCCCCATGGGATTATCTGGTGTTTGGGATTGGGTTTGTCAGGAGACAATTTGCATTGGAATGGAAATTTTGGATACCCAATACCATTTGTGAAGAGCAATCTTCGGCGGCGTTGAGGGACTGGACTTCGGAGTTTATATTGGATGTAGACACATACATAGACCAATTTGGCTTATTATCGCCTAAGGAAAGACAATCTGAACACAATATCACGATGTGAGAATTTTACTTTTCACTGTCTCCCTCTTGAATTTGTGCGCTTTGACGCAGTGAGATACTTTAGATGAGCATAGCGGTCAGATTTGATTTCCCATTTTTCGTATTATGATACACAGCTCTCCCTCAACCTATCTCGGGTATTGCATCTTGCTCTCCCTTTCCCATTTCCTTGTCCTTTTAAAAACGCCTTGCTTCATCCAATCAAACCAAGTAAGCAGTATGTTCATAGCCTCCGGAATCAAGCTTGTTCAAGGTACGCTCCACCCGCCATCACCAGATTCATTTGCGTGAAGCGTACTTTGTACACGGGACTCTTCTTCGTGGCAAAGCAAGAGATCTGATCCGGAGACACCACGGGGCCCTTCGCTTTGCCTGGCTTGCTCGTAGTGCTTGCAGCACCGACGGTAGCGCCGTCGATCTTAGTCACGGAATCTCCGTTGGGCTTGTTCTGGATCTCTTTGTTCTGCTGAACGTCCCAGACCCTGACGGTCTTGTCGGCGCCACCGGAAACGAGGACACTGCTTTCTACGGACCAGTCAAGAGACCAAACGCCCCCCTTGTGATGACCCTTGAGGGTCTTGGTCCGTCGGCCAGTACGCAAATCCCATAGCATGATCTCGCCCTTGTCGTCGCCGCTTGCAAACAAGTGTCCATTTGGCGCACAAGAGATGGCGGTGATGTTGCCTGTGTGACCGGTAAAGATGCGGACCTGATTGCCATTGACTATGCTCCACACGCGTACGGTCTTGTCACCGACGCCGGACCCGGTGAAGACATACGCACCGTTAGGGTGCCAGGCGATAGTCTCTACATCCGAGTCGTGACCGACAAAGATGCGCAAAGGCGCGATCTGAGGTGTACTCCACAGCCTTGCTGTACGGTCTGCGGAGCATGACAGGAAGTAGTGTCCGTGTGGGCAGAAGCGAACGTCCCAGACAGGGCTGTTGTGGGAACGGTAGACCACGAGGTTCGTCCATGTGTCTAGTGACCAAAGGCGGACCGTGCTGTCTGCTGAACAAGATAGCATATAGCGTGGTTGAGAATCGGTTGCAGCGGATGCTGTAGTGTCTCCATTTGATGATTGCTCTGGGATTGCCGCCGAGGGTGAAAATGAAAGGGCATATACTGGTCCTGAGTGGCCAATAAGTCGTCTTGATGATGATGGCTGGGAGCCTGGTGGATCTTGTGGTGATACGAGGGGTCTGTTATCCAGCGACCAGACTCGAATGTATGACTCTGCAGTGCCAATTGCAGCAAGCGTGTTATCCCCGGAGAACTCTATGCAATTGACACTGTCGAAAGTGTTGTGAAATGTAAACATGGTGACGCTAAGACCAGGTCCAATGCCACCTGATCTACCTTCTATACGGAAACGGTCGCGGTTTTCCTTGACCTTCTGCACCTCCATTGCAACGTCTCTTGCGGTCGAAGGAGGGAAGGGGATCTGATCTCGATTCGGCGCCGCATCGTCGGCGGGCTCCTGTTTGATGTTTTCTTCGAATTGGTCGACGAGCGTGCTTTGACCGTTGACAGGCGGGTGTACCGAATCCTCGTGGCTTAGGTCGGCCTTTACATCCTCCATCAGATCTGGCTCCATTGGCATTGGCGCGAGCGACAGCTTTGACAAGGTGCCGACTGCATGGACGTCGGTATTGGTCGAGCCTGGATGGTGACCTTGGATTCCCTCATCTTCTCCAAGCTCACCCATCCTCCCAGACTTTTCCTTCTCTTCCATCAGCTTTTGCAGACCACGTGCCGTAGCTGCACGATTAAGCGTGGCAACTTCGACATGAGCGTTGATAAGGTTCAAGATGACTTTGCCGCCTTCATTGTCACGCGCTTCAAGGAATTCGACGAGCACGGCAAATGCCATTGGGCTCAGACTGACGCGATACTTCTTCTGCCGGTACAGAGTTGCGAACTCATTGTCCTGCACATGCTCCGGAAGCGAGATTTTCTCCAGTTCGCGCAGCTCTTGGCCCTGCTCCGCTTCAAAGTCGCCTTTGTATTCGCGGAAAAAGGCAAGTGCGTCTGTTGTGTAGCAGTCTATGATACAGTCAAGAAACGCGTGCACGAATATCGGCCATAGCAATCGGACCAGCTCTGGTCGGTAGATCTCCAGACTGTGTTCAATCCAGCCTTTGATGAGACGGAAAGACTGGCCCCATTTACGTCCGCCAGTGTCTTCGATGCGCGTCAGGATTGGTTGGCCGTGTGCGTCTACGTTCAAACTCTCCTTTCGCAACATGGCTTCTGTCTTGTTGTAACCTTTCTTATTGAGGTACTCGAGGACCTGTGGTACCAGGTTAGCTTTCTGCGCCATGGTTGCAGCCGTTCCTCAGAGCAGGCGCGCAAGGCTTCGTGAGAGTATTTGAAGGGATGTGTTGAGCGCAGTAGTTGCATAGTGCAGGAAATGGTCGTCACTTCCGACTTTGCGTAAAGCGCAGCGTGATCTGCGGGTGAAAGCGCTTCGAAGCCGAAGTGAGGCGCCTGACTTGTAGTCAAATGCGACGCTGCCAGTCTTCCCGCTGGCTGCTCGCTGCTGCTGCTGCTGCTGCTTCCGCACGGTCATCGTACTCTCTTGCCTTCCTCCACAAGAGAATGGAAACCAAGCCTTGAGTAGACCAAGACTCTGGCGTGGTCCTTGTTGCATTTCAGGGCTTGCAGCATTTAGTGGCAGCCTTGTTGCGCGCCTTGCCACTCCATCCTCCTAACAAGACGTCCAATCCTAGTCCTGTTCGATCGCGCCAAGCTTCCGAATATACCAGCATCGCTCGCGCCGGACATTCACCAAAGAAAGTGTCGAAAGACTTACGATTTGATTGAGATTCTGCTGTGAGTTCTGGCCTCCCCCTCCTCCAGGTGTCGTTGCTGGTGGCGCACCCATCCCGCCTGCACTGGGAGGGCCGACACTTCCCGTGCGTGACGGCGGTGGCGGTTGCTGCGCCATTTTGCCGCCGGGACTCCGTCACATGCAGGTGAATAAAAGTCGATGATTGCGACAGATGGAGTGCGGTCGTGATGGAAACTTGAAGTCTGGCCCGTGACCAGCTGCGCGCACGTGAAGATTCGCCAAAGACGCGCTAGGGATGCGGCTCGGCGGGTGCCTTGCAGCTGAGACCCCACCTCCTCGAGCTTGATCTCGGATGCGACGACAGTCTGTCCGCACATTTGCTACTCACGCGATATCTCACCTATTTCTAGGGAACCCATTGTCTGTTCACGCATGGCGAGGCCTTAAAAATGGCTAGCGAAGAGATCACGCCTGCCGATCGCATCCGCGAGCTTAACAGCATTAATGAGGACCTGACGTCGGTCTTACAACACGCCGGCGAATCAATCAAAGTGCTATCTCCGGCTGGTTCAGAAGATGCAGACAGCCTAGAGGCGCGTAAGGCTCAATTCGACGGTAAAGCCAAGGACGTCTTCGTCGCATTACAATCGGCAACTGCTCGGCTCAGACGGCAAGCCTACGCGCTGGAGGAAGCTGGTATCATCGCGGCACAAGCACCTACATTATCATCTGGAGGGCCACAGCAGCCCAGGCCACGAGGTGCCGCTCCTGGAGGGAAGCAAGCGGAGCCGGAGCGTATAACCAATGGTGGGCTAGGAAATCTCGATGTCGGCTGGTTGAATAGCAGAGGCAACAAGGTGGGTGCAGAGAAGGAGGCGGAGTTGTTGGACGAGGCGAAAGATCTTGCACAACGAGAGCTTGACCAGGCAACTTGAGAGCAAAGTGATATGACAAAATTTGGCTACAAAAGCTGCATACAAGCAACTCGGAGACCGACCCATCATTGCGCTACATGGCGTGCACCACCGCTTGTCACTTCAAGGATGGAAATGCCAAACCAACATATTTTCATATGCCACGAGGCGTACGCAAGACCAGGATCAGAGTTTTCCGCACTTCGCATTTTAGAGATGCCAGAAACCTGCCGCGGACAAAAGTCATGACCCTTCGGCAATCGCGCCAACTATACAGAGAGTGAACATGACTCGGCTCCAAACGGACCTTGGGTTTTATGGAGGGCGTAAAAAAGCGCGCTGGCTTGAGTTCAGTCAAAATGGGCCGTCGACAAGACTCTCAATTCCCTGCAGGAAACGGCAGTAGAAATAGCAGAGATTCACTCCAGGCGCATCGGGCGTATGCAAGTATCAAGTACGGTGACCGAACGTGGTGATGCGATTGGATGGTTCGTGACAGAAGACCGACCTTCAATGCAGAGTGCGGATATCTGGACGAAAAGTCCCGACGGGTGTAATTGTACAGTCAGAAAACAAACATCTATCTTGATATATAGTATCAAACTGACAAATAAGGGTGTTTCAATCCCGCCCTATATCCATACTGACAGGATTCAGCAGACGCTGCTCGCTTATACTGCGGTGGTGCGAAGCATCCGAGTCCCTCGTTCGCTGCCTCGCCGGTCTCAACCCACCCATTTCAACCTGATCATCAGGAGCTTTGCTTTCGGGAACGCTAACACCCGTGGCATCCCTATAACTGCCTGCCACTTCCCTGTACCCACCATTCATCATGACCGGCTGCTTGCTGCAGCCTTGACAATGATACGCTCCAGATTTGGACCTGAGGGAAAAGAGGTCGATGGCGGAGGTGAAGAGGAACCAGACTGCTTGCAGCATGACTAGATCTGCCACCAGTACCGAAACGAAGATGGACCCGGCTGGTTTGCGCTGCGGCACGGAACAGACGTATCTGGTGGCGAAGACGGAGGGGGTTGTGCCTAAGGGTCCGGATCGTTCGGCCGCGAAGGAGCGTTCAGAGGGACCGGGGTACGCATTCTCGATGTTTCGCTTGATCTCGGAGAAGTTCGACGTGAAGTATTTCACATAGTCCTCGTGGAGGAGCATGTTAGTCGTGCTGTTGACGTAGCCAAGATCCGTCAGCACGGTTGAGTAGGCGGCTTTGGCGAGGATGTCGGCGGATTCCCAAATGTTCGGATATGTCTGGTTTTCCAGCAGATACGGTACGCTGGTGAAGTCTTCGTGCGAGCCGTAGGTTTCGGGCCTGATGACAGTGATGTTACCTTGGCCTTCGTCGACTAAGAAACGATAGTCTACGTTGAAAAAGCTTGGGATAGTAATGTTGTCGATCTGCTCGTTGTCGTTTGGATAGAAATACAGCATGCCTTTCGAGATGCCGGCATTGCCATCGCCCGTTTGGTTTGCCCGGATCCTTTGCATTGCATTGGTTGTGTTTGCCCAATACATCGACATGATGGACTCACCCCAGTACAGACTTGATCTCTCGGTCTTGTTGCGGGAGAGAAAGCCTGTCCCGAGAAACTGATACATGTTCGCGAATGAGACACCCGGCGGTACATAGTCGTACTCTTGGGTCAGGTTGACGTTGAGTGTGCCGTTCGGACTGACAATAGAGCATGTAGCATATGTGTGCACAACAGCACCATACTGTGTATAGGCGTACTGTGTTGCGGTGCGGTCGGCTGAGGAGATATCGATGTCGATGAAATTGACTGTGCAGTTCTCCAGGATATTGTCATTATACGAAAGGGTAGGCGTAATACCGTGAGTTGTCCCTGCTCCACCTGCGCCGCCTGTCGAAGGTTGCCAAACGTCCGTAAGCGTATACGTTAGAGCAGTCTGGTTCGTGAAAAGCTTGCTGCCAACTGAAATGTCCGCAGCAGAGCACTTGGGCTGAACATTCTTCGTAATCCATGAAGGCCAATGGCGTTTCCAGATAGTATCACTGATCGTCCTATTAGGGTTCGATGTTTCCTGTGCCGCTAGCGTGTATCCGGTAGTAACAAAGTTGAGAAGAGAAAATAAGATAGTGAATACTATGAGGCCGACTATGGCGACAGGCGTAAACCATCGGTTAGGGTAGGGCCGCGTAACGGCATAACGAAAGAAAGAGGAGTGCCCCATTGTGCCAGCAATGTGACCTTGTGCGGCCAGAAGGGATACTGCCACGATTATTCAAGAAAGGAGAGCAGTGAGGTCACCAAAGCTTGCAGCATTTTTTGAACGCTGAAACTCGCAGACGGCTGAGAACCGGCTCTCCGCTGAACAAACTGATAAGCCGGCAGCCTTGTTGAGATGATTACCCTGTCGCCAAGCAAGACTTACAACGGTCTTGAGGAGTCTTCATCAACATGGCAGGATCGATCAAATGAACTGTCATCTCAGCCCGGACTGCCTGAGCTACATGCCCCAGCTATGGGTATGACCGTTTTCACCGCACACGTCAGCGAGCCGTTTCGAAACGCTGTGGTTGGTGTGACGAGCGGCGGGTTGATTGGAACTCCGGGAGGATCCCATGGGGCTAACAGATTAAGAATAGAGTTTGAGATCGATCGTGCCAAGATTAGCGGCCCTCCCCGCCCGTTCGATTGAAGCAGCTGCATTGATCAGTTTGCGGTGCAGTATAGCGTTGATAGCATCTCGCACGTCCTATTGCAAATATTTACACAATATGATCTGGACCCTTCGGCGTTGGAACTACTCAGTCGTAGTCGAATTGCCGACCTTCAAAACGTGGTTGGTGCTAAGGCTTCGTAGCACCAAATGACCTCAAAGCATCGTGAACATGATCAGCAGGCAAAACTTTGACAAAAAGAAATGCAAAAAACGTTCAACAGCTGGGATTCTCAACTGGTCACCCACGTTAATACTAATCAGCCGGTTTGCAGCTTAAGTACAGGAGAGCGGACGGGATCCTCTGTTCTCTGCAACCTGTGGTCGAACGTGACGGTGGCGTTGCTTTGTGAATTTATCAATGCTGTTATCGTTGACCAAGCTAGGGAGTGCCACTTTCCAGTGCCTCGCAGAACTTCTTCCACCGTCCCTTCGTGGGCCGGAGCATTACATTGCCAGCTACTATATTGAAAGCCGTTCCCATTCCATATCAGGTCCATCCTGACTTGAGATCAACTTGCAACCAAAGTAGCCTCTGCAACTTTTACTAAGGAAGTCCGAATCGCGTGCAATGTTCCTCTTGCAGGTAGGGGCGCCATCTCGCCTCGGTCCTGGGGCGTACTAAGTGAAATCGACAACTTTCTCCTCATCAAACCCAGCAGCCTGCGAGAAGTAATAGCCTCTCTGATTCGTGATCACCCTCAGGGGCGCATGTTCGCCTCGCTCGATCTCGAAATTACAGTTGTAGTGGGTGTGACCAAAAGCCCAGACTCGGACTTTTTCGCTCTCAAAGCATTTCTGCCCTGATAAGTCCGTGGAGAAAGCACATCCTATCGGGTTGTCTTTCCCGAGATGCTTGGGATCGAGAGAGCGGGGATCTGTGGTGGGACTCCAGTGTGTAAGGATCATGATGGTGTTGTTGGCGGTGGTTTCCGAAGCGACTTGGTCGTTGAGCCATTTCAGATCCTGGACGTGCGCTGCATTGTGTTGTGCAACATCCCAGTCGTGAGTGGAGTAGAAGTCGTTCATGCGCAATTCGACCGCCATTGCGCTCTCGGATGGGACGAAGGAGAAAAGGCTGCAGCCTAGCAAAGTTACGTCCGAGTCCGGGAGTTTGTAAGCCCTTCGATTCATGAAGACGAACTCGCCGAGAAAGTCATTGCTCAAGCTTTCCTGTTCGAGGTCGTAGAGGATGGCTTGCGCTTTGGGCCAAGTGGTACCGTAGGACTCGTGATTTCCGGCAACGAAGAAGACGATGCGGAAGTTTTGAAGTTGGCGCCTGAGGAATGAGAGGAAGTCGTTCTTGTGGGAATCGCTGAATGTACCGATGTCGCCGAGCAATGCAAGGTAAGGTGCTTTGGGCACGATCTCGAAAACGTCGTAGGCTTTTGGGGATTCAAGGTGTAAGTCGGAGACGATTTGAAAGGCCATGTTTGCGGAGTGGTTTTGAATTGGCAGTGAGTAGATCGGCGAAGTGTAACGTGATGTTGTTGACTGCGGAAGTGGTTCACTTATTTTACGAGATGAATCAGGTGCGAAGAGCCGACTGTTTTTAGGCTGCTGCCTGGGCGTAAGCAATTGTGAATGTTGGCACGTCGCTCAGCTGTTCTTATGCGCGTTCGGGCCAGCAGAGTCCGATGAGGTTAGCGTAAAATGATTATTTTGAAAGGAGATGCAAACAGTGCGTATTTTGTTTGCTTTTCGTTGGTGCTGTAGCCGCGCGCCGCTCATTTTTAGCGCGATCAGTGCGCACCTACCTAAGTAGGTAATTCATACCCAAATCCTGCCCTTCTCAGCAATCCAGACTGCGCTAAGACAAAACTGCATGTGGCCTGTCTGATCGCTTGTTGTAATGGACAGCCATTGATAAAACATGTAGCCGTTCACTTTTAGTGTCTACATTTACCTTTGAAAAGCACGCCTTGAAATTTGAACAACATCGGTAAATACCCATTAAGAGAAAGAGTGAGGCTATGGCTGAGTTTCCGGAAACACTGATCACGCCTGTTTCAACGGCGCGGCAGTCCGCAGGTATCCCCTGTGTGGTGTGGGGCCATTGTCTGCTAAACACACATGGCGTACCGTCAATTATTGACGCATGTAGACCATGTCCTTCTCGCTGTTCGAGTCGCATAGCTGACTTCTGGCAGTCAGTCGACTTCATAGTTCCAGATGGCCAGCTTCAAGCTGCTGTAAAAATACTTTACAAGTTGGACACGCTTGAGCCATGTCCCGATGTCAACGTCTGTCTTGCCGGTCCGCATAACCGTTGCACGCCTCCAGCAGCCCATCACCTCCATGTCCATGGCTCTACACTCACCGTCGATATATTCATACAGTCAGAGACTCTTTGGTTTCTTCCCGAACTCGATCAAAGCCTCGTGTTCCCACCGACACTAGATTTGCATCCTCACTTCGTCTTTGCCTCTGACAAGCATAGCTTACCCCCTGAACGACTTGGTCGTGGGTCAGGAGCTTTCCAAGAAGATTTCGTTCCGGTTCTGGTACCTCGAGCCATCGTCTTGCTGGAGGCCTTCCTACGCATCTACGCTAGAGATCGCGGTAAGCAGATTGGAAGTTTTGCAATGCAAATGATCTGTTACATCGAGGAATATGTCGATGATGAAGGGTATTTGCGCGAATCAAGATTACCGGAGCCGCTACAAATGCTCTATGTGGAGCTCAAAGAAGATAAAATGCCCGTACGCCAATGGCTGGAGAACTTGAAAGCCGCACTTGGCGTGCAACCTGGACAGGATGTCCACGAGAAGATGAACACTGACAGCAGTGTCGACGAATGGTCCTCGTTGGCTCGTAGCGCTGAGAGCCTACCTCGCAAAGTCAATTCTCAGGAGACTGAAAAGCATTCCAGTGGTCTAAAACATTACTGTTGCAGCTATCAAGTCAATCCGCCCACCAAGCTGCCTAAAAGATCGAAAAGCTCGAGCCTAAACTACAAGAACGCTTGTCAACATGCTGACTACATACACATTCTTTGCTTAATTCCTGTAAAAAGCTTCTGGTAACCTGTCCATCGCACTACCAAATTAAGAACCCAGAGGAGACGAGCACTGCCCTTCTGGTCGAACATTGTAATTGGCGAGCATTCCCATTGTCTGGTGGTTGTCGACCTGAAAACAAACATCTCGTTAGCATGACATTCCCATCGACCAGATAGAGGAAGGGCAAAATACTCACATGGCAGATGACCTGCCACAAGCCAGGCTCAGCCGCAGTCATATACAAAGTCTTCCCCACGCCGTCGTTAAGGCTGACAGCGTACCTGTCGAAGCCTTGGTACGTGACGCCGTGCCCATGCATGTGGAACACGTGGCTCGCAGCACCGTAGGCGTTGACGTACCAGATCACATTATCGCCCACGCACATATCAAAGGGAGGGTTGTTTGAGAAGACGTAACCGTTCATCGTGTAAAATGAGGGTGCTGCAGACCACTGGCCCGACCCCGCTAGGTTGACGAGCTGCGGGTGCCAGACGGTGTAGTTTCCAGACCAGAGGTTGTTAGTGTTTGAGATGTCAAAACTTCCTACACCGCTTGCGTTTGTCGAACCCGCACCTCCACTGATATTGTTGCCGTCGTTGTTGTTGTTGCCGTCGTTGTTGTTGCCGTTGTTGTTGTTGCCCTCGCCGTGGTTCCCCATACCGTTAGAAGCATGCCAGCCACGATTGTTGCTCGCTTGCCTCTTCGTGTTACTCTTATCCGAGCCCGTCAACTGCGCTTTGTTCTTTCCCGACAACCATGAATCTGCTTCGTTGTAAATCATGTATAGAAGCGGAAATTCGCGATAATTCTCCATGGTATGGTTCATCTGCCCCTTGGCGTACACAATTTGGGGTCCAATGAGTCCAGCGTCAGAGTCTTGCTGCAGTGCCACATATGAATGGTAGCTGTGCACCTAAACCCCACTAATTTAGCATGCAGACGACGATGTTTGCATCATGATTGCTTACCCTTGCTGGTTCGTTGTTAGGAGGGCCTGCATTTTCTGGTACCATCCACTTGTAGACCACGCATCCACCAGGCTCAACACCATGCTGTGGCACTGGCGGCACAGCATTACTCTCATCGAGGACGACGTTGACACCAGGAGACGTGTTGTTTGGGTAGTCTGCTCCTTCTCCGTGTGCTTTGTTATAAGCTAGACCCATCGAATGCATGGTGGCGTAGTTCTCGGAGAGATTGTTAACGAACATGATCTCAACCAAATCGCCGACCTCGCTTCTGATGGTAGGGCCCTGGGTACCCTGGAAAGCGGGCTGCTCACTACGTTGGCTGAACGTGCTGTCGGTATAGCCACGGTATAGGGCCTTCAGCCATTTGGTACCGTACTCGTTGTAGCCTGAAAAGTCGGCCCGGGGCGAAATATCAAAAGGGACCTGGAGCACAAAAGTCAACTGAAGGTCATTGTGGGCGCCAGAGTAGCATGACATACACCGAGCCAATTGTCCCAGCCTGTCGGTGCGTAGTCCCATTCCTCTTCTTCAGCAGCCACATAATAGCGCCTGACATTGCCACTGAACTTATAGCCGAGTGGTGTTGGCGAAGGAAGCTGACCGTCCAGTCGATTGGCACATGCCTGGAGACTCGAAGAAGACGAGGTCGAGGATGCTGGGAAGGGCGTGCCGAGCACGGTGTTATAGATGAGTGAGAGCAGAAGGGCGCTAGACGCTTTTAATGGAGCCATGGTGTACAAACTTCAGATCGACGCTGGGGTGCTGAGGGAGTTTGAGGGAGTTTCATGGTGGTGACTGGGCATTATATAGCTGTAGAGTTGCAGTGGCTGTTGCGGAAGATCGTCGAATCGCGATTTTTGCGTCTCCGCCATCCCGCCTCATTGCCGGGTGACCCACGCTGTATCCAGAAACGACAGGAAGTATATTCGTCGGCGCCTGCCAAATGAAGCGTGTCTGTAGAAGGGACTGCTGTCCCTCCTTCACCATTCTGTGTTAAAGGGCACTAGAGATGCATGAGCTACCGAAAGGCAAAGGGTGACGTTTGAGAGATCGAGCTGCACACCGGATAACCGGAAATCTAGTTCTGAAAATGCTGACGAGGCACACGTTTTGGTGGCTGGCCTTGACCGGAATAGTAGGAACTATGGTACGCACGAGGCACATGGATACCCAATGATGTGCAATGGAATTCTCCGACTCAACTGGCGCCAGCAGCCAGCGCCATCCCAGTTCCTCTCAACGGCACAGCCGCGGATCGCGTCAGTCTGGCTTTTCTTGACACTGGCGAATCATAAGCTTCGATTTTGCACGTGTGCGCTTATGCTCACTTCACTTGTTCATGCTTCTCCCGGCTTCAACGGACGGAGCAGAGACAAGCCGCCAACTCGGCAGACTTTGCTTTCTCTTGGAACTTGGCGAAACTAGAGATGCTGGGACCTCGAATGTTTCGGCGCCAGCGCACACCCAGGTCGCTCGGTACGAGCGATTTCTGTCATGATGGAAGCCGCCTCTCGCGCGATGCCCAGTCAAGATGCGCCCGCGCTGAAGTGGATCTCCCAAGGTGCCGTAGAAAAGCTCGCGCAAGTAGACCCTCCACGTTTCTCTCCTCGCAGTCAACTGTAGTCCCCAGTATAACAAAACGGTTGGAGGTCGGTCTTGCGCACGTTAATTGACTCCGGCAGGCCAAAGCCAAATCCGGAAGCTCCACTTCGCACGCCCGGTCGGGAGCGAGACCCTCGCTGACGTCTGGTGCAAAATTGTCTCGACTTTAAGACGCCCTCTCGACAGCCGTTTCTCCCCTCATCATCGCCTGCGAACATCGCGTAGGCGGCGTCTACCCAAGCCCGCCCAGTCAAAGGCTTAGCAATCGGCCACGTGGACCAGCAGACTCCCGTGAGATCCGGCAACGTTCATATCGACAGAAGTCGCCGCTAGCTATAGCCACTCAGAACGACTCAAAGCACAACGTGCTCGACACACGTGGATTCGACCGCGCAACTACTGCGATCTCTCTTCGCCAGCATTTCTTGATCCGGATTAGCTCTTGCCTGGATCGTCACCTCGCAGCGAACGCTTCTTGGATTCTTTAAATCACCCAAGGCTTATCCAAGTCTTGTGCTGCTTGTCCTGAACCTCGCCAAGCAACTCCCAAGACATTCAGCCGCCCCTTCGCCATGGCTGACTCCTCGATGCGGGACTACGGCTATGCTGCCCCCCATGGCCCTAACATGGGTGGCGGCCATGTCGCGACTGCCGACATTGGTGACATGAACCAAGCCGAGAGCACTGTCTTCCGCTCTCTGCTCCTTCCGGATGACAGCTACGACGAAAATGGCACTTACTGGGCGGATATGCCCATTGGCCAGCGCGCGAGATTCATCAGCAAAGTCGACAATGCTGAGGCCAAGAGAGAGCTTAAGTCCATTGGCCAGATGATGAAAGCCGATCCTCTCAGCCCAATCAGCTTCTACTTCCGTAACATGGTCATTCCCGGTGCTGGTTTGTTGCTCGAAGGGTGAGTGTGTTCTCGAGGAGACATTCTTTGTAGCTTGCTGACATGGTTGTGCAGTTATGTGCTCTTCTCTATTGGCAACGTCAAGCCTCTGCTTGCGGCTGCTTTCACCGACTGCTGGAAAAACTACACCACTTGCGACGAGACCTGGACGCAGGCCATCGAGTACCTGGAGATCATCGGCATCATCGTTGGTCAAATCCTTGTCGGCATTATCGGCGATTGGCTCGGCCGACGCTTTGGTCTCATTCAAGATGCCATGATCATGTTCGTTGGTCTCCTGATGCTTACTTCCGCCTGGGGTGTGACCATGAACGGATGGGTCATCTGCTACGTCTGGTCTCTGTTCTTTTACGGCATCGGAGTCGGTGGTGAATATCCTATGACCGCCACCTCTGGTATGGAGAACGCTGTTGGCGCTGGCAAGATTTCGACCCGCGAGGACCGTCTGCACCGTGGCCGCAAAGTCACTTCTGCCTTTCTTATGCAGGGGTGGGGTCAATTCTTTAACCAGGTCGTCCTGATCCTCCTGCTACTCATCTTCCACTCCGGAAGCGGAAACCCGCCCTACAGCAAGGTCTCCGTCCAGTGGACTTACCGTGTCTCCTTTGCTATCCCGGCCGTCGGTACGCTCTGGCTTGTCTACTACCGAACTTACAAGATGAGATCGGCGTCGAAACAGCTCCAGAAGGCCAAGAAGAAGCAGCACGTCACTGGCTACGATGTTCAGTCCCTCACTATGACCTTCAGCTACTTCGGTCCCCGAGTCATCGCGACAGCCTTCGCCTGGTTCGCCAATGACGTCTTCTTCTACGGCAACAAGCTGTTCCAGAGCGAGTTCATCGATGCGCTCACGCCTAACAACTCTTCCGTGATGGTCACCTGGCTGTGGAACCTGGTCAATGTCGGCGTCTCCCTTTGCGGATACTACCTCGCCTCCTTCCTGATCGACAACAAGCTCTACGGTCGCAAGTGGATGCAAATCGTTGGCTTCATTGGCTGCTTCATTTGCTTCACCATCCCAGCCTTCGACTTCCAATACTACGCCAAGGGCCCTGGCATACATAAGTTCATGGCCATGTACTTCCTATCCTCCTTCTTCAACCAATTCGGCCCGAACTCCGTCACTTTCCTCGTGGCTGCTGAAGTGTTCCCAACCCCCATCCGTGCAACTGCCCACGGTTTCTCTGCCGCCTGCGGTAAGCTCGGTGCCCTGCTCGCCGCCGTCCTCTACAACTACATCGACGTCCCGACCCGATTCCTAGTCGTCCCCTGGTTCGGTCTGGCCGGCGCCCTCGTCACCTACGTCTTCCTCCCTGACACCACAGGTCTCGACCTAAAAGAACAAGAGCGTCGCTGGGCCTACATCCGCGACGGCCGCGAAGACGAGTACCACGGCGTCGCCATCCACCCCAAGCACCTCTCCCTGTGGGAGCGCATGCGCGGCGTCGGCAAGAACTACAACGCCGAGGAGGACTACAAGCAGCGCGTCGAGGAAATGCGCGCCGATTGGGAGGCCGCGATGGCGCATCGTGCCGCGGAGAAGGAGAACGCGCGCGAAGTCGACGAGGACGATTGGTCCTCCGAGGTCAGCACTTTCTTCGAGCGCACCCGTGGTAAGAAGAGCAATGGGTCGACGTCCCCGCTTAAGGCCCCGAGTGGGACGATGGATGGCATCGATGAGAAGAAGGGTCTGGAGTAGAGTTTTCTGGTTTGACCATATCGTTGCCGGAGCTTCTTCGATCATTGTTCTTTCTCTCTTTACGAAAAAGCTTGCTGCGTTTGAGCGAAATTTCTACACAGGCGCATGGGATTCGAGCGGTGCCGCTGTGATTGACACTTCTTGTGTCTTTTATTTCAAGATAGATTATGATTGGATAGACTGTAACGCCTTTTCACGATCCTTTCGTTGCTGATTGTGCTCACGTATCGCTCGCTTTCTATGCCTACGTATTGCTCTCCATGCCTACGTATTGCTCTCCATGCCTACGTATCGCTCTCTATGCTCACGTATCGCTCTCTGTCCCTACGTATCGCTCTCTTTGCTCACGTATCGCTCTTGATTCTCACGTGTCGCTCTCTATGCTCACGTATTGCTCTCTATACTGGATATGGGCGAGGACCTGCCCGATCACATGCAGGGCTGCATGCTAAAGAAGCAGCAGCATATGATCTTAATGAGACGATTTCAACTACGTGTTAATGGCTATTTACATCAACGTCTATTGAGCTTCACGAAGTTGATACTAGCGAGAAGTTCGTATGGAGCTCTGCCGCTCCACGACAGCCGGATCCGCAGTCTCGAGAACGTGTCAACAGTACTTCTGCATGACCACAGGTCTCGCAATACCGTGATTTCCCAAATTCAAACACATCAAATAAGAATCCAAAGTCTCGCGACTAGTAATCTACCCCAGAAAAAAAGTCCATCCCAATCAATGATGAATCACACCCCCACCCTTCCCCTTCTCCCACCCCCGAATACTCTCCTCGATATTCATCCAATACCGCAACCTAATCGCCTCCTCGGCCGCACGCTCCACATCCTCCCGCGCGAACGCCTCGTCCAGGACTCCGACACTCTGCGCAATGCGTCCATCATTCTCGGCCTTGATCTCCGTAAGTCCTTCCTCGTCCTCCACCTCATCGACCGCTTCCCGCGCTTCCATCACCTCCATCAGTAACGGTCCCCCGCTCATCTTCGCCGACTCGTCTTCCACGTCGATCCCCCGGAGTGCGAGTAGGTATTGTGCGCGTTTCAGCGGGTCCGACAGCGTGCGGTACGCTTCGTTGATCCGCATGCTGAGCGCTTCGGCGTGTCGCTCTTGCCCTGCGGGGGCGTGGTCCGGGTGGGATTTCGCTTGCAGTTGGATGTATTCCTTCTTCAGCTGCTTGAGGTCTGGGGTGAAGGGGGAGTTGGGGGGTTGGCCGGAGGGGAAGGTGGAGGGGAAGAAGTCGTAGTGGGTTTGGGGTGCTTGTGCGTTGTTCCCGGGTTGTTGTGGGGGTTGTTGCTGCGATGCGGTGGAGGTTTCTTGGAGGCGGGAGGGGGAGGTTACGAAGGTTCGTTGTGGTGTTCGTGATGCATAGGTTGGGGCTTGGATTGCTGCTCTTCTGCAGGTCGCGCAGATGAAGGGGGCAGCTTGTCGACGGGCTGAGATGAAGTCATGTCGTAAAGCACTACTAGTGCTTTGAATGATGCTGCGGCGCATCGTGAAGGTTTCGGTTGGATCGCGACTTGGTTGTATAGATGCAGGTTCTGCGAAACTGCAGATGCAGTAATGTTTTGGACTTTGAACTTCACTTTGTAGCTAGGTATGACGTAATTGCCACCACAGTCTAGACTTCCTGTAACAATCGCGGACAACGATCATGTCTCATTGCTATAGAGGAAGTCTTGCCACCGAAGGTACATCGCAGAGCAGTTATACTAGTCAGAAGAGTCCTACATCGAGTTTGCATTGTAACGCAAAGTATCATGGAGATTCGATCATAGATGAAAACCGAGATGTGCCTTATCCACAAACCGATCCTAAAACGAAGCCCATCTACAGGATGTCCTTTGCGCATTTGAGACTTGGACACGACTGAAATGGATGCAAAGTGCTCAAAAATCCAGTAGACTCTGTCCGCGCCCGGCGGACTTGTCTTTTCCAAGTTATTACCAGGCACAAGCAGTGCGCCTCACCACTCCGCGCACATCTGGGCTTGCGGGTATCCTCGAGAGAGCAACCAGACAAAGTCAAAGAGGAATATGCCTGGTAGAAGAGCATCCTCGAAATGTAGTTGTATACGCATAGGGTATGTTCAAGATGTCGTGGAGAGGCTATCTCAACTCGGACCAAGTCCAAATGCAGTCCCAGTGCTTCTCTTGTCTTCTCCCGAATTACCTCTTGGTCTCTTGTTCAGCTCATGGGCCATCCCATTCCGGAGGCACGACGCCGTCCTCCATTGTCACCATATCCATGATGGTGACGTTGGTTTTGTTCTTCTTGTCCCTCCTCTTGACTTTGTACGACTCTACTTTGCAGCCATCTGCTCGGAGCTCGTATATTGAGACCGGTTTGGTTTGAACGGGACGGTACACGCGGTGGTCGGCTTGTTCTTCCCAGCTCTTCTTCCACCAGGCTCCGCATCGAATGACTACATTGGCAGCTTGGAGATTCAGACCCTGGCCACCAGTGCTCCGAGGAGCGAGCATGATCCGTGTCTCCGAAGCCTCAGAGAATGCTCGCACTGTGTGATGGTGCTCAGCGGGGCCATGCCGTTCATCGTACCGGAACACCTTGACTTGGTCAAACATGACATGCGTGAATGCCGCTTCCAGGATATCCAGAAAGAAGGTGCTCTCGTCGAGAATGAGGATGGCATCGCCAGAGCGAAGATCGCGAGAGTAATTGACAATGTCAATAATGACATCAACGCGGGCAGATTTGCTCTTCTCGCCTTCGTTGATACTCTTCTTCCAGTCCAGATAGCGCTTCTCCTCATTGGTTGTCATTTGGATAGTGTCCGATATACCCTCTGCTGTCAAATGCTGATTCGCCATCTTTCTCTCTAGCTCAATCACTCTGACAAGCTCAGGATGGTAAGCGTATTGTTGTGCTCTTATCAAGGACGCCTAATTGACCTGTCTCTCCTCGTCACGACCTCCGTAAGATTTGTCCTCGTTTGCCATCCCTATCGATTTGAAATACTTGTCAAATTCCGTGTTGCTTTTTTTAAGATCCCATTTGGGCAGTTGAAAATTGAATACTGTTGACGGAAGGTACAATATAGTAGCATAGAGAGCAAAAGATCCAATGGAGATCATGGACGTAGAGCAGTATTGCTAGTCAGAAGAAGATTCTTATATCAAGATCAGTCCACGGAAGTCCGTTTTCTCTGCATGGAGGCACACCGCCGTGCCTTGAAGCTGGTGTTGATATGGTTGAATGTGGTCCTTGAGGTCCACGGGACGCTCGACGTGTACTGTCTCTGCCCGTTTCTTCTGTATTTCCATTTGGTCAGCAACCTGTAATGGATGACAGTGGATAAAGTCCTTCCGTAGATGCTTACCATTCCTTCCCAGATGGTATGCAAGTATTGCAACCTTGTATCGAAGCCGCCCTGGCTCGGTGTCTCATTTGTCGTTGTGATAGAAGGCTTTGGCCTCGCTCTCGGTATCGGTGCATCTTCGTCTTCGCTGCCGGATTCATCATCACCCGGTTTGACTTTGCGTGACTGGCCTCGAATCTGCGTGACTCCATCGCCACGTCTGATCATGTCACGAACATCGCCAACACCGTCGTGAGACCGATTGAGTGGTGATGCTTTCAGCCGGCGGGTCGATGCACCCATGTCCTCGCGGAATTTGGCCACTATCGCTTCCATTGTTCTTGCGTTGGAGGTCGGGATCTGGTGCAATGTGTTGTTGTACAATGATGAGTGTTTGGTCAGGTCAACGAAGGCGTGAACAAAGGAAAGAAAGTTTGCTACATAGTTATTGGAGCTTCACTCGAGTCCACTTTCACATGTCAGCCCCACCAAGCCCTCGCTCCCCTCAAGCACCCAGACGCTGTCAAAGAGGAATGATCCAGGTAGGAAGGGCATCCTCGGATGCAGTCCGAACACGATATAGAAATCTTTCGACTGGCAACACCGCTCTACAACTATAATCTCCGTCAGCTTTTTTGCTCTCTACGCTCCTGTATATCACCACCTTCGGTTAGCAATACTCCCTCTGTAGCAACAGGATAAACCCGAATTTCACGATTATCATAAAAAAGATTAGACTGCAGAACTTGTATACGCATAGGGTATCTTCACCTCCACCAAAACCTCTCTCTTCAAACCCCCCACTAAGCCCCCCCACCCTCCTCTCAAAAACTACCTCCCAAAATTCATCTTCGCCTTCGCGAACCGATACAATCCCCGCAGGAAGACCGCATATTCCACCCCGCCGACGTGATCCTGGACCCCATAGATCTCCGTCAGTCGCACCTGCCACGGCGGATAACCCTTCAGCATCACTCGGTCGCCGAATAATAGCAGTAGGTCCGGCTCGCCCATCACTGACTCGGTGATTTCCGCGTCGATCAGCTCGTCGGAGATGTCGGAGGGTTGAATCTTGGAGTCCTGCGCCATGGAGGCTAGGGTCCGGGTAAGGTCGACCAGGGTTTGGCGGCCGTCGGTGGTGGAGATGAGGAGGATGTTGAGGTGTGGGCGTTTCGAGTGCGTGGTGCCGTTTGCGCCGTTGGTAGTGGGTTCAGGTGATTCGGGAGGGCTGTAGGAAGGTAGATGGGGCGCTCGGAGGGAGAAGGTTGGCTTTTGGGGGTTGGTTGAGCCGTAGTAGGCTGTCAGGGTGCGCTCGATGCGTCGGTGGAGGTGTGGGATTGTTGATTTGAGGATGCCTAGGTCGAGTGTCAGTAAGTGGATATACGGTACAGACGTGACAGATCTCCTGACCTGTCTGCTCGTAGATCGATAGCATAGGTATCCCTGAGCAAGCGCTCCATGCTGCCACTTCACAGGCGTCATTCAAGAGGGTCTCCAGCCGGTCCTTTTTGCCCCCTTCCGGTGGCAGCTCCAATACCACGCTCAGATGGTTCGGGACCTTACTAAGACCCTTCACATCGCGTTGGATCAGCTCGGGTGTGCGGTGATGGTAGTACAACAGAGCGAAGAGTCGGTCGACAATGGCATGGTAGACTTGTCGCAGGCGGATGTAAATGCTGAAGAGGGTATGGATAATAGCGAAGAGCGTCCAGTGTAAGAGCTGCCGTATTGCGGGTCGGATACGCGAGGTGTGTCTGAATCTTCCAGCGATCGAAGCTGCAGTGTCCTCTTGCTTGGGCGCCGATGGCAGATACGGCTTGAGGAGGTGTTCACGGCCGGTGGCATTGAGGACACGCCCGGATTTGTCTTCATTGTACCGCAGGGCGGTCGATTGTTCCGTGCCCACCATATTGCAAGTCTCTTGAAAGAACGCTTCCCAACGTCCAATGCAAGAAGACTTAATGGATTGCGGCAGCTTTTTGGCGAAGACGCCCAGCGGCAGCTACAGCCACAGGGCCAACGTCACCTGCGGCTGTGCCTGTCGATCAGCCGCCGGCTTGCCGAACTCAGCTGTTCTGGCCGGCCGGCTCATCATTGCGTCGAATCTTCCTCAACAGCAAGACCAACTATATCGAAATCTAGCACCATGGGCCCGAGCAATGTAGATGAAGTCATGCTGGTCTATAGCCACTTGATACGCTCTTATTACTGGTGGACGAGGATGCGAAATCAGAGACGGGAGCGTGAGGAGCGAGAGAGGCGTGAAAGGCGCGAAGAGCGTTATAGGCGGATGAAGGCGCGTCACGCGTCGAAACTGAAAGCAATTTCTAACGCCAGACGAAACGAAGCCTCGACAACAGCGCAGGATGCGGCGAAAGGCCCGAAGAGACGCAAAATCGAGAAGAGGTCCTCGTGATCGATGGCTTTGATCACCGTTTCCTCAACCCTGGCCGTGGCATTACAGCAAAGTCATGTGATATCATTCAACACTGAAGTGGTACATAAGAGCATAATCCACCGCTGTGCAAACGGAGGTGGGATTTGCATGTCAACTTTCTAGAGAAGCGAAGCCTCAGAACACGACGATCGAAATTTCTTAGCCGGAATCAACACTCCCACGCCGGGTATCATGACAGTCTTGACCTGAATCTGCTGGCACTTGAATGAACGCATTGGGCCATCTGAGGAAGTTCTTCAAACAATTCAACGCCATCTGGGATGGTCCTTTTGCAGAAGGTCAACACCACCATGGTAGCACACCTATACAATGATATCGAAGCCGACAATTCCGGCGATCACAAGGGTGGCCACTACCATTTCGCACCAGTAGCTGCTGGCAATAGTCGTGCCGGAAGATTCAGCATCAGCTGTCTCGGCCGTGCTTGACGCTTCGGTGGTGGTGGCGGCTGCGTCGTCAGTCTGCTGCTCGACTCGAGTAATGCTCACACCCGTGCTGTTGACGCACTCCCCTTCGCCGGCGGTAAGAAGGGTGGCATTGCTGGTGAACATAAGGTCGGCGCACTACTTCAGTCAGCTCCCCGCCCCTCTGGTCTCGACGCTTCCAATGGACCTACGTTGTACAAAGCCGACCCAGAATCCCCGACAGTGATGACTTGCAGACTTCCGACGGCTCCTTCAGTCACATTGGCCGCTTCTGGAAGCGCGACGTGGGGCAAGCAAAGCGTTCCGTTCCCGGTCTCGTTGTACGGGAGATTCGGCGTGAGCGAGACATTGAACGATGCGACTTCCTCGCCCAGGCCAAGATTCACCCAAATGTAGGTGAAGGGGTGGTGCAAGTCGAGGACTAGAGAGCCGCCCGTAGTGGGCCACATGGTGCGGTTGGTAGTCGCGTTGATGCCGGCGCATGGGTAGAGCCATTGTGAAGCCGGCGGCAGGAAAGAGTCACCTCGGGTTGCAGGGTACGTGATGTCGAAGTGGGCCTTGCCGAGCTGTGCGAGCAGAAAGGAATAGCAGAGTGTCAGAGACTTCATATTGGGCGTGGTTGTTCTTTGAGGCTGGGCGACGAGCTTGTAGTGTGGACCGTTGAAGCTTCTTGAAAGTGTCTTGAATGAGAGCAGGTTGGGACACGGCGATTCGCACATTATCTATCAGCCTCTGCCCCCCGCACCTTCCTCAAACGTATCCCATGCGCAGAATGCATGGCGTGAGCGCTTTTACGGTCGACCGAGCCGCGCTTTACTGCACACGGAATCCGAGAGCATAGAATCTGCTCGTGGCGCCTGAATGGCGGTCTCGCATAATGATTGCGGCCAAACGAGGCGAATGGCTGTAGGAGATCGAATCATTGGGGTTGTCTTGGCCGTTCATCTGTGGTCTTGGCATGCAGCTTAACTTGCTCATAAGCACTCGTACGGAGCGACGCCAGCGATTCTGCCGCCTTCGAGTATGCCTCACCCGAACGTCCATCATCGTTGCTCACGACAAAACGGCAACTCTCAAGTCCTGTTCACATTCACAACTACATTTACGGGAATCGCATTGCGTCTCAGTGCTAACACAATGACAGTAGCAAGATGAATCGTCTTTTAGTACATAAAGGCGCTCCTAGGAGTCTTAACATCATCGCCTAACTACACATTTCAACCACAAGAGAACAGAGGGAAGTACGCATTGGACTCAAACCCCAAATCTTCATCAAACCCTCTGCTACTTTGCACCACCAAATTTAAATGGTCAATCCGCTTGAAATGTTTCCTTTCACCTCCTCCTTCCCCCGCTTTGGCGATGGGGACGTCCTGATCCGCCTCTCAGAAAAGGCAGACGACACTCTACAACTTCACTCTGAGGCCCTCACGCGCAACTCCGACTTCTTCAAGACTAGTCTCTCTGATGAGCGATGGAGCAACAACAAAGTCTTTGTGTCTGGGTCAGGCCTCTCTTTCAAGCTGCTAGAGCTAACATTCGACGACCCTGAAATCCTGCCAGGGCTCCTCGGTCGTACCGAGAAGACGCCTGAGAGAACTCTTAGACACCAGAGAGCGGTGTATGACGGTAAGGTGAAATGCGGAGAGCAAGATGACCATGAAGTCAACAATGCGCTGGACAGTGGTTCCGAGAGCGATTCGGAGAGCTCGTCGCTCCGGTCGTCTGCCTCAGCGGTCCAATCAAGTCATGAATCACTCACATCTGGCCAATTACTCACCCCTAGCCAATCACTCACCCCCGACCGACCGACAAGCCAAATGGCCATTCTAGCCCATAAGGCACTCTTCGCCATGATGTACGACTTGACCATTAACATTGAAACGAGCGATATCCAGAAAATGGCAATACTCATCCCCACAGTAGTAGCTCTTGCGGATGCGTATGCCATGCTCCCCCGATTCGGAAGCAAGATTCACGAATTGCTCTTCAGTGGCGATAATGGCTTCCACGTTATTGCACAATGCCCATTCGGCATGCTAAAGGTGGCATGCAAGCTCCGTTCGAAGGCAATCTACCATCATGCCATGCGCCACGCAGTCGGTCTCCGAGCCCTTCTTATCGAGGTCAAAGACAACACTGGTGACGAGGAAGACGAACCCAATGGCACATACTTTGCCCAAGAAGGGGAGAACGAGTTGCAAGAGGCCTTCGACAAGCACGTTAAGGCTTTCCGCAGACAGATGAAGACTCTCGACAGGCAATTGTTGGGACTGGAGCCGCCGTTCGACATAGGCATCCATTCCGATCCTACCGCTAGGTCCATTGCTACCGCTATTTGGCATTCATGGATGGTCAAAAATATTAGTACTGCCCAAGATGGCGGTCATCAAGGGATTTGTACCATGGCCAAATGCGGCATCAATGCTGCAGAGCTACTCGATGACTGGGCTGGTTACGATTGGATGTCCAAGCTCGGCGAGCAACACATAAGTGACGATTGGACGTACTCTAAGTACCAGCCGCTCGGTAGCAAGGTGGTTCAGTATTTCAGAGAAATACTCAAGCAAGCACAGTCTACCTTAGAGGAAACATTCCCGCTCCCGGACTATGCCAAGGGCGATGCGCGTCGTGGATTTGTGAACGGCGTCGATGTGTCAGGAGGATACATTACCAACATCACCTTCGGTGCCGACTACAGGTACCCCTGGCAGAGTGGACGTCCATTCGCTTCGTTTTCGCCTTTTGAGGGTCAGGACGGGAGCAAGACCGCATCTGGCGGCAAGAGGTCGAGCGTATTGAACAACTAGGGAGGACAGGAGACAACTTAACGCCTATGCAATATGTAGAATTATCAAGTAGCTGTTGGAATAGGCTACCGACCAATGATCAATATCTTTAGTTATCAAAGGCGTTCTTTGTGGGCTCTCACTTTTACTGCGAGCAATGTCGCTTTTTCTCTTTCAATGTGCCTTCCGCTTTTCAACCAAGCTTCCAACGCGCTGCCAAGGGTCTTCGCACAGTCTTCACCGCATGCCGACCCCAACCAGTCGAGCAAAGACAAGCGTGCTTGTTCGTCGGTAAGAGAACGAATAACGATGCGATCAAATTCCCAAAGCGCATGCGTTTGGACTCTCCGGCTTCCTTTCACGATGCCCTGCGGCCCTCGGAGAATAAAGTCATCCTCGCCAAGGGCTCTGGGCAGTGCAACTCGGTCTCCACCTTTCCTATCAATGTACTGAGTCGTGCGATTTACAGTCGCCTTCAGAATTGGCGCATAGTCCGCCATCAAAAACTGCATAATCCTACACGCTGACTCTGGTACCTCATCAGTGTCTAAGCCCTTGGCATGCATCTTCCTCGTGGCATATGAGTTCTGAGCGCCATTACCATGTCGCACATGCTGTCCCGCCCATCTCTGCCCGCTATTGACTCTCTCGATCCACTCCCACACCCCAGGCGCCTCGGTCTTGATGATGAAGCTCGGCACAGGATCACGACCGAGATGAGGACCGAAGGAACCCCAGAAGGCGAAATCCGCCAAGCTGATCTCGTCGCCGAGCAGGAACGGATACTGATCGAAATGGCTCTCCATCAACTTCAAAAGCTCGTGGAACTGCCATTCAAGCGCCGGTGAAGTCGTCTCAGAAACACCTAGTCCCGGAGTGAACCCCGCAAAGCGTGCCATGCGTTTCTCTCCGATGGCTTGCTGGGTCTCGAGGGGGGCAAGTCCTCCTGTCGAAGAATTGCCGAATTCCATCGCGAGGAATTTGCGCTGTTTTGCAAGGTGCGGGGCGTACCAGCGCCAGTACATCGCTTGTGTGAGGAGCCACTCGTCTGCCAGGAGCTCGAAAAGCTGAGCTGCGAATGCTCGGTTCGGAGTCGGCGGGACGACGGCGTGTTGCATTGGTGAGTGGAGAGAATCTGGTCCTCGAATTGGCGGGTACATTCTCTCGAAATAGTCCATGATTTCTTTCGTGTCTTGTAAGACTTTCGCGTTGGCCAAGCTAGCCTGGTCATCGTGGATGAGAAGGACCGGAATCATTGCAATGCCGGCGCCTGGTATAATGATGTTTTTGAAGACCTCGTCTGATGGAAGAAGTACATCGTGCGGTATCCCTTTCCACTGCAAGTACGTCTTTATCTTGCCTGTGAAGAGCGATAGCTCTGAGCCGACAAGTGTGTAGCAAGGCATTCCGATCTGGAAGCGAAATTGGGTGGCGATAGAAAGGCAGCCGATGAATATTCCAAAATTAAGAGGTTTTCTGGCTCTCTATACCAAATTGCACTTTCTCAACCTTTGAACATAGCTCGAGCATGGCCAGCCACTGGCCGAACTCTTGGACCTCGGCAACAAACGTATGGACTCCGAGGAGCTACATACATGCAGAAATCCTGGACAGCATCGCTTAGCAGACAAGCGATCGAGCGAGCGGCAAAACCACTTCCTCTGATATCTATACGAAACCTGTTAGAAGGAGGCACTGCCGTCTCCCTTGCATACAGAGTTTGGGGGGTGTAGTGAGGTTCGACGCTCGGGCCACATGTGACGCACCCAGCCATGAGAGCTGAGGTGAGGTGCAGGTGGTCGGGAACTTTCTGTCGGCAACGTACGTTTGTCCAAGACAGCATCTATCATGTGTGCTTCACAACATCAGCATTGATTTCTATCTAGAATGTACATGCTGCCATCTTTGTATCGGCATGACCACTTCTGTATATACCTGCTCTTCCAAATGTACATCTCGCACGATTGCATCTAAGAGCCAAGCCTAAGTAATCACCTGGAGTCATGGGTATCCCCTACTCAAAAGAGATCAACCAAGCCTTCGACCAAGTGGCACCACTTGTAGCCGCTACCCTTGACGTCCTGCAGACATCGAAGAACATTACCTATCTACTGGCGGCCGTCCAAGTTCTTAACGCCCTGCTACTACTGACTGCTGTTCTCTCATTGCTCGGTTTACTCATTACCGTCAACCCTGATCTTACTGAAGAGAGAAGAGCGCTAGTGACTCCAGTCGTCAAACACCTAGCCTCATGGGTGATGCCGGGCTCCGAAGGGAGGTGGTACCTGCGGGTACTTGCTTGGAGTATTGCGACTGTTTGGCTGGTGGGATGCGCCGCCACAGCGTACTACGCTATGCGCGAGAACGATAGGAAGAACTGGGACGATTCGGCCACTAGAGACCATTCCGCTACGAGTAGGGACGGACCAACCACGTCCGAACTCGCTGAGAATGTTGGAGAAGAGCAAGCTGATGGATAGAGCGGTGCGCCACGAAACACCCTTGTCTTTCGGGAGAGCTTTGAGGAACTCATATCGCATAGATGGCTGGCTCAGCCCAGTTGCTACAAGAATCTGATATCGTACACCACCTGCTCCTCGCTTGCGGGTTCGAGTCTGGTGAGGGCAGGACCATTACTGTGGTCATTTGTCTGCGTCTTAACATCAAACTCAAGCCCTAAACAATCTCGATACCGCCATTTAGCCAGATCCACCTCCCCGGGACGCGCATTAAGCGAAATACCGCGGATGTGCTTTCGATTGCTGCGACCAATTGTCACAAGCCAGTCCAACCGAGGATCCAGTCGTTGTCCCGTGGGCGATGCAAAGTCTGGCCAGATCTCGAACTGAACGCACGTCCGGTAATAGTATGGTAGAAGCTCTTGTCGTAAGGAACCGCAGACTCGTGTAATGGCTGGTTGCTGCAGGCCCGGGAGGAATGTATTCTCCGCAAAGCTTGAATAAATTTCGGATAGGTTGACTGTTGCAGCACAGTCGATGACAAGTCTGCCAATGCTGGACCAGATTTCAGGTGGGAGGTCCAGGAGTCGGGATACCTTTTTGAAATCTTAGTGAGCTCCGCTAGGGTTGGCCGCAAGTCGGTCTGGCACTTACTTTGGATCCTTGCTTATTTTCCTTCAGGTGCTTGGTGGCTGTCATATCGACGGGTTTCGATCGCTTCGATAAAAGCTTCTCTTGATTTAAGAGCGTAGCTCTCGGATGGAGGCCGAAGTGAAATTCGTATTTGCACCGGAGCAGCGCCGAAACGATGTAATCACTAGCGCACACGGTACAATTGGTGATGTTGAAAGAAAAACATGTAGCAAATGTGCTCAAGCGAGGTTCGACGGAGGCAGACAAATTGCCAAATATCCAAAAAGGGAAGGTACGACGTGCTTCGTGCTGCACGCGCCCCATTGCATCCTCAGCAGCCACCGTCACTGGCTGGATTATCGCCAAACCACCTCAAGCATTGCAGCTCTTCTTATCTCATAAGCCTTATGTTATAGAGGACCTTGAACTGGGGATCTACCCATTCGTCCAGCTGCGATCTTTCAAACTGAGCCCCGAACTCGCGCAAGATATTCACTTCAGCAAGGTCCCAACCTGCCTCATCTTCGTTCCCAAGATATGGCGAGCCAGGATCTTCGCGCCGACAAGCCAGATATAGGCGTCGAAATCGTTGTCTGTTGCGCTTGCCTAAGCTACGCAGCCACTTGACTATCCCTTCCACGTCGGCGTACTCATCCAGTATGATGAAGTTGACCAGCTTGTAGAACAAGGGCAGGCATTCACTACGTAGAGCGCGGCAGGTTCGGGTGATTGACGGCTGCAGCGTCTGCAGACATACCAGCTTTGGATAAGCGGCTTGTTTGATCGTAATGTCTGCAGGATCAAGGATAGCGAGTGTGCAAATGCGAGTCCAAAGCTCAGGCGGCAGATCTAGAAGGCGGAAGGGCTTGGTCTGCAAGAGAGTCAGTAAGGGGATGAGAGAAGAGTCCAATTGGTATGAACCTACTGCTGCTCCTGTGCCCTCCGTTGAACGCTGGATTCGGTCCATCACCGGCGAGTCGTGGATGTCAGCTTTTACAAGAATATCTGATTAGCCTGGCAGAAAGTGAGACCACACGAGGCTGAGCAAATGGGGATGCACGTAGCTTCCGCGTGAGGCGAGTTGAAGTACCTTCTGATCAAAGCTTTAGTGATGGCAAAGCCCAATGTTATTGGGAACAAGAGTCGCTTTGACATTGTCAAATTTCCAGGCAATGACCCATTGAAAGAGAGAAAGCCATGTTACTCGCAGTATCTGAAGAAGCCCACAAGGGCAAGCTATGATACTTCGCATGCCTCAATCCGCACGCACTACTTCTCGCTCTCGGTAGCAGGAATTACTCGCTTGAAACTCCAGCAGACACTATAAGCCCCTCAAGCAACTCCACCACCCGTTGCATGGTATCCTATGTGTCCTTGAGGTTAGACAGCGTCAATCCTCAAACGTACTTGTCGCTGATGCGCACGATCTTCAAAACCTTGTCTACTTCAGCCGTCTTGACTTCTTCCGCAGACTCCGGGCGAACGCATTCTTGACAAGCTTCTAGAAAGAAACCGACTTGGCTGTAAGGCAGGCGGTTTGACCAGTCATTGTCCTTGACAATACGGCGAACGTCTTGGATGACAGCAGTATCAAGGTCTGTCATGGTCGGGGTTTTTTTCTGATCTGTTTGTTAGTCTCGAAACACATGTTATCGTTGTACTCTTGACTACTCACCTTCAGCTCGTCCTTGATTGACTTGATCTCCTCTTCTCCCAATCCGTTACTGTAAGCAACATCATCGAAGGCAAAGAAAGCCTTGAGACCATCGTCCATCGTGTGTGGTCCGGCTTTCAGATCTGGTACTGCGCTGTCCACGGCCTCAAGCATGTCATCGAGGTACTTGCGGTCCTTGGTCTGTTTGTAAAGCGTGTATTGATGAGCTAACGTATCGGCGAGGTCCTGGGCCGGTGTCACACGGGATGGATTTGACGGCGTCAATTCGGCCATGCTGACTACAGGAAGGTTTGTCACTCGGCAAAGATACAGCTATTGTAGAACTGAAGCTATATCAAGGTGTGTGTGGGTGGTTGGTGGGTTGGGGTCGGAAGTGTGTCGATGGATGTGGATGGAGTGGGCTGAAAGTGGAGGATAAGTATTGTGAACAGAATGTCACAGGACAGGTGACTCAACGGCACGTGAATGTGCACAGTGAAGTGAAGTAGTGACATGTGAATGTTCTCATTCACATGAGACAAACGGGCATGTGTAACATGAAATGATCCTTCTTGCCTCTCGCTAATTTTGATTATCGTACTGTTCTCATCACCTCAAATTCATCCAACAAATTGACGCTTGCACGCCAACATGGCCCCGATGCAACCCTCGAATGTCGACTTCATAAACCTTCAACAGGACCTTAATGACCTGTCTCTGCGCTCGAGGAGGAAGATGAGGCAATTGGGGCACGCAAAAGCATTCGTGGGTCGGCATCCGTTGTGACACCTGAAGTGGCAAAAGCGCGTGTACAAGAGGATCTCGACAAGATCTCGCAAAGCCCACTTCGCAAGTCCGAAATTCCTGGATATGGGATGTTCCCGGTCGATGCTACCCAGCCCTTGCACCAGCTTCATTCAGCCTTGAAGCGAGCAAACCAAGAGCCACGAGAAGACCAGCAAGACGAAGCCTTTGCTGGCCTTGAGTATCGAATGAGGGCACTTTCTTCTACATCAAGCCGGATCATCCATTCCTTACTCGCCATGAGGAAGAGACATGACAGAGAAGTAGCCAGGCGCCACCTCAGATGCAGAAGACGAAGGAATCATGTAGCAAACAACCAGTCAAGGGGCATGCCGCCGCATCCATCTCAACTCCGTCGATGTGGCCGTCTTGCAGAAGTTGTCTCAGACCGTGAACTTGCTGAGAATAGGCCCAGGGGCTTGGCTGGCTAGGATACGGACAAGGACGAGGATGCTGGAAGCAGTACTAGAGATTAGCGGGATCCGATGTTGAAGCGCGGTGTTGCCGGGTTTTCATGACATTGAATCGGGGATCCCAGTAGGTAGCTCGGTAGTACCCAGGTCCCGTACAGAATGTTCAGCGGCGAGCGCTCGGCTTCCGCGAGCGAGCCGGTCTGCGCTTGCCAAAACATTCAGTTTCCTTCGTCTCAGGCGCATATACTTACCTCTTCGTCCTTATTGTTGGTCCTTCATATCCATTTTGCCGTTTGAGACCCGAGCCACCCTTTCCCCCCGCTCGCCCTCCTTTTCCGAGGCGCGGTAACACTCTTCGTTGCTCTGGAAATGCAAGAACGAAGTCGGAGGATGAGCGCCTTACCGTAGATACTTGTAAGGGCATGCAACAAGCTCAGAGCCGTTGCTGGCGAGGCTGGTGACGCCGCATGGGGGCGCCGAGAGCAGGCTGGTCAAGCTGCAAATGGCCTTCAAGCCCCTGCTCAAGGTACTGCGATTCAAGCACAAGATGCTACTCAGGGCGCTGCGGACCACTCATAGGAGACTGCCCAAGGCGCCGATGAGAAGGCGCAAGTCACATTTGAGGATGTAGACTATTCTGTTGTTGACATACAATTTTACGGGTCTTTTGCTCTCGTCATCCTGGAGCCCATGCCAGGATTCGGCATAAAAGAAAATGTTGTCGCCTGCGATGACACGGGCGAACAGACGACCTGCAGCTTCTTTGACGCCGACATAGTACTTTGCAACCTTGCTGATCACGGGAGTGACGGGTATGAATACTCTCATGGCGTTTTTGTCGCGAGCCATGACTCCTTGTGCTTTTCTCGCTTTCTCGCTTTCTCGCTTTCTCGCGTGCTGCATTTCGGGACACATTCTTACTTGTCGGGTTGGTCACCGATGATGAGACCAACTTCCAGGTACTCCGATGCTGTCTGATGACGCTCGAGTTCCAGTGGCCCAGGTAGTTTTGATGGAACGCTACTGATAGGTAGGCCGTCTTCTTCGGGTTTGAACGGCTTGTTTGTCGTTGACCACGAGGAGGTCTCCCTGTCATTTGACTCGATCCCGAGCTAGACTTTCTGTAATGGTTTCCGACCATCTGCTTTGATCATCATCATGTCACCGTCGATACTTTTTCGCAATGTCTTTGTCCGTCTACGATTTCATCGAATTGCATATTTACGTTCTTGATATTCATCCTCCCTATCCATCTGGCTCATTCATTCCCTCTACTCATCGTCCCTTTTCGAGGCACCCTGACTCTCTTCAATGCTCCGGAAAGGCGAGAACGAAGTCGGAGGATGAGTACCTTGCCATGGGTACTTGTAGTCGTTTTCGAACGTGATATTGGCAACGTACGACTTCGAAACGTCCAAGCCCGCCAAGTTCTTCGAATCCGATTGTCCCTTGGCGAAGTCCGTCGGTGGGAAGATCTCGTGCACAACCTCCAGCGCTTGCTCGTAGATTCTCCCAAAAGCCGTTAGGACCATGTGGCCTACTGCGGTGTGCCCTGTCAAACCCCAATCATCCCTTATGCCTTGCTGGCCGACCATTGCCATCCAATGGCCGCTGGACCACCTGCATACCAATTCTGCTATGGGGATCTCCCGGCGAGCCAGCCCGAGCACGCCTACGTGGCTACAGTGCTTGGGAGAAACCATATTCTTGACGATCCAATCCCGCAAGATGGCAGTGGCGATCGCTCTTGTAGTAGAGTCGGTCACACCAGATTCGAACCTAAAGTCCGGCTCGAGGCTTAGCAACTGCTTCTCAAGTGTCCTCAGTTTTCCGCGTAGGACTCTGACATGTTCATCGAAAGCTTTTTGCAACTCGGGCTCGTTGTTCTCGATGAAGTAGTCGAAGACAGCGGGCCTTGCGTTTGCCTTGGCATCTTCCATGAGTTCGAGAGTATAGGCATGGAGGCCTACGGCGTGTCGCATAGCCTCTTTGTAGATCACTTGAGAGCGCAGCTTGCAGGATGCTCTAAGCATGCCGTACGGACACTCCGCGATTAGGTCGTACCCCAGATCACGACTAAAAAGCAGGTGGTGCATCTTAATCCCGAACTCTGGAAGCATCGCGTATGCGTCTGCAAGGTCAACAATGGTGTTGATGATTGTTGCCATTCTAGGGATGCTCTCTTGGTCGAAGTCAATCTCCAGGTCGTATATTATGGCGAACAGGATCTTGTGGGCCAAGATGATCGTGGCACTTGTCTGTCGGCGGGGAGTCAAGAATCGTTCCGGTTTGGAGGAGTGTGAATGTGTACGTGACTCTTCAGGTTCCTGTTCCTGATTCTCGACTTGTTCGTTGTATTTATTGATCTGTTGACGAAACTCTTGCGCCGAGGTTCTATTCGTTCGGCCGACGAGAGTTGGCAACAGGTCATGATCATCGAATGCTAGCTCGAGTAGCTTGACGGACATGCCTGATTCTGAGACAAAGGCCTTATTCTCCGCCCACTCTTGGTACATCAAGCTCGCCTCAAAGAACTTCGAAAACCTAGCCAAGGTGCTGGCGTGGAGTTGGACGACGTCGGTCGTCCTGTCAGAGAGGGCGATAAGGACGTCGCCGTCAAGAAAGTTGGGGGAAAAGGAAGCTAAAAGAGACATGGTTGGAAAACTGGATCGAGAGGAGGCTTGCTTTTGTAGGATAAATTTATGGAAGGAGTTGATTGTGGTAGAGCGTCGAAAGAAGCGTCGTTACGTGGCTACCAGTGTCTGAGGAGAATGGAAGAAGTGTCGAAGTTGAGATCCGAACAGAATATATACTTCGAAAAAGAAGATTTTTGTGTCTCGAGTTCGAGAGCCGCTTCGCGAGAGGGCGGACGTGAATGTCGACGTGGTTGCCGCTTCGTGAATATTCATGTCGGTATATTGGAGAGGGAGAGTACTCGAACGTGAGATCATTCTTGCCCGAAAATCTTGGCAAGAAAATAAGGGGGGCAAGGGTAAGAAGGAATCGCATAGCGCTAATAGGGAATGTGTAGCAGTGGCTGTAGAGTTAAATGCAGTGGATGCCTGCTATAAAGATTTTTGCCATGTTTGCTGCCATGCCTATGTCTCAGGTGCGTTCTTACTCCTCCGACACCGTGGAAGAGCGTAACGATGGCCAATACCGATGCTACACGAGCTAGTTTGCAACATCATACTAAACGGCGAGAAAAAGGTCGAATAGAGATGTATGACAGTGACTGCTACTGTATGTGCTGTACTGGTGAAGTTCCCAGACGTGGGAGGTCGGCATCTACGGACCGAGCCGGTCTGTGGTTGCCGCAACAACCAAAGCTTGGCGCGTCCAAAACGCGACTTCGTCCAGCTCTCCCCAAGCCATGATGATGCATTTGTTTCGTCTGGCAAATCTTAGCTGGCCTCTCTTACGGCCATTGTACTGGCCGACATCCTGGTTCTGGAGTAGCGATTGCGTCGCCGCCGCGTGTCTGGATCGAACCAGTATACTTAGCCCGCGTCCATGGACCTGGCGATAAACAGCGACTACGAGACGATAGCAACAACATCACTGCCGGTCCGAGCTCACACTCATTAGCCACGAGCCCACCTTTTGGATATACCCGAATACCATCGGCGAAGCATTGTTGGGAGAAGGGAAGCTGTATTGGGAAGCAGTTAAAGCGCGCAATGGCTGCTGTTGCGCACCATTCGCGACCACACATCCGGCGCACTTCTCCAGTCGCGGCACTACATAGCAATAATGGGTTCTCTGCGGATGCGCCGGCCTTGCAGCGGTTCGGGATGGACGACAGCGATTCTGACGATGAGCCACCGCCGGCCATCAAGTTCTCCAAGGTGACCCAAGCGCTTCTTGATGATGCGCCGATGCCGTCATCGCCGCCAAAGCAAGAGCATGTCAGTGAAGCACCGCGCTTCACCCGATCTGTCAGCGGCAGTAAAGCTGGTCTAGACACACCGAACAGAGGTTCCGGCATCAAGGTTATCCGAAGAAGCTCTCCGTCTCTGGCGGGAGAAGGCAGAAGTGGCACTCCACCACGCGTGGTCCAAGTTGGGAAGAATTCTGGATCTGCGCAGCGAAGTGTCAGTATGGCCGGGTCTTATCCGCACCGGTTTGCGACAAGACGAGACCCAACGCCCGAACCCAATGGCAGACCTGAAATCGTTACACCGGCGCCGCGCGGCCTCAGAGTGAGTCGGACACGAGCAAATAGTAATGCTTCACAAGACGAACAACAACATGTGCCTTCATCACTCAGCCGATCCACATCAAGGCAAGGTTTTCGACACGGCCTTGATTCCGGTGACCGAAACCGACATGTGAGCGACCTAAGTCATGGAGCCTCTCTTCAGCAGCCACAGGAAACCGCGACTCGTTTTGGTAGCTCAACGATTGGACGATCGCGCAACACGTCGGCTGAAAACGCTCCACCTGGCTCGCAGCGCATCAAACGAGCGCCGATAGGCACTGGATCGTTCTTGAAAAGTGGACCAGTGCGTCGTGGTTTTCGTCGAAGAGACAGCGAAGACAATGTGTCTCCAGCAGAAGACGCGAGTGCTCCAGGATCACAGCCCAGCACGTCGAACTACACTCCACGAGACAGGAGCGCATCTAGGGTGGACGGAGCCCGAAGTCGCAACGGTAGTGTAAGCACACGTGCCACATCCGTTGAACCTGGATCGCACCACGACTTCGCCTACAAAAGCCACGCTTCATATGAATCACGCAATGCCAACTCGCACCTTTCCCACAGCCAGATGGGTAGTGAATCACGCCCTGGCTCAAGACAGGCGCAATACGATCAGGCAAGAAGTCGGCAACCCAGCGTTGAGCCCGAGCCCATCAGGAGACGGCCAAGCGTCCCAGCCGTAGATGGAGTTTCAGGCACTCACCAGCATCCAGAGTCGAGACAGGCAGCCATGGATTACGAGAGCCATAGATCAGATAACGAGCAGCGACCAGCACAGAGAAGGCCGAGCTTGAATCGAGCGAATTATCGAGTTATGCCGAATAAAGGACACACGAATGGATCAGAGGATCAAGAGAACATGCCACCACCCACTTTCCGGCGTAACAAGGACCAAGATTTCAAGTATTTTGGCAAGCAGTCCGTATCCGTCATGTCCGATGACGAGAAACCCAAGCATCGCGTCCCGCAAGAGACGCCAGTCCCTGTGCCGAACCAGCAACAAGAACGAAAGGCGCTTGGAACTATCAGTGGGAACACGCCTCACCGACCAGCACCTGCTCCGCCGCCCAAAATGTCTGTTCTTGATGCAGCTACAACAACGGCTGGTGCTAGCGTCACCAAATCGAAGAAGAAGCGATCGCATATTGTCATTAACGGGAAGATATTTACGCAGATGGGCAAGCTGGGCAAGGGTGGTTCGAGTGATGTGTACTGTGTCATGGCTGAAAACTACAAGACATTCGCCTTGAAACGTGTCAAGCTCGACGATTGTGATGAGGCTGCCGTCGTAGGATACAAGGGCGAGATTGATCTTCTCAGGAAGCTGACAGAAGTCGAGCGGGTCGTCCGACTTTTCGATTGGGAGCTGAACGAAGACAAACAGGAGCTCTTGGTTCTCATGGAGAAGGGTGACACAGATCTCAACCGACTTCTGACTCTGCGACTCAACGGCATCGACGCCAAATTCGACTCCATCTCCGCCCGCTACAACTGGAAAGAAATGCTCGAGTGCGTGCAAGCCGTGCACGACCACGACATTGTTCACTCAGACCTCAAACCCGCCAACTTCCTCATCGTCCAAGGCCGGCTCAAACTCATCGACTTCGGCATCGCCAACGCCATCGACACAGACAACACCTGCAACGTCCACCGCGACAGCCACGTCGGCACCCCGAACTACATGTCCCCGGAAAGCATCACTGACACCAACCAGCCCCAACCAGGCCAGATCGGCAGCGGGAAAGACGACCAAGGCCGACCCCTGAAAAAGGACATGCGCATCGGCAAAGCCAGCGACGTCTGGTCCCTCGGCTGCATCTTATACCAAATGACCTACGGCCGACCGCCCTTCGCGCACATCCCCAACCAAATCTCCCGCATCATGGCCATCACGAACCCGGCCCACAGCATCTCGTTCCCCGACCGCGGCGTCGGCGACGCCATCGTCCCCGCCGCCCTGAAAGCCACCCTCAAGAAATGTCTGAATCGCGACCCCGCCAAACGCCCCAGTATCCGTCAAATGCTGGCCCCGGATGATCCCTGGTTGAATCCTGATGCCCAGCCGGGAGCCGTTCTCATGACGGAGGATCTGTTGGGCCAGATTATTTCCAAGGTCGTTGCGCGGTGTGCGGATCCTGGGAAGGGACCCCCGGCGAGGGAGGAGTGGGCGAGGTATCCGGCCAGTTTTATGGCGAAGATTAGGGAGTTGCAGGAGAGCGGGTGAGGTGGGACAGGGATGCTGGTTTGGGGGGGGATTGTCGGGATGGGATGATGGGGTTTTTTTCTCTTTTTCTTTTTTCCCAGCGGTTTTAGCAGGCACGATCTGGTCTCTTTTCTTTTCTTTTGGTTTTTTTTTTTTTTTTTTTTTTTGCTTCAGCGTCGCCTCGCCGCTTTCCGTGGCTTGAGTTTTTCTTGCTGAAGACGTTCTTCTCTTCGGCACCTTCTGGATTAGCGAAGCGTTGGCGTTTGGATCTGGGTCATCGCTCCTAGAACCTTGGATTTCGATTCTTTTTTTTTTTTTCTTTTCTTTCCTTGTCCTGAAGGGGGGGAAGATCAAACGGCACACAGACTGTTGCTCTTCGCCGTTTCTTTCTGTTTAGCATATGACGGGTCATGAAAAGGGTGGTTAGGCTGAGGGATCAACACAGTGATCGCCGGGGGAATGATGGGTGGGGTTTTCGTAGAGTACGATATCGAGCTTAAGAGTCAACAAACACAAGAACTTTCTTTTATTCTTTCCTCCCTCTTCTCTCTTCCTTTATGTGCAGTTCGAAGTCGATGTAGGAATCCTTCGACTAGTCATGCCGCTCTGTATTTACGAAATCCCTATTGGATTTTCGCTCTCTGTCCTACTTTATTATACTTTCGGACATGAACACTTCCTCTATAGCAATGAGATAGGGTTTCGATCTTATTCCTATAGCAAGTTTAGACTGTAGCCAGAAAAAGGGAAAATGGAAGAGAGGGATTTAGACTGTAGCCAGAAAAAGGGAAAATGAAAGAGAGGGATTTAATTTTATTTTTTTCTACTTTTTTTGGAGAAAAAAAAAAAGGACAAGAAATTAAAAGAGAAGACAGAAAATGAGAGAGAAAGAATCGTTCGATTTCATACTTGGGGATTGGAGCTTGAAATCGTATATCTTACGACTTCATCTAATACCTTTTTGTGGCCTACCGAGGGGAGGAGGTGGGATAGGCTCCTCATGGGCAGGCCTTTCCTGCTCGATCTCGGGGTCCAACTGGGTGAGGACGACACGGATCGCCTTCAACTTTTCCTTCATAAGACGAGCAGTCTACCACTGCCTTGCCTTCTAGCCCTGCTTCTCCCAACAACAGTCGAAGAAAAAGGGGTCAGATGTCCTTAACCAACTTCTACCCTCTCCTCATCCCCCATCTTACGCCCCAGCCCCCGCCCCAGCCGCACTCCCCTTCCCCTTCTTCTTATCCTCAATCAACTCAATATTATCCTCGGGAATCTTCTCCTCATAATGCTCCAACAACCACTCCTCAATATCCTCACTCACATCGCCCTGCACGGTAATCTCATCTCCCGTCCCGCCCGCATTCTTCGTCACACTACTCCCCGTCGCGAACTTCTTGCCCAACTCCTTGGCGATCTTCTTCAGGTCGAGCCCGAAGTGCTCGAGCCCGGAGACTTCGGTGACGTATTTGCGCTTGTTGCGCTCCACGCGCTTGATGTAGATGCGGGAGGTGGCGCGTTTCTCGGCCTCTTTGGCTTCCGTGGCTGAGGCTTTGGCGGCTTTCTTCTGGGCGTCCTTTTCGGCTCGCTTTTGCGCTTCGACGGACAGGGTGGACAGGCCTTCGGCGGTCGAGTCGGCGGAGTAGAGGGTTGCGTGTAGGGAGGGGTGGTGTTGGGCTAGCCAGTCGGAACACTTTTTCGTGGTGCCGCCGTATTCACAGTACTGTTGGTTGGGTGTGGGTTAGTGGAGGGTACTCATCGAAGGTGTGCAACTGGAGTGGCGGGGCTTCATCGTGATGTCGGTGGAAGGCAGATTGCGTGAATAGCAGGTAGGTGAGGAGGATCATACCTACTTCTGGCGGAAGACTGCAGACGCCGCAGTAGACGACGGACTTGGCGGGGCGGAGATCAGAAGGGGGCGGAGCGGTGGTAGCCATTTTGAACGAAAGCAACCTTGGTGGTCGAAGTACAGTAGTGACTGTGTTGTGACGGCCGCGGGATGATTGATTGATGCGTTGGATGGAGGGGCAGCCAGCAGAAGGTGGGGCAATCGCTTGGCATGCCTCGTCTCGGTGGGTGGTGCATACTACCACCTAGCGATGGAATAAGTAAATTCACTACAGCAAGGTCTAATCTCCTACATATTCGACTCTTAACACATGTTTTCGAAGACGTTATAAACAAGACAAATCCAGGTACTAAGAGTACAATCTAAACTTACTATAAGAATCGCGAAAGTCCATTGTGTCTTATTGCTAAAGATCGAGTATTCTTAACCTAAGGTACAATATAGTAGCGTAGAGAGCAAAAACTCTAATAGGATTATAAGTATAGAGCATTGTATCTTCCTACGATAGATAGAGTATTGTTAACCTAAGGTACAATATAGTAGCGTAAAAAGCAAAAAATCCCACGGAGATTGTAAGTATAGAGCATTGTGTCTTATTGCTAAAGATCGAGTATTGTGAACCCAAGGTACAATATAGTAGCGTAGAGAGCAAAAATTTCAACGGGAGATTGTGTCTTACTACGATAGATCGAGTATTCTTAACCTAAAGTACAATACAGTAGCATAGAGAGCCAAAAATCCAACGGAGATTGTAAGTATAGGGCGATATTGCTAGTCAGAAGATTCCTATCTCGAGTCTGGAACTGTAAGAGAAAAAAACTTAAAACCCCGTTTCACAAAAAAAACAACCATCAACAATCCTTCACTATGTACATATTTCCCTTTTCAATTCCTCATCCTTCCTCCCTACATCTCTTTCTACAAGGAAAAGCCCCGACTTCTCCATAACCCGCCAGGAGCTCAAGATTCATGCAAAGCCAAATCGGAGCGAGAAAGGGCAAAACGAGACAAAAAAAAAAATAGGAAGAAAAAGAAGAGGGTAGGGGGAGCGGGTCTTCCAGGAAGAGTGATCCCTAAAAGGAAACGCTCCACATCTTCACCCCGATCAACTCCACCTGCTGCGCATCAAATCACTCTCCCTCCCATCTCTCCTTCATCCGTCACATGCTCCAGGACCACCCCTTCCAACCTCCTCTTCCTCTTCTCCTGCACCCACTTCCTATCCATCTCTCCTCTCCTCCCCCTTTCTACTCTCCCTCCTCATATCTCGTCCATCAATCCCAATCCTCTAGCTCAAGGAGGAAGGGGAGGAGGGGAGGGGAAGGGGGAAGAGGAGGTGGAAAAATAAAAAAGGGGGAGATATCCATAAAAGCCCAATCTTCTTAAAAACCAAAAGGATTTTGCGGAGCTAGCAAAAAGTCATCAAGTCAGCACATAAACTCATTCTTCTACCCCCAAAGGACCGAAAAAAATAAAATAAAATAAAAACAGAGGGAAGGAAAAAAAAAAAGAAAAAGGACTTACTAGCTTTAGCCAAATTCGCCCTCCCCGTCGGTTGCGCCTGAAGTGGCGCCTGACCGCCCGTAACCCCAAACCTAACAGGGGGAACGGGACCCGTTTTCTGCGGCTGAAGCGGCTGCTGTAAAGCCTGTCCAGGCCCGAAAACACCGCCTGTCTGCTGGGGCGGCAGCTGCGGCTGTTGCTGAGGAGGTGGGGGAGGGGGTTGTTGGAAACCACCACCTGTTGCGGCGCCGTTCATACCCATAGGCATGCCAGTAGGTTGGCCCATACCACCCACGGGCGTGAATGACCGGCCGGGGATCCCGCCCATCGAGGGGTCGGCGAAGGGAGACCCCGTCTGCGCGCCGTTGACCAACTGCTGTTGGTAATTGGGTTGTTGCTGCATCCCCATTCCCATTCCACCCATCCCCATACCTCCCTGTTGGCCCGGCATACCGCCCGTGAAACCGCCATAATGATAACCCTGCGCCGCCTGCCCGAACGACGATTGCGGCTGGAACGCCATCCCCGTAGGCTGGGGCTGCATAGCTGGATACCCTTGCTGCTGGGGCGGGAAACCCTGCTGTGGTTGCTGCGGATACCCTTGCTGTTGAGGCATCCCCGCGTATCCACCGTAGGCACCCGTCGGCATCCCCTGCTGCGGCTGCGGCATATACCCCGTCAACTGGGGCTGGAGGGGCGGCGGGGCAAAGCCGCCAGATTGCTGGGGGTTCTGGAAGCCCGGGGCGCTTGCTGCGCGTGGCGGTGGGGCCAGGGGTCCGGTTTGTTGTTGTTGCAGCGCGGGCGGAGGAGCGGGACGTTGACGCGGTGGGGCTGCGGCAGTGGGTTGGGGTTTGAGGGCTGCGATCTTGTCGAAGAGGGCTTGGTCGGCGCCTTGTTGTTGGGTAGGTTGTTGCTGTTGTTGTTGTTGTTGTTGTTGAGGAGGGGGACTCTGGACAGGAGCAGGAGAGGCGGCGGGTTGTTGCGGGGCGGTGGGTTGGGGTTGGAGGGGCATAGCTAGGAGACTGAGGTCGTCGTTCTGCGCGGCAGGAGGGGGTTTAGGTTGCTCGGTTGCAGGTTTCGTAGCCTCCGCTGCTGGCGCCGCTGCAGGTGTTGCGCTCCTTGCGGGTTTGACGTCCCATGCGTCGTCCTCGAATCCATCCGCTGTCCCCTTCGCCTCACGTCCGGTCGGAGCAGCAGTGAGAGGCGTGGCTTTTCCATCCGCAGGAGGCGGCGGACTCTTCGACTTGAATGCGTTCTCATCAACGACATCGTTCGTCTGTACCGCAGGCGCCGGCCGACCCTTGCGGGTGTTGTTCCTCAAAGCACCGCCAGGGCCGGAGAAGAGACCGCCCTCACCACCGGTAGCACTAGGACTGGCAGCACCGCTTCCGGTGCCCTGATCGCCGACCATCTGCGGAAGCGCACCCCCTTCGACGCCCTTCTTCCGGCCATACTTATTATCCAAAGTCTTCATTACCCGGAGGATATCGCCTTCCTTCAATCCGAGCGTACGGAGCAGCTGCTCATTGACCTCAGGCAGAATCTCCGGACCCATTTCGTCCTTGGAGAAAGCGTGAGCGTAGCGCTCACAGATCTGCGGGTTGACGCCACAGGACAGGAAGAAGTCGAACCAGTCGTATTCGTCCTCCTTCTTGGGCTGGGGCGGCTGGACAGAAGCCCCAGCGGCAGCCGAACTGCCATTCCGCTCCCTCGCCGACGAAGACTCCCGCTCCTTGTTCTTCTTCTGCGTCGACCGCCGCTTGATGTCGCTCAGCGGCTTGTCTTCGTCCAGCGACTTGCCCGTGACGTCCTCGACGTACTCCAAATCCTCCACGGCCATCTTGGACACGGGCACGGCGATCTTGACCCCGTTCAGCTTGTGCAGATGGATCTTGCCTTCCCGGAGCCCGATGAACTCCGCTTCGACCTTGAACGTGCCGGAGCGATCGGTCCACGTCCGCACCCGATCCATGTTCGGCTTGCTCTTGGGCGCGTCCTTGGAACTCCGCGAGGACTTCCCATGATCGGCGCGCGAACTCCTCCGAGCCTCATCACCAGCAAGCGAAGAACCACGTTCAGGGATCGTCGAACTCCTTGAAGCCTTGCCGACCCCAGCGCTCTCCCTCGTCAACCGCTCCTCCTCCATCCGGTTCTGCTCCACCGTACTCCTCGCGCTCGCCAACCCACTCACACCATCCCCACCACTCCGAGGCAAAGTCCCCGTCACCTCAACATACGAACTCGGCACGACTCCCTCCTTCCCGTTCCGCAACCGCCGCACCATCCACCACTCCTCGCTCTTACTATCATCCAAAACAACCACCTCATCGTCGACCGCCACACTCACCTCATCCTCGCCCTGCGCCATAAACTCATACAACATCTTCCCCGTCCTCAGGCCACCGGAACCAGACCCCGACGCAGCCGTATAAATCTCCCGCAACCCTTCAGCGCGGACCGCGCCCGCCAGCTCGCCCAGGTGCGCGACAATCTCCTGCGCGGTATCCTTGGACCCGGCGTGGAAGTCCACGCTCTTGCTCGGCCGCACCAGCTCGACAAAGACGTGTTTCCCTTCGATCGAGTAGTGCGTCAGTTTCTCCGCGCTCCACTCTTTGCTCGGCCCGTCCTTGGATTTCTCCGGCGAGATCATGATCACGCCTTTGGAGATGTTGAGGCCGAGGACGGTGGGCATCTTGCGCGATTTGCCCAGGTGCGAGACCATTTCGTGGATGTTGTAGATGCGGAAGCCGCTTGGCGAGGAGGGGATTTCGTCCGGGTCCGGGTATGAGGTGTTGGGGGTGTAGCGGTTGGGCTGGGGAGAGGGTGCCATGGCCGGTGGGGAGCGGGCGGTGGGTGGTGGCGAGGACATGGCTTGGGACTGTGGTCGTGGGGGTGGTGGTGGGGCTTCCTCCTCCTCGCTTTCGTCGGGGGTGTATTGGGGTCGCTGGGGGAGGGGAGGGGAGGCGTATCCTCTGTCGGCCGTGGATCCACCTCCGCCCCCGCCCGTCTTCTGCTGGATGATGCCCGCCAGCGCAGCGGCGGGGTTGTTCGAGGGAGGCTCCGGCGAAGGAGTGGGTGCCATGCCCGGGTCGGGGTAATCTGCCTCGCCCGGCAGCGGCTCCTCATCGTGTGCACTGGGCCTGCTTGGCATAGGCGGAGGCGCGAGCTGTCTTTGTTGTGGCGCAGGGCTCGCGAGTGGTGAATCGTCGTCCGGCTCTGATGCTGCTGCTGCTGCTGCTGCACCACCCGTCTCGATGTAGATAGCCGGCGCGAATCCATACTGACCCCGTGACCCGACCAGGGTCCAATCCGGATCGCTCTCATCGTACACCTCGAGCTGGGTGCCTTCCTCAAAGCTCAGCTCTTCGTCCGTCTGCTTGGAGTAATCGTACAATGCCTTGGCTGCCTTGCTGGGTTGCACCTTCTCCACGTAGTTGTTTGGCACCAGGCCCTCGGGCTCGTCATCGTCGTCCGAGGCGGCCTTCCGCTTGCATTTCCACCAGTCGTCCTCGGTCGACTTCTCCAGCACGAAGAGGATGTCGTTCTCGCTGATGGTGAGCTCCTCGGCCGAATTGGCCGGGTAGTCATAGAGGGCGCGGACGACGTCGACGAAGACCATGGTCGGCGGGGGGTGGGAGACGATGCTATCGGGTTCGGCGGTCGGACATGCACGCGAGTGTTGGTCGGATGAGAGGAGGGTGGGTAGGTATCGCCTGTCAAGCTGCGTCCAGTTGGGTGGGTTTCAGGAGGCGGGTGGGGGAGTGGTAAGTCGGATCAGCGGGCAATGAAGGCCGGTGGGTAGTGGTGAGGCGCTGCTACACAATCGCCTTCCAATGCCGAGTGAGCTCAATGGGGCGTCAGTGGTTATGTAGAATGGTGTTCCCACTTCTGCCCTATAGTAGCAACCTCAGGCGGCGTTCCCATCCCAGTTGAAGGTTCGCGAGGTTGTCATGCCAAGCAGCGTCATTCAATGCATGGACCACCTGTCTACCTAGGTATGCCCGACTGACTCTCCGCATTCCCGATCTCTCCACCATCAGAGCGTCTCCCTGTCGGGCATCTTCACTTCATTCACTCCTGACTACTGCCGATATCTCACTACCTTGCATCGGATAGACAGGTCAAGTTACAGTAGTAGGCATGCTCGTTCACTCTGTCGGCGCTCTGCGTCGTCACTGCGGATGGAAGTCGAGCAACAGCATGACTCTCTGGGCTCTCCAATAGTCTCACATTCATGCGACCGACTGCTTACCGATATCTTGCCTCAGCACGTGGTGTTCGAACCGGGGAGGGCTGGTGGCCCTACAATGGGCATGACAGTGTGCGTCTGTATTTGCCACCCTGCGGCGCTGAGAGTTCATGGCGCGAGCAGAACGCAATGGTCATTGACGTCTTTGCTGAAATGCTTCGGAACGAGCTTGTTGCGCGGATGAGAGTCATGATTAATCCGCCAAACGCCGATAGACACGCCGACCAAGGTACAGTATCTACGGTATCCAAGTCCTATCTACGGTATCCAAGGATTCCGCCGGCGCCTTCTCGTGCGTGTCCCACATGTCGACCAAAGCCTAACGAGTGCTGTCAGAACCGGGAGGCATACCACAGATCATCCCGCCAAAGTGATGGTTGGCACAATGCTATCCTAGAGGGCGGCATCATGTCAAAAGTGAACGACGTCTATGAAACATCTCCTGGGAGTTTGCCTGGCTGAGGGTGGCAAATCGTCGTAATAGGCAACTCGGTCAAGATGGCACCAAACGAAAGCACTGGATAGCGATGTGTTCAATAGGGACTCCTCCATGCCAACGTCGCTTCAGCATTCACTGAGTATTGTCTCTGCTACTGCTACCCCTTCACAGTATTCACAAGTCACCCGAGACGCACCTTCCACTTTCATCCATCCGCTCTTTCCCTTTTCGTATTTTTGCGACTCGGGTTGCTAGGCAACACCGCCGTCACTACAACCACACTTTTTTTTTTTTTTTCTCCTTTTCTTTCTGAAAATCAACTCAACCCACTTCAACACAAAACTCGAAAACTTCCAAGACCAAGACCAAAAGGACAACCCCGTAGAATCGCGCTCCAAGATGACTCCCCCCACCAACATCCACTCTCCTCGCCACGCTCGAAACCCTATTATGGACTCGCCCCCCTTACCGACCTACACTTACGCCTACACCTCGCCAACCAAGCAGCCCAGACCACAGGCTCCCACCTCTTCTCACGCACTCAACGCACCACCTTCCCCAGCACCCTCAGAACCCACGACCCCTTACCACCCCTCCACCACCACGACCACCAGCAGCAGCAGTCCCATCTACGAAACCCCTTCAACCCCAACCCCCGAACCCGGCACCTCCCGCCCCACCACCCTCATCTACGGCAACCGTCTCTTACAGGGCTCACTCTACTACATCACCGCCTCAGACTTCCTCAACAAATTCTTCGCACGCTTCCTCGATATTGACGCTGCTAGTGAACCCGCCGTCGAGGACGTTCGCGATCCGTATCTCCTGGTCCATTGTGTGCTAGGCCGGTCGTGGTGTGATGGGCGACTGCTACCGGAGATGAAGAAGGGGGAGGGGTTTGTAGCTGTGACGGATGATTGGGGGATTTTTGAGGAGAAGGAGGAGAGGATGGGATGGGAGGCGGAAGGGAAAGGGGAGAGGCAAGGGTTGGGGAGGTGTGAGTAAGTCTTCTCCTTCCCATCACACACTTCCCCTTTCTCCCCATTCTGCTTTAACTCCTCCAGCGTCCAAAACCCCTATACTAACCCACCCACTCCCCAACAGCCTCGACGGGACTTACACGCCCTCCACCCATCTCGCACCCACCACCACCACTCTCCAACCCGACCCAAACACCTTCCCCGGCTTCCTGACCTCATCAGAAGAAGACCCCTCCCATCTATCCAAATCCAACAACCTCCTCCTCGCCCTCCCCCTCGGGATCCCCATCCCCCAAAACCCCAGCCCCAACAGCACCAAATTCTCCCCCTCGTCCTCCCCGCCTCCCCACCCTTTCTACCTCCTCTCCCCCCGACCGAAACTCTATCCCCCGCACCCCATCCCCCCACACCTCTTCGACTTAATATCCCGCATCCAGCACGTCGCGAGCCGACCCGAACACCAAGCTCTCACGCGCGGCGGCGTGCGCAGGGCCGTGTTGAGAAGGGAGTTTGGGTCCGTCGGGGGGTGGGAGGGGGGTAGGCCGTTGGATACGAGGGTTGGAGGGGGGAGGATGGGAGGGGGAGGGGAGAAAGAGGCGGGGGATGTGGAAGGATCAGGAGGAGGAGGAGGAGGAGCAGAAGAGGAAAGTGGAGGCTTTTTGGGACGGAGAACGGAGTTGTGGCGGTTTCGGGGGGATGTTGGGTTGTAAGTTTTCTTCTTCCTATTTCTTCTTTCCCCCCCCCCCCCTCCCCTTTTTTTTTGCAAAAGTTTTCTCGTACTAATGTCGGTTTTTGGACTAGATTCAAGCTCGGCCTCTGGATCTCCCTCTGCTGCAAATCCGGCACGAGTATGAAGCGCGCGCTGCAGACGGGCGAGATGGTGGAGCCCTGGTGGATGGAAGTCTTTGTCGATCCGAGGTTGAGGGAGAAGGTTTGAGGTTCTATATCTCCAGGGGGTGGGGGAGGGGGGTTTGGGGCTCTAGAGGGATGGAGGTGGAGATGAAGGGATGTTGATATGGGGAGGATGGGATGGGGGAGGTGGGTGGCGTATGGGCTACGATTGGGCTGGAGTTTCTGCCGGAAGAAAGAAGGGCTGGAGGGAGAAAGGGGAATATAGCAGCGGGAAGGGATGGATCGTGGTTTTGGAAGTCTTGTAGGGAAAGTTGGTGTCGCTGAGTACGAAGTATAATGGACATTGTCGGGAGAACAAATGCCGCGCATGCGGTGGCTTGCAGTAGTATTTCCGCCGGCCTGCAGGTATGTCTCATATCCCTCTTTTGCTGTGATGGAATTGAGCGACTGTAGGGTGCTTTCGTCTGTCTCACTGTAGGCAAAGAAAGCAATGTAGGCGTGCGTTCAAGAACGTATATCTTAGTGCGGCGTTTGGTTCTACCGTTTTTTTTTTTTTCTTCTTTTTCTTTTGTTCTTCCGTATCCACTCTTTCTCGTCCACAAAGATCCAACTACTTACCTGACTGCAGGGAGAGGAAGTCCTATCGCGAAGCAACAGGTCCATATCGACCTTTGCACCACCAAGACAACCTCACAAGAATAGGAAGTGGAAACAAATAAATGATATCCGCCATACAGAATCTAATCGACTACCTCGACCCGACCAACGCCCACCGCATCGTCAATCTTTCCCCCTACGACCCCTTTGCAATTTTTGGCTTCATTCTCCTCGCGCTGATAGTGCCTATCTCACTTATCCTCCTGACTGTCGTTGCACGTCGATCTGTCTATTCTATCATGGTCAGAGTCAAACATGAGGGGATTTATCGAAGACTGAAGAGGAGTGCGAGGGCACCGGGGCGGGGGAGGGTGGTAGCTCCTTTGTTGCCGACGCTGCGTTCGGAAGAGGTACTGGGAACTGGTGGCGGCGGAGTGGTTCGCGGAGGCAAGGGAGAGGGAAAAACGGCAAAGCATTGGGATAAGGGGGCAGTGGATGCTGCATCAAAGCAATCTATGCCAGACCAGCAGTCTCCTGTCGTCCCTTCCACAGCCCCAGATCCTCGTTATCCAACGAAAAAGGAGAAAAAGGGGTCCCGATCCAAACCCTCTCCCCAACCAGCTCCCACTCAAACCCCTTCAATGAAGCCTCTACAGCGCCCTCCCGACTCTTACACAACCTCCTACGTAACGGAGAAACCGGCAGTAGCAAAGACCAAACCTCCAGTCGTCCCGCAACCATCTCCCGCGAAACCCCCTCCATCTAAGCGAACAGAGCGCCCTCCCAACAAGCCCGGACCTGTAGTTGTATCAGAGAAGCTAGCAGCGAAGGCGATGCGTTCTTCCCAAATAGCTCCCGCAATACCAGTCCGGTCCCCGATCGAGCCTACATTCGAAGAACTCTTCGATGAATGGGAAGCAGCACAACGAGCACCGCGGATAGATTTCGTTGTCGAGGAGGATCCCCGGACGAGGAGGGAGTGGTTTGTGGAGTTGCTGGCGGAGATTAGGGGGGCGGGGTTGAGGGCGAGGTTGGATGGGTGAAGGTTTACTTGATCGGTTTTCGTCCTGCTTGTGGATGAATGGATGGATGGATAGATGGATGGATGGATTTGGAGTCGGTCATCATCTAGTGGTCTGCCATCATTTTGTTGTTATTCAGTGTATATGTGCCCGAATGCAATGGAAAGCTTTAAGTAGATATAGGGAACGCTTATTGCAAAGAGGACTTCTTTTTTGTTCTTCTTGGAAAAGCCCTCTAGTGTCAGACTGGGGACCCTTGAAGGGAATATTTGGGGCTCATCGTTCTGGGAGCACGTTTTGCTATCGCAGCTGGTTAAGTTGGTTCCAGACTTAGCTGTTACTTTTTCTGTTGGATAAGTCAACCACCTTGAAGATTTGTAGCAAGGCACAGCAGCTTCAGCAAGGGATTGCCATTGAGTTTCCCGCCGTAGTAAATTGAAACTATGATAGTTACGAATGCGAGAGGAATTGTGACACAAGTCCATACAATCGTCGCAATATTGGCCGAGTTCTGGTTCTCGTTGTTGGTTGGACCATTCGGATGTGTGGGTTTGGGGGGCACTAGTCTCAATCGTACATGACGTCGTGGAGGCCCCATCAACCGTCGATATCGTTGTGGTTCGGTGCGTGGTGGCTGTGGCCAAACTAGGGAAAGAAGAAGAAGAGTATGACGGTGATGATAGAGCATCTTCCGGCTCGGTGCAGTACTCGGAGCATCCATCAATGCAAAGCGAGTTGATAGAAGCAACGTCCCCGATCTCCATACCCTCGCCCAGGGTAGCTTGGGTAGCGTTCTGATCACAGAAAGTGTTCAAGTTCGCAGTCGCTGCAAACCTGTATCAGCATTCCGAGCTGGTTTATGTCATCTTTTTCGGCACGATAGGGCTCACCAGAGCAGCCTCTGGTAAGTTGCATTACTTCGAGGCTCTTCGTCATAGTAGGAGGCTCCTTTACGCAGTGATGTACGGCATCGCCGTAGTCATTAGCAGCTAGCATCTGGGCGATACGGCAGGGCAACCACCTAAGAAGCACAGTACGTTCCTACGTTTCTCAGACAATGGGCGGGCTAACACAGATAGTCTCGCGAGTGCACCGGTCTCCAAGGGGATTGTTATCCTCTGCAGCCTACGACGGGCATCGGTGAAGATTCCGTAAGAATTCACTTCTGAAAGTTTAAGTTTTTTTTTTTTTTTTTTTTTTTTTTGGCAATAGTTCTTCAGCTGTTGACGAGGGGTAGGGAGTTGACTTAGTACCATTTTCCCGAAGGCCTTGAAGCATGGAATGTGCTGTACAATCAATGTTATTTCGCTTCACTTAAGCGCATGAATGCTAGGAGTGGCGATTGAGGGCCAAAATTATGCACATCTGTACTTCCGTAATAGCCAAAGGTCTCTCGCCTACGATTCCACACGAAGAACCCCTTGGCTCCCCAAAGTATCCTATGAAACTGGTCCAGCAGCACCGGAAGCATCCCCAAACCTCTCCCAAAGCACCCGCAACCGACTCTCGAACGGATCGCGATCGAGATACGCGCCACGCAACCACCTCTCCTTCCCAATATCCCCGACCTCGAACGCGCGGCGCGCATGCAGCACGCGACGGTTATCAAACAACACGCACTCGCCGGGCTTCATCATGCGCTCGTAGACGCCCTCGGGGCGATGGATCAGCTCGTCGAACTTCTTCGCGGCGGGGAGCCAGCGCGCGATATGCTGGTTGAGGACAGCAAGACGGTCCTGGCGCATGAGCTGCGGAAAACCGGGGGGCTCGGTGTGGGCGGAGAGCAGGGAGAAGGGGGCCTGGAAGGGAGGGGACCAGGAGACGTTGGCTAGCCACTCGGTGATGTTGAGGTCTTGGCGCACGTCCATCCCCGCCGTCTCCGCCGCTTCCCGGAGCTCGCGCAGGTTGTAGCATTTCTGCCCTCCCAGGAAGAGCGGGCGCGGTAGTTCGAAGACGGGTCGTGTGTGGTGGTAGTACTGGCTTTCGAGGTGGTCGTAGTGGTAGTTCACCCCGAGTTTCTCCAGCGCTTCGAATTCGTCTGGGTACTGTCGGAAGAGATCCTGCGCTGCGGCGTGGCTGTCGGTGAAGGTGCTGGCGCCGCCGGCGGAGGAGGCGCGGATGCAGTGCAGGAATTGTAGGTGCGGCGGCTGCTCCAGGTAGAGGAGGTCCATGTGGAAGCCGAGGTCTTGGGATGTGTACGCGACGTTTTTCGCTTGGGGTACTGAGCGGACGTCCCAGGTGTAGCCGTAGAAAGTGTTTTTGACAGGGCCTATGCGCTCCGCGATTGTCGAGACAGAGCTTTCTTGCTCAGGTACGTTGGTGAGGAAGACGAGACCGTGGGTATGGAGATATTGGAGGGCTTGATGAAGGACGGAGTCGTCCGACATATACGCCTCGTAATCTAGGTCTCGTACATCTTCCCGAAACGATGCGTCGTCCCACAGGACCTTGCTCGGCAGCTCGGGACTTGGGGTAGGACAGGCCACATTTACAAGGTTGCGGAGGGCCTGGACGCTCAGCTCTGTCACGTGGTCCTTGGGGAAGTTGGGGATATCCCCTGTCCACTTGAGCCTCACGACCTCCGGGTTCGTGCCCGGCTCGACGGTCGCAGAGATGTTAGAGGGGATTTGAGTAGTCCAGAAAAGCTTCTGCCTGGTCGACTGGTCGACGCAATGAGGGCACCGACAAAGATCCCGTAAAAGGTATGGGGAAAATTCATGTGATTTGCCGTCGAGTTGTATCGTTATTAGTCGATCATGTTCGCGAGTCGACGGGGAGCGTTGAGGAGGCCTTTCGGGTGGGTCTGATGTGTATCTTTCAAAAGTTCGATCTTCAGGTTGAGAGTGCCGGGTAAAGTTGATTCGATATGGGGGTGGCGTTTCTTGCTGGGAGTTCGGGCGTGAAGCTGAAAAGCAACGGGTCGTCGCAGCCAACCGAGAGAACCTGGTCCATGCCAATGCTTGCCTCGCAGAAACAAGACCCCTTGATCGAATCGGCATATTGCGTGTATGTCTGGATGTGCAACATGGACAACAGGACAAGTGTATGGAACGACGAAGTCAAGCCAAGGTGTTTATCGACCTCGGCAAAGCACGCTGCCATGAGTTGCTATGCTGGGCATCACGAGCGGAACATCTAGATCACACCAAAACTGGCCCTCGCCTGTTCTTTTGCAAACTTCCATAGGGAAATGTGGGAGAGACAGTAAAGCAGAGAGCGAGCTTTAACATCTACTGGCCATGCGCAAAGCAGTAGAGAGAGGAGGAGGAGGAATAGCTAATGTTGACTGAAATTCATTGGAAAAGGTCCTCGGTTTTAATGAATTCGGTCGCTTTCGGCCACTCGGAAGCAGGCCAGCACCACTCGCCAGCTCGCCCACCGGAGCGAAGCCCTTCCATCTTCTCTCGGCCATTGTTTCTCCCGAACGCCGAGTTCCAGATCTTGCCCTAGGTACCTCCTCAGTCTCCTCGCTTGTGATGATCTTCTCACGACTGAACGCGACATTCTACAATCGGTCTACGGTAATCCTAACGTGTGCGGAGTCCTGCACATCCCCGCAGCTTCCTCCATCGGCATGGGAGGCTGTAAGCGTAGCATGCGGGGGACATGTAATCGTACCTACAGTCATTTGGCCTGTGATGGCGATTTATAAGAGTCTCCGGGCAGGAGATAGGTAGGTCTTTCTTTGCCATATCCCAAGGTCTCCAATGTTTTCCCAATATGGATACCCTTCGCAAGATATCATCCATCGGAGCTCTGGCTTCCACTGCCTTGGCATGGAATCCAAACGACCAGGTGGGAGCCGACATCGACTATGGCACCTTTCAAAACCCATCCGCATACGTACGGCCGCGCTTCAGATACTGGATCCCGGATGCCTCTGTCCCGCTTGAGGAGGTAGCTGCAGACTTTGCCAAGGTCAAAGCCGTTGGCATGGGTGGCATGGAATTGCTGGGCTACTATCTATACGGCAATTTTCCTACAGGCGTGGCCGAAGGTGGACCGACTCCAGTCGACTGGACCGAATACGGCTGGGGAACTGATGCTTGGAAGGCCTTACAGGATACCGCTCTTCGTGCTACCAAGGAGAACGGTCTTATTATGGACCTGACAATGGGCCCTAATCAAGGTGCGGGTGTCCCAGCAGAGACGAATGATCCTGGCATCATGTGGGTACTCTGGCCCTTCAACGTGTCGGTGCCCATCGGTGGGACCTTTGATAACATTCTACCTGGCTGGGGCGAGATCGAAGATGGCGAGTTTGTCGCTGCGACTGTTGGTCTGCTTCTAGAGGAAGAGGACGCAGAGTACACCGCGATGCCCGCCTGGGAAGGTCCCTTCACGTACAACGGTACTCGACGGACAGTCGCAGCTTCGTCGCTGAAAGACGTCACGGGCCACGTCAATACAGCGAATGGCCATTTGAGTTGGAACTTCCCAGCAGACTCTACTGGACTCGAGTATCAGGTTTTCGCCTTCTACCGAAACCACAGCAACTATCATGAACAAGCACCCCCTTGGTATGTCAACAGCAGCGTCCCTCAATCGCCAGTCGAGACCTACCGACAAAACGGTTCATGGATCGTCGACCACTTCAGCTCTACCGGTGCCCAGCTCATCATTGACTTCTGGGAGAACTACCTCCTGGGCAATGGCTCCCGTGAACTGATCCAGGAGGTCGGCAATTACATATGGGAAGACAGTGCAGAATTCGGAGCCGGAACTCTGGTCTGGTACACACCATCTCTCTTCAAAGCTTTCCAGTCCGCTAGAGGCTACGGTCTTACCAAATATCTCCCTTTGATCTATCAGTTCAATACTGAAGCACTTGGCCCACTTGCCTCTCCCGATCATTACTTTACTGATGAAGCTGACGGAGGCATGGCACATATCAACAACTATCGTCAGACTCTCACGGAGATGTACCAGGTCTACCTAGGCACGCTGACAAACTGGTCAATGGACGCCCTCCATTCGCAGTTCTCTGCGCAGGTCGCGTACAATTTGCACCTGGACATGCTTGCGGATATTCCATATGTCAATGCGCCAGAAACAGAGTCGCTCGGTTTCAACCATCTCATCGACGGCTACAGGCAATACGCCGGCCCTGCGAACCTTGCAGGCAAACGTATCGTGTCGTCTGAGCTGGGAGCTCAACGCGAGGAAGCTTACTCGCAAACGATGCCGGAGCTGATCTGGGACGTCAAACGCAGCATTGTCGGCTCGATTAATAACTTTGTACTCCATGCGTATCCATTCAGCGGCGCCTATCCGAACACCACCTGGCCTGGATTTACCACCTTTACGTACCGCTTCTCGAACATGCATGGCCCGAGACAGGTAAGTGCGCTAAAATTGAGCCGCTGAGCGAACATAGCTGACATCAATATCTCAAGCCCACATGGGACTTCTATCCTGATTACATGGACTGGATCGCGCGCACGCAGTACGTCGCTCAAAGCGGGATTCCGAAGATGGATCTAGCTTTCTACCTCAAGCAAGACAGTTACCGCAGCGTTGAGAACCAGTACGAGCCGCTCGATCTACAGACTGCCGGCTTTTCGTACGAGTATCTCAGCCCGTTTCATTTCCATCTAGCAGACGCAGTTGCCTCCGATGGTGTATTGGCTCCGGAGCGCCAGGGCTTCAAAGCCCTCATCCTACGCGGCAACGATACTCTCACGGTCGCTGGGACTGAGAAGCTTGTCCAATGGGCGAACGAAGGTCTACCGATCATCGTTTCCGGTGGGCTTCCGCAGAATTTGACTGGCTACGATACAGGGAACAGCTCTGCATACGTTCGCTCGGCCTTGGCTAGCATCGTCGATCTTGACAATGTCCATGTCGTGCCATATGACAACCTTGCTTCTTCCCTCATGGCTCTTGGATTCACACCTCGGACTGGCGTCAGCGCTGAAAACATCTGGTACACCTACTGGCGCGAGGACGCTAACAAATCGATCGTCTGGACGTACGTCTATAACGATGGCTGGGACTATGAGCTTGGCGAGGGTGCGTCTACCGGCACGGTGACATTTGAGACAACTGGTGTGCCATACCTGTACGATGCGTGGACTGGAGCTTCTGAGAAGATGTACGGCTACCAGCAGACTGAGACCTCGACTATCATCCCACTTACTCTGGCCGGCAACCAAAGCATCATCATCGGCTTCCACTGCAACGAGTCGACGCCAGATCAGCTAAGGCTCCCCTCCGTCCCCCAGGAAGTCTACAGCATCTCCGAGACTGAAACCAACAGCGCAATCCTCAACATAAAAGCCGGCAAAACCACACAACCACTCCTCCTCTCCAACGGCACCCGCATCACCCTCCCCCCTCCACCCCCACCCACCCAATTAACCAACTGGACTCTAACCCTCGAATCCTGGACACCCCCCGCAGACCTCTTCACCCACCAAACCGCCTCCATCAAAACCAACACAACCCACCACCTCACCCGCCTGGAACCCTGGAACCAACTCTCCGCCTCCCTCCGCAACGTCTCCGGAAGGGGTTACTACCACACGACCTTCCGCTGGCCGCCTTCCTCCGAAAACAACAGCTCAGCAGCAGCAGTAGCAGCAGACGGCGCTATCCTCGACCTCGGCGCACTGAACAACGCCGCCCGCGCGTGGGTGAACGGGAATCCTTTACCACCACTGGATCCTACGCACGCGGTGGCTGATATAGGGGAGTATCTTATCGATGGAGAGAATGAGGTAGAAGTCGTGATAGGGACGACGCTGGGGAATGTTTTACGGCCGATTTACCAGGAGGTCGTTTCGAGTGGGACGAGGTGGTTGGGATCTCGGCCCGTCGAGCAGGGTTATGGGTTGGTAAGGGGGGTGAGGGTTGTGCCGTACGTGGGGAGGGAGGTTGATTTGCGTAGCTGAGGAAAGTAGGAAGGGGAGGGAGAGGAGGGAGGAGGAGGGAGAGAGTTAAAGGGGGATCTTGTCGTTATGGAAGGCTATGTAGAGAAGAGAAAACCGCTACCTTACGTATACCACCAGATGATGATGGGGTTCGTAAAAAAAAAAAAAAAAAAAAAGAGAGCAGACATCTGCTTTGCTGGACCCCAAAAGATGAGAACCGCGTCCTACCTCCTTTCGCAGATTCTCCAACTCCAGAAGAGCTGTGAAAGGGCCCCTATTAGGCAATCATGGGATATTGTGTGGCCAGAGGTGGCATGCTCTTGGGAGTGCGAAACCCTGCCTCATGGGCGACATTTCAGAAATCGCGTTTGTATGTCGAAGATCCAATAGGGTATCTTTTGACGGCTGGGATGTGCGGTAGACGTTAAGTTCTTTTCATGCGCGTTTAGACGTTCGGGTAAAGGCCTTCAGTGCGATGTCATAAACCGTACCTCCTACTCGTAATGGAGACGAATGCATTGAGGCAATCTGTCGAGCATGCTTGAGAATTCCTCATAGTACGGTGCCTTAGTGCCCAGTATCTCTGGTTGTGCTCCTCTATTATCGTCTCTCCTTTAGCCTTGGTCTGGTGTGGAACACTTCAATGCCTACCGGCTTTTACGTGTGCGTCCTTCTTTGGTCTACTGTACACATTCCCTGTAGAGTTTTCACGGAGAGTCAGGAAGGATATTGCACGGGATAGCTATACTAATACATGTATTTGATGCAGCCCTTGGAGAATGCATCAGCTCGCAGTCAACACAAGGGAACCGGAGGATGGACAGGACCAGACCACGACTTCTGCTCACCCGCCTCCAGCCGTGTGCAACCGAGGCGAGCGCGATACCTCTCACTGTCCATAGTACTGGATGATCAAACTTCTTGTTAATCCAACCATTCTTGCCGTATAGCAATCCAAGCCACGCACGCTTTCGGAGTAGCAAACGGGTGCAAGGCAACCAAGACTGTCTAATGGATGTCTTCAAAATCCGAGCACCTCCGCGATGAGGTACGTCCATAGTAGCGGCAGAAGCCCATTCCCACCTGCACCCTTCCCTTCATGCACTCTCCCCAAGCCACACCAGAAGCGACCCCCACCGCTAACGTCCGCTACAAGGGTACTCGCACCCAAGTAGTAGCCGCAGGCGCCCTCGCCGGCCTCTTCTCCCGCTTCTGCATCGCCCCGCTCGACGTCCTGAAGATCCGCCTCCAGCTACAATACCACTCCCTCTGCGACCCGCTCAATGCGCCCCCACACTCCCCGCGCAAGCCAGCAGGCGTGCTGCAAGTCGCCCGGGACATCTGGCGCCATGAAGGCATCACGGGGTTCTGGAAGGGCAACATCCCCGCCGAGGGCCTCTACCTCAGCTACGGCGCCGCGCAGTTCCTCGCCTACCGCTCCATGAACCAAGCCCTCGACGCCCTGGAGCAGAATAACAGCGGAAGCGTAAAACTCCCCGGGACCGCGAAGAGCTTCATCGCAGGCGCAGCGGCCGGCACAGCCGCCACGACCATCACATACCCGCTCGACCTCCTCCGCACGCGCTTCGCCGCCCAAGGCACCGAGAAAGTCTACGCGGGACTCCTGGCCAGTCTCCAGGACATCACGCGGCACGAAGGGCCGGCGGGCTTCTTCCGCGGCCTCGGCGCCGGCGTCGGCCAAATCGTGCCGTACATGGGCCTCTTCTTCGCGAGCTACGAGGCGCTCAAGCCTGGGATGGCGACGATCCCACTCCCCTTCAGCTCCGGCGACGCCCTCGCGGGAATTCTGGCCTCGGTCTTTAGCAAGTCTGCCGTTTTCCCCCTCGATACGGTCCGGAAGCGGTTGCAGGTGCAGGGACCCAATCGCGCGAGATATGTGGGTGGGGCGAGGATGCCTGAGTATCAGAGGGGCGTGAGGGGTACGTTGGGGATGATTGTGAGGAGGGAAGGGTGGAGGGGCTTGTATCGAGGGTTGCCGGTCAGCTTGATTAAGGCGGCGCCTGCGAGTGCGGTGACGATGTGGAGCTATGAGAGGGCTTTGCATTTGTTGCAAGGTCTCTCTGATGATTAGATCCTGGTGGCCATCAAGTGTTGTGTGCGCGAGGAAAGCGACCCGAGTGCTTCTCCGGGAAATCAATCAGAATCTCTATTAATTAGAATACTTAACGTTACCTAGATATCTAGAAATAGTAGTAGGGCGCGTTGCTCTTTGTGCACGTGGCCCCATGTTCCATATATCCCTTGGCTGTTGGAGATGAGAAACGCGGCAATCCCTCAAAAATGGCTTTACGAGATACTGCCGGTGTACTCTATAGCCGCAGTAGCGATCCTACACCTCTAGAGATTGGCATAATTTGTTAGACGGCGTCCAAACAGATCAATCCCTACTACAGTCCCCTACAACATCGTGCAAAAGCACTTGTCGGCCGCATTAGGCATTCCCGTACCTTTGGAGATGTCAGTCGACCAGAATGCTGTGCAGCAATTCTGTCCCTACTGCAATGTCTTACAATATAAGCATAGATTGCCTTCTCGCGGCAGTAGGCATCCCTATCCTTTTAGAGACCGGCGTCGACCATGGACCCTGTCCAAGTAAAACCATCTCTACTGCAATGTCATACTACAGAATAATAGAGACCAACCTCCTCGCAGCAACTATGCCTACAACTTTGGAGATTCGCGTCAGCCATAAACGCTGTCCAAGCAATTCTATCTCTACGGCGATGCCACACAATAGACCAAGAGGGTGCTCTCCCGTCGCAGTAGACCTCCTTACATCTTTGGAGACCGGCGTCGATTGTGGACGCGGTCTAAGCAAACCCATCTCTACCGCAAAGTAATACTTCCTGGTGACAGAGTACTCTCTAGCAGCAGTAGGATTTCCTAACCTCCTTCGAAAATCGGCTTCGATTATGGACGCTGTCCAAACTACTGTGTCTCTATTACAATACTGTAAAACCTCAGTCAGGGGACATCTAAAACCCCTTTCATCACCCTGTCGACTTGGAGAATATCCATAACAAACGCTCCACCCCATCCCATGGAAGCCATTCCCCGGCCACACATCCCGTACAAAGACTATACGGAAGCACTTCATCGTACCCTTCAGGCATTCCCAGTCAAAGCAACCATCAGCCCGGTTTCGACCAAGTCGACCGATGAGGCAGTAGTAGACCATCCCTCCTACCCAATCTACCAGAACAACACAACAGCGTTCCGCCCCATTACCTTCCGGCTCTTAACCTCACAAATCAGTGACACCCCTCTTCTCCTCCAACCTTTGTCTCGGGTAAATAGCCATCTGTATCACACCCCAGTATACCTAGTCTGTCCATCAGTAGTACGTGGGATACAGCATTTCCGAACGGAGATCTTTGCTACAACTTCCCGTCAAAATAACAACAACGGACTCCATTCGCCTCCCTTCCATGTCCTCTCTCCCCCGCATAGTAATGTCTCCCTCCCCTGCCTGCCCAAGTCGCCTATTGTCATCGGACAAGGGAGCGCTTCCTCGTACGTCTTGAAAATGTTCCTCGGAAGGTCAATTATGCCTTATGTTGGGAAGGTCGTCGGTCTCTACAAACATCGTGTCGGGCTTGTAGGTCTTCAGGGCTTGTTTCTGCGACATAGTTATCATGTTGTCGACGATGCGGAGGGAGACGTCGCGCCTCTGGGTGGCACTTGGCCTTGTGTACATCTTGATCAATGCACAGGGTGTACGGATTGACAAGGTCCAACGCTGCTCCGTTAGTGACGACTTCGCTGGAATGCCGTGGAGAAAGCAAGAGGAGAAATGAAAAAAAAGGCGATGAATTGAAGTGACAAATGAAACAATACCCGCGTATCTACATTGACACACCGCTCTCCCCATTTGCACTTAAGCTGAGACAAGGGACACCTTCCAAACGATCCCAGCTCAATGTGCCGCTGTACTATACACGAAAATGCCCTTTTTCTCCTCTTGCTTCACCTCTTCTGATCTAAGGGGGGGAACTGCTCGCTTAAGAGAAGTTCTTGGTGAAGTTGCCGACAACGTCCTTGAGCTTCTGCTCGAGGTCCTTGCTGAGAGCGCCCTCCTTCTCGATCTGCTCGAGCAGACCGGCCTGGTCGCTCTTCAGGTGGGCAAGGAAGTCAGCCTCCCACTGGAGGATCTTGTTGACGGGCAGGTTGTCGAGGTAGCCGTTGATACCAGCGAACATGAGCGGCACCATCTCGTTGACGGCCATGGGCTGGTACTGCTTCTGCTTGAGCAGCTCGGTGAGACGCTCACCACGGTTCAGGGTCTGCTTGGTAGCAGCGTCAAGGTCGGAACCGAACTGGGCGAAAGCAGCAACCTCACGGTACTGAGCCAAGAACAGCTTCAGGGAACCGGCGACTTGCTTCATGGCCTTAAGCTGGGCAGCGGAACCGACACGGGACACGGACAGACCGACGTTGATGGCGGGACGGACACCCTTGTAGAAGAGCTCAGCCTCCAAGAAAATCTGGCCGTCGGTGATGGAAATGACGTTGGTCGGAATGTAGGCAGACACGTCACCACCCTGGGTCTCGATGATGGGCAGAGCAGTCAGGGAACCACCGCCAAGCTTGTCGTTCATCTTAGCGGCACGCTCCAGAAGACGAGAGTGCAGGTAGAAGACACTGGAGAGGACGTCAGTATCAGATATGTCAGGTTTTAGGACGGGGATCGCTTACTCGCCGGGGTAGGCCTCACGTCCCGGAGGACGACGGAGCAGCAGGGACATTTGACGGTAAGCAACGGCCTGCTTGGACAGGTCGTCGTAGATCATGACAGCGTGCTTGCCGTTGTCTCTGAAGTGCTCACCTAAAATACTGTCAGCATAACTTATACCAAAAATTTCAGATTTTTTGAGAAGATGATCCTTACCGATGGAGCATCCAGTAAAGGGCGCCAAAAATATGCAAAATCGTTAGTCTTAAGGCCTATGGATCAGGTATGAAGTTGACTTACTGAAGAGGAGCAGCCTCGGAGGCGGTGGCGGCGACGACGGTACAGTACTTCATGGCGTCGTTCTCCTCAAGGGTCTTGACGAGCTGGGCGACAGTAGACCGCTTCTGACCAACGGCAACGTAGATACAGTAGAGATGGCTCTTCTCGTCGCTGGTGTTGTTCCACCTCTTCTGGTTAAGCATGGCGTCGAGAGCGACGGCAGTCTTACCAGTCTGACGGTCACCAATGATCAGCTCACGCTGACCACGGCCAATCGGCACCATGGCGTCGACGGGCTTGAGACCAGTCTGCACGGGCTGGTTGACGGACTGGCGGGGCAAGATACCGGGGGCCTTGACCTGAGCACGGCGCCTCTCGGTGGTCTTGATCGGGCCCTTGCCGTCGATCGGGTTACCGAGAGCGTCGACAACACGGCCGAGCAGACCCTCGCCAACTGGCACGTCGACCTAGATAGTGTTAGTTTCTGTAGTTTATTAGGGCCACGGACTCGCTTGATAAGACGTACAATCTCGCCGGTACGCTTGACGGTCTCGCCCTCCTTGACCTGTCTGTCAGAACCGAAAAGCACAACACCGACCTGGCCGGCTTCCAAGTTCATGCACATGCCCTTGACGCCGGAGGCGAACCTTTACACACGTTAGTGTTGCCGCAAAGAAGCGCAGATGGCGCAAGTTGTGGAGACGTACTCGACAAGCTCCTCAGCCTGGACATTGTTCATGCCGTGCACACGCGCGATACCGTCACTGTTCCACCATCAGTCCACTGTTCCATTCCAATAATGTCCAACTGATGATTTTCGTACCCGACGGAGAGGACACGGCCGGTCTCGGCGAGGCCAGCCTCCTCCTGGACACCGCGGATTCTCTGCTCGAGGATGGAAGAGACCTCAGTCGGGGAGGCCTTGGCGTCGGCGGCATAGGTGCGGATGGCGCCGTTGGCGACGACGGGGGTGATGCGCTGCTGTAGATGGAGAGGTGAAGTTAGCGTGCCGCCCTCCCTGAATTCGCCGTGGACCTCGGAGGAGCTCCCAAGCAGCCCAAATCATCGGCCCAACTGCCCTCCGGCATCTCAATGGATGCCATTGAGCTCATCGGAGGTGGTTGCTGATGCGATTGGAGCTCCATCGCCACGGGGTAGGGGTGGACGTACCGACGCAATTCTGCTGCTCGCAGAGAGCGCACCGGCCGCGCGGGCGCTCTGTCGGAGGGCTCTGCTGAACATTATGATGGTCCCTGGGAAGGTTCGATATGGTAGAGCCGCTCCCAAAGGCGACAAAGATGGAGTGTATGAGCGGAGAGGTGTAGGGTGATGGCGTCGAGTGGCAGACGTCGAGTTGAGGAGCTCGGGAGAGTAGAAGCAACTTTGCACCGGTCCGTGCGAGGGGTGCTGGCTTGGCTTACCCGGGTTTTGCCGGCCGACCTCTTGATGACCTGCTCGCACATCAGATACCGACCGCTTTGGACATGCCTATCGGTGTTGTTTCAGCTTCACATCTTTCATTGTTTCTCTGTCTCCAGCTCTCGTGAGCCCTTCTGTCCGGTGATTCGATGCTAGGAGGTGACCTGTCCAACTCCCGATAGCATCATCGACCCTCCAACGTCCTTCCGGCAGCACCCGTCGCCATGGCTCTCAATCTCGAGAAGCAATTGCTCTTTGTATGATTGCATGAGGATCTAAGGACTTGACCGCGGCGCTCAGATCACTGACATTTTGGATAGTATGGAGCCTATCACCATAATCCAGTATGCTTCCATAATGCTAGCTCAACCTCAGCTGAAGCTTACCAGAAATTCCCCTAGGTCAACGTGGCCATCCACGTTACATGTGTACCAGTCCTGCTTATAACCGGATTTTTATTCGTATGAACCAAAGTCAAAATTTTCCCAAATGAGACACTGACATGGATTGAAGGCCACAAACACCCCAGCATTATCAATGCCAGAATGGATGACGATCCCGAATTTGCCAGCAAACCTCGGCACGATCGCCTGCTTGACGTATAGTACACTATACATGCTCATGGAGCCGGTAGCAGGTGCGATGTTAGCACCACTTCTGTTAGGTGGAACAGCATATTCCAATCACCTGACTTCAACCTACGGCATGAAGGCCAACTACATCGCTCTTGGCATCCACGTATTCTCCTGGATAGCCCAATTCATTGGCCACGGCATCTTCGAAGGCCGAGCACCAGCTCTACTGGATAACCTGGTCCAGGCACTGTTTCTGGCTCCCTTCTTTGTCTGGCTCGAGATTCTATTCGCTTTTGGCTACCGGCCCGAGCTGAAGGCAAGGCTGGACAAGGCTGTTCAGAAGGAGATTGAGAAGTACAGGAAGCAGAAGGGTGAGAAGGCAGTTGCGGGGGACGCAAGTGCTAACGGCCACGCACAATGAAGTGACTGTGGCGAGGAAGAGAACAGGCGATGAGACTTCAAGACTGATTTTTCACGTAGCGGCTAGCGATGGGGCGTACTTGTAACATAGGATCTTTTTCTTCACACCTTCTTTCCAAGCGCTGCAAATCTCCGGGACCATAGGGAGCTCACCATTCTAGGCATGGGAGGCGTTTTGAGATTTGTTTCAAAAGCGATTATGCTGCATGCAGATATCTTTAGCAGATTTTTGAATATTCATTCTTGTTGAAAAGCAGAACAGCTCACAAGCCTGTCCAAAGTTGCTGAAAAGCGGAAGGCATGCATTCGAGAGTTCTCAATCAGAGTATTTATACATTCTATTATTCATCAATCGTTAACTCGATTCATGCTCCTAGAGCTCCAGAGCAGCTGACTTTAAGAACCGCCAGTGCATGGGTATACTCCGTGCCTCATGGTCCGACTGCCAATCCTCTACTGACATAGCAGATCTTCCCGCCCGAGACAATATCCTGTCGCTAGCAAGTCGCCTTTTACTTCATGTTCGATCCACTGCCATCAGGTCTCGGGTCGACAGGCTCGCCCTTGATGCCCTTCTCACCGGGCTGGTTGGTGCCGGGGTCAATCCCCGTGTTCGTCGCGCCCGAGTCCGATGCAACTGGAGCCTTGCCCGGCACCTCATCGACGCCGCCTTCTTTTCTCGCGGGAGCATTGTCAGCACCGAGGCCGTGAGTCTGTTGCTGCTGCTTCTGGAACTTTGCGCTGGCTGCTTGGCCACCTCTGCAAGGCGGATCAGTATCTGGGTTGGGCAGATTGCGGCGGTCGTTGCTTACGGTGTCTTTGATGCCATTGTGATGGATAGAAAGGTTTGGTGAGGTGTTGTGAGGTGTTGAGTTATGATCAGCGTGAGTCTGTATTAGCGTGGTGAAAGTAGAGAACGAGAAGGCTCAACTATGTATGTACGGAAGAATGTATCGTTAGGTACACGATGAGGAGCATGATGTCCCTTAGACGTCGCCAAAGGAGGAAGTAAGTGACGTCAATATTATGGTTCATGAGGTCAACACAGGAGGTAATACTTCCTGCATAGCAGACGGGATCAGGGGCGGAAAGCATTGATACAGAATTTACCAGACCCATTGTTGTGTAGGTTCCACTTTGCCAGCAATCGGAGTTCGAGGTACACGGCCATCCTAGTATCGCGGTTGAAGATCGACCGTGCAGTATTTAATCACGTGTAGAAGTCAACTCATTCGGGGTACCGAGTGCCCTACCAATACAGGTAGAGTGCTGCAAAAGCGACTGAGATGCCAATAGGAGGGAACATTGGATGTCTCGAGTTGAAGCACAGCTGTCAGATGAAGCAGTAGCAAATTGCCGTGACAACCTTTGGAGATGCAGGGAAGCCACGTGATATCGCGTTGTGATCTGCCTCAGGCTTGACGGGAGGTACCGGCGCAAGTTGCAACTTCGTGACAGGCGGCATGTAGGAAGATGGCTTCTCTCCTCTGTCGCCCTTTCACCGCTCTGAAAGGCTTCCATACCTTGACAGCGCGGCATTCTTCTTCTCTATAGGCCACACACGATATCATATCCAACCGTGACTCTCTTGCAGGCCCCACCGACCGAGGTGCGCCGACCGACGGATCGACCGCGCCCATTGGCAGCCTTCACATTCCTTCAAGCGAGCAACGAGCGCAGCACCGCACGAACGCGAGTAGCGCGCATCTGTTGCAAGACTCGCGAGGACGCAGCGGGGGAGGTGATTGGGATTTGAGCCAGGCGATCAAGGTGTGAAAGGGGCAGCGGGGCAGAAGGGAGAACTACCGCAGCACCTGGCTCACGAAAACAAACCCATCCACACCAGCCTCTACACCAAATACCGCCATCATGTTCTTCGTCAAGGTCCTCGAGCATACCGCCACCCTCCACCCTTCCTTCTTCGGCGCCCAGGCTAGCGAGTACATCATCGATCAGCTGTACCGAGACCGTGAAGGCTCAAATACCGGCACAATGATGATCATTGCCATTATCGATATCGAAGACATTAGCGAGCCCAAGATCATCCCCGGATTAGGCTATGCGCAATACAACGTCAGCTATCGGGCGATTGTCTGGCGTCCGTTTAGAGGGGAGGTGGTGGATGGCATGGTTAGCAGCGTGGTTAACAACGGCTTCTTCGTTGACGTGGGTGGACTGAGCGTCTTCGTGAGCAAGGCGGTGAGCTACACAAAGGTCGGAATAAGGTAGTGGATCGGGAATGCTAACGACTGCAGATGATCCCATCTTCGCTGAAATATACTATGGAAGGCGCAACGCCTTCTTTCACAGACGGCGTCGATCAGACCGTCGAACGAGGGTCACAAGTCCGGCTACGCATCAAGGGTATCCGAGGTGAGATGGGACAGATGTTCGCCATCGGCAGTATACGGGAGGACTATCTGGGGTATGCTCTCCTCCCCACTCTCATGGCCATGTTGTTCATCTAAACAGCTACTGACACTTCCAAGACCGTTATTGCAGTGAAGCAAGCAAATCGCCACATCGGCTCTATATCAGGTAAGCCACGGGCACTGTCAAATTGTAAGCGCAACATTCGCGCGACCTGTACCACTATTAGCGAGGCGTTTGAGGTCCAAGAGAGCGAGAGCGAGCAGATACGATGCCCATGATACCAAAAAAGGGGGAAAGGTGCTTAGTAAAGATACCCGAGTAATGAGTCTTGAAATGGTGCTACCAGTAAACGGGAAGCCTGCATATCTCAGAAATCATCGTGAAACGATACAATAAATGGATGCCCAATATGGTAGCATGCGCCCCTGATGAGGGATTTCGTCTGAAGCACCAGCCTCATCGCTTCGATCGAAGCGATGAGATACTCCGCGAACGCTGCTTGCCCCCTATCTGCAGACATACTTCACTCGATTAACCACGCTCTTCCGGTCGACCACGCATCCAAACAGACCCTTTAGCTGACGTCTTTTCAACATGGCGTGTAATCTTCGGGTCGATGTGATTCTCTTCAGGCTTGAACAACATTACGCAGACACGTAAACGTGGCAGACCGTGCCTTAGAAGGCAAAGGTACGTCTACCAGACGGCAACTGATAGTGCGCAGCTGGCTCTAGTATTCACCCAAGTGCACTGTCACGACATCACTCGGCCTGAGAGCCATTTCCCTTTTCTTTTTTTTTTCTTTTTTTTTTCTTGACATGTCATCGTATATTACGTCGTTCTCCAAAACGTGATTAGCAGGGTCAGGAAACAATCCATTCTGCACATCGTTTGACAGAATGTAATGCTCAACTACCGCCACGGTTCGAAGAATCCAGGCTTCAAGGCCAGCACAATGCTTGTCTGCCAACGAACCCTACCTTTGAAACACCTTCGCGATCTTCCCAAACCCACAGGAATTGCCCAAACAGATGTAACATGCGCATAACTGACCTAGCTGAGCAAAGCGTCGCAGTAGGTGATAGAACGAAGAAAGAAACCCACACAACCTTCCAGAAACTAGGCGGCCTGATCTAAGCAGGGGGGCAAACATCCAAAGATCGAGACGCAAGTCTGCTAAGGTTACGCAGAGTGAGTGCTGCGTAGATTGATATTACGACTACTGCTATTGCTACAAGACTATCAACTACGGACTACTATAGCAACCGTTCACGTCGGGCAAAAGGTAACTAGATTTTTCTGGGGTATCTCAATACGACAAAACGCGCCTTTCCACCGCCCCATTCATCCCTCTTCATCTCTGTGTGCGTGTTTCTTGTACATGTGTGTCTTCTTTGCTTCTTCTCCCTCTCCCTCTTCTCGCTTTATGTTCTTCGCCTCAAGCCGCGGCAGCGCTGGCCGAGACAGTAGCCGTCTGCTCGGCAGCTGTGGTCGATTCGTCGAGGTCTCTGGGAGCTGCGGCATGGTTGTCTAGTCCGATTTTCGCCGTTCCCGTGTTCTCGGTTTGCTGTTGCGGTTCGGGGTAAGACGAGGTAGTGGTTTCTTCCTTCCGGTCTTCAGCTTCTGCGTTGCTCGTCTCGTGTGCAGGTGCGCTTGCGGGCTGCTCTTCTTCAGGAACCATGGCGTTGTCCTCGTCGTGCGCAGCGGCGATTTGCCGTGCGGCTTGGGCTTTGGAATCGACTTCTTCTTCCGCAGAGGCAGGTCCATCATGACGCGGGAAGGATTCGCTGGTCCCGTTTTCGTTGTCGACAGCCTCGACGCCGGATAAGAAGGCTTTGCTGTCCGCCTCGTCACGGCCTTCGGGCAAGGTCCGCTCGCCTGAGTGGGATGGCGAGTCTGCACTCGCTGGCGTGCCGAGACGACCTTGATCCTCCTCCTCCTCAGACATCGAAGCCGACTGCGCAGGGGCTAAGGACCTTGCAGAAGTGGGCGTTCGGCCTCCCAACTCTGCTCTTTCCGCTTCCTTTTTGGCGTGGACTTTACGCAAGTTGTTGGCTGAGCTGACAGATCGCATGTCAGGTCTACCATCCTTCCTGATCAATATCCCCTCGGCGTTCCGGATCGGCTTTGTCCTGCTGCGCTTGCCTGACCCGCTGTTGGCTATCTCGACTTGAACTGGTATGCCTTCTTGGCTTTGCTCGGGGGTTGCAGGGAGGTAGGCGCGATCTGAACCTGGAACGACGCCTGGCATACCCGTGCTGTGAGGATGATGGGGATCATAGTATCCTCTGGGATCATGCTGGCCCATGGGCGAGCCCTGCTCGTCGTGGATTGCCGCGCTATATTCTTCGCTGTCATGATGCTGGAGCTGCGCGCCACCTCTTCCGCCTCTGCCTCTTCCTCGACCACGCCGTCCACCTCTACCGCGGCCCACGGGCTGAGTAATTACTTGGATACGATCGGATTCAGAACGCCAGGGCTCTTGCGAATGGGGTTGTTGAGTGTTGATAAATCTGAAGGCGCCTGAAGTAGATGCTGTCGGAGCAGGTTGACCATGCACCTGCGGCTGAGAGGGATCTGAAGGCGCTCTTGGACGGGCATAGAGCCCACCTTCTCGGCCAGCAGATGCTTCCGGCGGTCCCGTATAGCCTTCTTCGCTATAGTGACTCCTTGGCATAATCGGCGCCAGCTTTGGTCTTTTAGGTGAGCCAGGTGCAGAAGCAGAGTGCTCGAGCGGAGACCGTGTCATCTCATCCACTGGCCGCTTGGCGACTTGGTTGACATTCACTGCAGCCCAACCCTTGCCCTCAGGCTCCGGCTCATGGGTGTAAGCTCGAAATGACTGCGCCGGCGGCGGTGGAGGTGGGAGACCGGAAGGCGGATGTGACTCTGCGGGACGCCAGCCGGACATCGCAGAAGGAGGCGGCAATGGCTCTCCGGGTCGGAAGCTTGTTGCGTTATGCTGTGATGGCGTGGGCTCATTTGACCTTGCATCTGGAGCCAGAAAGCCTGACGATGATTGAGATGCTAGAGTGGGCGGGGCAGGCATGTTCGGTGTTCTCTCCATCGAAGGAGACATCATGGTGGCCGCTCGGAGCGAAGGAAGTTGGTGGTGAGGTTGCGGAGCAGTAGGTTGCTGTGCCGCAGCATCGGCCTGATACTGATCTCGACGTGCCGATGGAGATCTAGGGTTTTGGTGACTTGACGGAGGCGATCCATAATCTTCGAATCTTTTGAGTCGATTTTTCAGGAGATCAATTTGCATCTTCAGTCCGTCAACCTCACTGGCCTTGTTGCCAATGGTCGCGACCTGTGCTGCTAGAACCTCAAGATCACCGGTGTCATGCCTCGCGTTGTCCTGGTGCAATGGCCTCGCTTGCAGCTCTGCTCTGGTGGCGTTGATGGCATTGAAGACACCATTCATGTCCGCGCGGAGAAGACCAACAGCCTGCTCGAGGTCTGAAGCATGGCGGCGATTGGCCTCCAACATGCTCGTGTTGTATGAGATCTGCGTTTGCATTCTGGCGATTGCGCCAGCCCATACATCTGGCGAGCTGTGGACCGGAGGCAATCCATGATGGCTGTGCGTTGGCGGGACTGAAGCATTATGAGAAGGCCTAGTAGAAGCCGGACGGGTTGACTCGCGCAATGGCGAGTCTGTTGGAGCTGATCGTCTCAAATTGATGTCTCCACCTTCAATCACCTTCCCCAAGTCCATGCCGGCACCTTGGTCATCGGCAGCAGGCACAAGTGAGGCCGAATCAAGACGTGCATGCACGGGAACAGCAGTGTTCCGGTCAGAAAATGCAGCTGCAAAGCTGGAAGGTGGTAGAAGCGCGGACAGCTACAGCGACAAAGGTCTCCAAGCGCAGTAATAGGGATGAGCTCAGCCAAAAGCAAACTTCAGGACAATACTGGCGGAAGAAAAAGAGAATGATGACATGTGACTGCGGGTAGGTTTAATTATGCGATGAAGATCTGAAACGTACATATTGTGCCCTGCAATCAGGCGCTTCATCGACAGAAGGCCGGTACAAGAAGGCAGCGCGGGCCTCGAATGGGGGCTGCGGGTTATTGGGCGTAATACTTTAGCTCGTATAAAAAAATGTGGGTGCACTGCTATGGTATAGCAAAACCAGGGATAGGTCCAACTGAGTTTTGCCTAACAGAGTTTGGACGGCGCTCCGGGAGTCGCTTGGGAGGCTTCGTTGGAGAGAGGGTGAAGGGATTGCAGCCTTGATGCAAAAACCCGATGGCCGGTAGTGCGGCGTGCAAGCCCACAGCTGTCGAGTTATTGGGTTAGGCGACGTTGACTAGATAATAGCGTTAGATTAGGCATGATTATCGAACCGTCGCGCTGCAGCCTGCATGTCAGGAATGAAGCACAGACGCTCGTCCCTATGGACAGTGCCAGCGAGCGTGGTGTGATCGGTTCTAGATTTCTGGAGATGAGGTGGATGAGCAGATTGGCAGGACACCAGGATGTGCCAGCTATCTACAGTAGTGCCGTCCCTGTTGGCTTGCCGTCGCCTACCCGGCCTTGTACATCATCGGTACAGTACGAGGTACAGTACTACTACTGTAATGACCCCCGAACGCGAGATGAACGAGCGCAAGTGCAATACACAGTAATGATAGGTAATCAACGCCCGCAGTGCGATGCACTGGCAGCTGTAATCAAACCGTCGGCGAATTTTTCCGCCTTTGATGTTGCGGTCCAGTAGTCTCTCAGTATCAACCCGGATCTAGAGATGCAGGTGGGTAGTCATCAAACCACAGCAAATTGCACTCGTCTCCTAGAGTTGCCTGTCTCCCTCCACAACTTGGACAAGGTTGTTAACTAGTACAGTAGGATGCGTTGGGCGCAGAGCAAGCGGCACGCTGGCATTGCGGCGCAGGGTTCAGGGCGATAGACACGTATCACGTCGGAGATGAGCGTGACGAAGTGGCGGCCGAATCCTGGATGCTAACATTGAACGCCGTTGCCTGAGAGCGTTAGGGCGCATGCATTGCACGAATAGCCGAGAAAACCCATTGAGTAAAATAGTAGGGCAAGCCTATATGCAAGGCCTGCAGCGGCACAGCGAATGGCAGCAAACCGTTGTAGATGTGCCATTGAAATGCCGCGATAGAAGGTTGATGATATAGAACTAGGTTCAATAGGGCCGCCGGCTTTAGTGTGGTCCTGCCAATAAGACCCAGCTACAGTCAGTCAAATTTTCCCAAAACTAATCATACTTTACGTGCTCGTATAGAGGAATCCTTTCCCGGCTTGCGGGCATTGTGCGGCTCTTGCGCGCCTCAATGTCACAAGATCCGCATGATGAGACGACGGTCATACGCAATGACAACGACGCCCAGTTCAAGAGAGATGTCTCCAGGGATCGTCTGAGGTTGTCATTGGCCTGGAGGCTATTTTTTGTCCTTTTTTTTTAAAAAAAAAAAATACCTACATAGATTCACTAGATCATGACAAGTCTCCACGACAAGCGCCTACTGTAGCAAGGGAGAGTAAATTTTCCGAGCTCACGGTGGCGCTCCATATTGTACACACAAGCTTCACTTCAAACCTGCTGAATAATGAAGCTTGATGAGATGTACGGAACCACCTCCTAAACCTAACCCGCGAATGCCTCCAATCATTCGCTGACGTCGATTCATTCCACATGTGCTTGAGAGCAGCATTTAGCAGTCCTCATATGCAATCTGAAGTCGGGCTAGGAAGCAATATTTCGCGTTCTATACCTCCGCATCTAGATCACTTCTTATACTTGATCCATCATGCTGGAGTAGGCAGTCTACAGTCTAGTCTGGATGCGACGTTTATTCCCAAGATTGGCAATATAGGACATTGCAGGAGCTCCCGTCATGACCCGGCTGTTTGGATGAAAGGTCATCTATTTGCCATAACTACATATACCATATTATATTGATCATGGCCCTGACGGCTTGGAGTGTCGAGGAGACTGTCGACAAGGCGGCCCGTGACGGCGCCCACTAGCAATCAAACAACATGAAAGAAATCAGGGCGACGGACCATGCAATTCCCGCAGAAACGATGCGCCGGTCATCTTGAGTCGCGGATAAACAGAACCACGGATAATCACACGCGACAATGAACCCTGCCGAAAACGCGACTTTCTTTAGCACCCATGACCTGGCTTGGGAAGCAATAAAAGGCTCCTGCAAGCAGTACCAAACCTCCTGTACCAGACCATTGCAGGATGCTAAGGCGTTGTCGATCATACGTGTTGCCCGTGTTTAGGGCGACGCAGGCCGCCTTGCGACTTTGTAGTGACCTGGAAGTCGCACACGTCTTCCACCACAGATGCCTAAACTATGAGAGACACTATATCGATCATAAAGGTGGCGATTATGCCAGCCTCATCTTCTTACTCCAAAGCGAAGGTAGGCAAAGACCAAGCAGAATCCTTCATAGGACTCGTAATTGCCGCTGCTCACTTAGCATTGGACGGATGCACATACCTCTCAGCAGTGAAGCGAAATGCCTATTGCTGAAGGATCGTGTTGGTGAAAGGAAAGACGAGTAGATGACGGGCTGTGACAAGTCGTGCTGGCATGTTGATGAACATCGTCTAAAACGAATAGACAGTGTTTCAGATGTTGCCGGCATGACCCTGGAAACTAGTTTTCGATTGAAATGCGAGTTGTTGTTGTCGTCGTCGAGCAACTCTCTATCTGGAGCTTCGCAATGGCTTCGTTGGAACTTGTGACCCGAAGAGTTTCAACGCGCCGGTGGCAATTTAATCCTGACAGACTTGCGGCTGTTCTCGCCTCTAAATATAGGAGTCATGGGTGACGAAAAGTAAGGTAGGCAAAGTACTCGTAGGATTGAGTATCGGTGTGATGGATGGTGAGCTGGAGAGACAGAGCACTCCAGCAGGGCCTCGGCCGAACGTCGGCTCTGTCGCGTCAGCTCGCTAGAGGCGTCATCAGCGCTGGGAGACAGCTGGGAGGCGCCAGATAGCCTTTCCCTATCTCATCAACCTCGCTCGGATGAGCACCGCAGTCAACCATGCATATGAGCATGGCCCGGATACTGGGGATACTGGTCGCGCTCCTCGCGCTGACCGTGTCTGCCAAAAAGAAGGACAAACCGAGCGTCGAGGAGACCAAGTTCGACTCCCCCCAGAACTTGTTCTACTTTGAGGATAGCGATGTAGTACTGGTGACGGATACTTCGGAGAGGATAGCATACCGTTCGGAAGATGCTGGTGTGCATTGGGCGCCGCTGGAGGATGTCAAGAAGGGAGAGGTGCTGGAGGTGATCAATCACCCGTGGAACAACCAGATGGCGATTGTGCTGGGCATGAACAAGAAGCATTGGATCACTCGGGACCAGGGGAAGAGCTGGAAAGCCTTTGAGATACCTGAGCCACCGACACTTGCCCGACCCCCGATTGCGTTCCATGCAACCGATCCTGAGCGCCTAATTGTCTTGACTGCCTCCTGTCAAAGCTTCGAATGCAAGGAGAGCGCATACTACACCCTGGATGGGTTTGATTCGAAACCGAAGCTGCTCTTGGATGACGCCATGAGCTGCTTATGGGCCAAGAGCACCGATCTGTTGCAGACGGACGAGGACGACATTCTATGCGTGGTTCAGGGCACATTCTCCCCCTGGTCCAGTGACTATAAGCTGCTTCTATCATCAGACTTCTTTGAAACAGACGGGGTCGAGCCTGCGATGACCGAGGATGGAAGGCCTGTCAGCGGCATAATGAACGTTGCCTCAGTCAAGAGCTACCTCGTCGCGGCGGCCAAAAGTGAGAACACACGGGAGCTCGCTATGTTCGTCACTGCCGACGCGAAACACTGGCATCGCGCGGAATTTGGAGAGCACAAGCTGGAAGAGGATGCATACACCTTGCTCGAATCGACAAACTACAGCATGCAGGTCGACGTGCTCACCACCAAGCCGAGCGTGCCAATGGGCGTATTGTTGACGAGCAACTCGAACGGGACTTTCTTCACGAAGAACATCGAGCACACAAATCGCAACATGCATGGTTTCGTCGACTTCGAAAAGATCCAGAACATTCAGGGTATCGTCATGGTCAACACAGTAGACAATTGGGAGGATGTGGAGAAGAAGTGGCTGGCAGACAAGAAGATCAGGACTCAGATCTCCTTCGATGACGGACGGACGTGGCAGCCAATGAAGGTAGACGATAAGGATCTGCATCTACATTCAGTGACGAACCAGAGGAACATGGGCCGGATATTCTCGAGTCCAGCTCCAGGGATTGTGATGGGCGTGGGCAATACTGGAAAGCATTTGAAAGCTTACGATGAGGGTGACCTTTTTGTATCAGACGATGCAGGACTGACTTGGATGAAGGCGCTGAGCCGGCCGCATCTGTATGAGTTTGGTGACCAGGGCGCTATTCTTGTGGCGATTGAGGACGAGGAAACCGATGAGATCAAATGGTCGCTCAACCACGGCAAGGATTGGTCAAGCATGGAACTCAGCGATCTGGACATCAAGGGCAAGATCAAGCCCACTGGCCTCACCACTACACCCGATTCGACGAGCCTGAAGTTCTTGCTTTCGGCAACGAAGGGAAAGGGCAGCAAGCTTCAGCATTTCGTCTACTCAATAAACTTTGAAGGCTTGCATGAAAAGCAGTGCAAGAAGGACGACTTCGAGCAATGGTATGCTCGTGTCGACGAAGATGGAGAGCCGAGCTGTATCATGGGCCATACGCAGATGTTCCGACGTCGAAAGGCGGATGCTGAATGCTTTGTTGACGAAGAGTTCAAGGATCCCGTTCCGAAGATGGAGGACTGCAAGTGTAAAGAAGTTGATTTCGAGTGCGACTATGAGAACAATTTCACCTGGGACGCTGATAAGAAGAAGTGTGTCAGTTCCGGGCCGATTAAGGCTCCCAGTGGAGCTTGCAAGGACGGCGAGAAGAAGTTTATGGGGTCGTCTGGTTACAGGTTGATCCCTGGCAACACATGTACGAAAGAAGGTGGCGAGAAGCTGGATGAGCCTGTTGAGCGTGACTGCGACAAGGCGCCCGAAGAAAGTCGTCCTTCTGGAAAGATCGCCAGTGAGGTTACACATTTCAAGGGCGAACGCTTTGCGGAGTATTATTATCTTGAGCGCTGTCCTGACTGCAGTGGGACGGACGAGACCGTCATCATGCGGACAGACCGCCGCGACGCCTGGCTTTCCCGGGACCACGGCTTTAAATGGGAAAAGATCGATACTGACGGCGAAGAGGTCGTGGCTATTTATCCTCACCAGTACCTCAACGACGTGGTCTATCTAGTCACCCCGTCAAAGACAGTCTTTTATTCCCAGAACCGAGGAGACAAGTGGCATTCCTTCGATGCACCCGAAAAGCCTAACCAAGACCACCTTCAGATTCTACAGTTCCATCCCACGCAGAAAGATTGGCTCATCTGGACCGGCCATGCGAAGGATCAGACCATTGCACACGTATCGACAAAAGGTGGTGATGACTGGGAGACGTTGCTCCGCAGCGTACGAAAGTGTCAATTCGTATATCGCGAGGACCGACCGGAGTCGGACCAGCTTATCTTCTGCGAACAGTATGAGTCTGAGGATTCGGCTGCACCTATTAGCCTATTCAGTAGCGATGACTGGTTCGAGCACAAGAAGGAACTGAAGAGGGATGTCATTAACTTTGCAACTATGGCGGAATACATCGTCGTGGCATTGCGGGACTCGGATGAAAAGAGCTTGAAGGTCGACACCAGCATCGACGGACAAATGTTCGCTGACGCCAAGTTCCCGACTAATTTTAAGGTCCCACATCAGCAGGCTTATACGGTACTGGATTCAAGCACTCACGCGGTGTTCTTGCATGTTACAGTCAACAACCAGATGGACAGCGAGTACGGCTCAATCGTCAAGTCCAACTCCAACGGCACAAGCTACGTCCTATCAGTAGGCGAGGTGAACAGGAACAGTCCAGGCTACGTCGACTTCGAGAAGATGCAAGGACTAGAGGGTGTAGCGGTTGTGAACCGCGTTGCGAACCCCAAAGAAGCCGACAACGGCAAGATGAAGAAGTTGAAAACCTATATCACGCACAACGATGGCGCGGACTGGGCGCTTATTCCGAAGCCAGAGAAGAACGTCAATGGGAAAAACTTCAAGTGTAAAGGCGGGATCGAGAAGTGCAGTCTTCATCTGCATGGATACACTGAGCGTAAGGATCCTAGGGATACGTTCTCTAGCCCCAGCGCGGTAGGCTTGATGATCGCGACTGGCAATGTCGGACAATTTTTGGGCGCGAAGAAGGAGGCCGATACATTTGCCACCAGAGACGGTGGCGTGACGTGGACGCAGATTGCGGAAGGCAACTGGATGTGGGAGTTCGGTGATCAAGGCTCGATCTTGGTCATCGTCAAGGAGGACGAGCCAACCGATAGCGTGCTCTACTCCCTCAACGAGGGCGTCACCTGGGAGCGATTCGCTTTCACCGAGTCATCCATGCAAGTAGAAGACATCACCACCGTGCCGTCGGACACAAGTAGGAGGTTCCTCCTGTGGGGCAAGATCAAAGGCGAGCTTGCATCTGTCAACCTAGACTTCACCGGTCTAGAAGAGCGGAGCACACCCTGCGAAAGCCCTGACCGTCCCGGCGCCGAAGGCCAGAGTAAAGATTACGATCTCTGGGAGCCTAAGCACCCGCTGAGCGACGACAACTGTCTCTTCGGCCACGTCGCACAGTACCACCGCAAGAAGCTAGACGCCAACTGCTACAACGGCCGCGAGATCCAGCACTTGCACTCGATCGCCCGGAACTGCACCTGTACCCGCCGCGACTTCGAATGCGACTACAACTACGAGAAGCAGACCGATGGCTCCTGCGCCCTGGTCCCGGGCCTCTCGCCCCCGAACCCCCAGGACCAGTGCAAGAACGACGGCGTCGATGAGTACTTCGACGTCACGGGCTACCGTCGCATCCCGCTCACGACTTGCCAGGGTGGCCAGGAGCTGGATTATACGAGCCGCGTCAGCCCGTGTCCGGGTAAGGAGGCCGAGTTCGAGAGGAAGCATGGCATTAGCGGCGCGGGTCTGTTCTTCGCTATCGTTATCCCCATCGCGGCCGCAGCGGGCGTGGGCTACTGGGTGTGGAAGAATTGGGATGGCAAGTTCGGCCGCATCCAGCTCGGTGGCGATACCCCCTCCATAGGCTTGGGTGGTGGTGGTGGCTATGGGGGCGCCTTTGATCGTGACGCCCCCTGGATCAAGTACCCCGTCATGGCTCTGTCAGGAGTCGTCGCGGTCGTTGCCGCTCTGCCTATGGTGGCCAATAGTCTCTGGCGCACTGTCAGTACGAGGCTGGGCCGGGACCGCGCCGGTGGCTATAGTCGGCCTTACACGAGCAGGAGCTGTTTCTCCCGCGGCAGGGGCGACTATGCCGTCGTCGACCCGGATGAAGGCGAGTTGCTGGGCGAGGAAAGCGATGATGAGGTGTAGAAGTCGTTCTTGGCAGATGGTGGAGGAGCTCCCTTCGCAATTAGGCGCTCCCAGCTTCTTTTGCGGAGGCTTTGAAAGGGGAGGGGACCCTGCCTTTGCTGTAGAGGCGAAGTGTGTATATTAATACCCTTGGTTTTTTCTGTCTTGAATAGCAGGCAGAAATTGCGATTTCCTGAGTGCTTTAGCCCAGCGCAAGATACCATGTGTAAATGATCCTGCTATTTCCTCTTTCGCGGCCTGCTATCTCGGTGTGAATCTTGCATTGTGGGTTCCGCATGATCTTTTCTTTTGAAACTCGCAACGGGAGGAAGTCCTTCATCATATTCCAGATTCCTGGTAAACATTGGAGCAATCACCCATCATCGTTCTCTTCTTTCCCTTGCTCCAAGACCTTCCAATCCAAGTCTCTGTCACCCGACCCTTATCTATAGTTCCCCCCTCTCTCTCGCTCCGATGCCTTGATTCCCTTCAATCCATCCTAATCCACCCCTCCGAATCCCCAGACCTCAATCAACAGCGCCTTCAGAAACCTATTCTCCTTCGCCACTTTCTTAGAAAACCACTTATTCGTGGCAACGATGTAATCGCGGAGTGCTTTTCGCGTGGGGAAGCGCTGCGGTATCTTGCCTTGTTGCTTTGCAGCGACGAGGTCATGGATGTTCACGAAGGTCGTCTTGAGGGCCTAATTGAGGTTAGTCTTTTGTGAGAGTAGAGGGAAAGCCGAGGAGACTTCGATGTGAGTGAGGGTGTGATATGGGAATGGGACGGATGACCGAGTGAGAAAAATGGAAGGGAAAGTTTGGAGAAATGGCGTACCTTTTTGCATTGCGTGACCGAGTCTTGTGGAGTGATCCCGACGTCCTCGCAGAGGCGTTGCCCTGGGAGTCCCCGTCGTTAGCTTTCCAAGAAAGGAAGAGAGTCAGGATAAAAAGCCCTGCAGCATCATACTTACACCCCTGCAGCTTCGTCTCGTCAACGCCGTAGTTCATGTTGAAATGCTGTACAGCAGCAGCGTTGCGCTGGGCTTTGCTCTTCTTCTTCGCCATCTTGAGCTCCTCGTATCAGTCTCGTAGGTCCACGAACAGCAGCTGCAAATCGCGCGAGTCCGTCTTCCAAACAATTATTGTCGAGTCCTCACGATCTCCAACCGAAGCTGAACCCTTATAAGAGGAAAAGGCGGTTGATGACAAGCGAGAGAGAGAGTGAGTCGTCGCAGTAGCAAACGCAGCACGTCTCTGACAAGAAATCCGACGGCAAACAACGGAACCTTCACCTGCGGACTTGCCACTTTCTTCCCTTCACGCTTTGCATGTGATAGTGAATCCTCCCCTCCCCAAAGCGGGATCGGCGATGAAGGGGACGGAATGCGTTCGTCATGCAAACGGGCGCCGCTGGTGGGTGAGCGGCTACGCGCAGGCAGCCCGGCTTAGCAACAAACGCACGATCGTACGAGCTCTTCTCTGCAGAGTGGGTGATAGTTTGCCGGGTGAATTTTTGGGGGGGGGGGGGGGGGGGCCAGGGAAAGGAAAGGAAGAAGGAAAAAGGAAATCGTGGGGAGGGGGATGTCAATGGATTTAGATTGGTAATAGTACAATCCTTACTCTCTTTGGGTATCGTTGGGGGTTTCTTCTCCCTCTCCTCTCATCTCCTCTCATCTCCTTCCGTTTCTTTCTTTCTTTTTCTTTCCTCTTTTTCTTTTTTTCCTTTTTTTTTTTTTTTTTTTTTTTTCGTTTCCTTTTGATCGCAATCAGCTTACAAGTGCCCTTCGGACAACCCCATCCCCGTCAAGGACTTATACAAGCCTTTCTTCCCAATTCCCTGGAACAGCTCAGCTTTGAGTGCATTTCCCCACAAATGGGATTTTCCCAGCCGGATCGATGAAGGAAAAGTCAATCTACAAAGCGAAAGCGCCCAGAGCGACAGCGGCGGCGAGACCGGCGAGCGCGGCGCCGGAGATCTTCAGCGCGCCTGCGCCGTTCTCGTCGTTCAGGTTGGCGACTGAGGTGGAAGCCGCGGCGGACGAGGACTCAGTGGAGGAGGCGTCCGAGGAGGTGGCGGTGGTGGAGGTGTCCGAGTTGGTGGAGGTGCCGGTCGTCATGCTTGAGGTGCCGGTCATCATGGTCATGCCGGAGCTGGTCATCATCATGTTGCCCGAGGAGGTGCCGGAGGAGGGCATGCTGGTGGTCTGGGATGAGGATTCATCGGTGGTGGTGGCGGCGCTGGTGGACTCGGAGTCGCTGGTGGCGGTGGTGTCCAGCAGACTAGTGGCTGAGCCTGTCGGGCTCGCGGTCGAGAGGTCCGGTGCAGCGGAGGTTGCGCCCAGGCTTACCTCGGAGGTGCTCTTGGCCACGGTGGTGTCGGTGTCGAGCACAAAGTATGGCGTGTAGTTGGTCACGGAAGGGTCTTCGTCTGAGACAATTTCCACCGTGTAGTCGGAGCCGCGCGTGAGGTCGTTGGAAGGAGTCCAAGTGTAGGAGCCACTGTTCTCGATGGAGTCTGCGACTTGTTAGACACCATGTTCGGATAGGCTGGTCATATTAGCGTGAATGACTTACTGGCGATGACAGTGCCTTCGTTCAGGTTGTTGCTGCTACCGCTCCTCAAAATCAGAGTGACGGTTCCATCGGTCGTAGGGTTCCACTGGAGGTCCAGAGGCTGGCCACCAGTGGCGGAGAGGCCTGCTTCAGGGATCTTGAAGGCATTCTGCGCGAGGGCAAGGAGGGGCGCGCTGAGAAGCGTAATAGCGAAAGAACGTGGAGACATATTGCTGGTTGTTTATAATGGGTGTTAGACAGAAATGTGAGCAAATAGATGTACGGCTTTGGAAGAAGTTGACTTTCACAAAGGAATGCTATGGCAGAGAATATCAGAAGCGACTCGTCCTCATTGCGCGCAGAGGCTAAAGGTATTATTATATGCCCATTTTGGGACCATTCGCCTCTGGACCCCAGGGGAGGGCCTACCAGCTAGCAACCACATATGTCATTTGCGTCTGGCGAAGGGCGAACGGTTGGAAGTGGGTGGCGCCGGCGCGAGATCGCGTGGACGGTAAGGCGTTCTGGCTGCCCTCTGGGTGGTCGAAATGGCGGCACACGGACCACTTCCCTCCATACCAGAAATCCTTCCTCGGCATTCCTTTCAGTAGTGCTGACCCTTTGGAGAGTCTGCCGGCTGTCAACTGCCCCTTGCATGCGGCTCTGCAGGCACCCGCACCGTGGACTTTGTTTTTGCGATTTTCCGGAATGATCTGTAGTCTGCTACAGAACGCCAGCATGTTGAATATGCCTGTACTCATCCGGCGTTGCCGGGTAAACATAGCAACCCTTCTGCCCACTATGCGATCTTAACCATTTCGGGTCAAAAGGGTATTCCAGCAACCAAGGCGACCAATCTCGCAAGAGGAAGGGTCCAACCATCGTGTCCACAATCTCCTAGCGTACGGGCGGAGATTTGCCCCTGTGGGAAGTTTGATTTGATGAACCGGTGTGGAGGATCGACGCGAGGGGTTGATGGGCGGACAGCGGCAGGAGTTCGCTTAATAACAGGCTGAAAAGGCGCAATTCAGATAGCTCACGTGAAGCTTGATGAAGCGGGGAGACTTGTGATGCGAGTATGTATTTACGGAGAATTAGCGAAGGCATATGGTTCCTTAGCTAATGCAAGTTGATGATGGTTGTAATGCAGGGGACTGCAGAGTGTGACAGTCGCCTAAAGCTTGTTATGACATACCTACTACCTCCACCAGCAGTTTGCCCTTCCAGCTGCTCTTGAATCTGTCAAGGGTTAGGGTTGGGGTTCGTGTTGGGGATCGCGGGAGACCAACTGGGAATACAATCACCTGAACTCGTGCCACCTGTTGACATAACATGCCAATAAGAGTGGTGAAGAGAGACTGCAATCAGAAATTATGTTTCTATGTCCATTGGCTTGTGTGAAGTCACTTTTGGCAGTCCATCTAAGGACTGTCCGCTGTGGCAGAAGTATTCGATGAGTACTGTAGTTGGGGGGGGGGGGGGGGGGGGGGGGTACAACAATGTATGTTTCCATACGTGTACATGACTGTCACCGACAACACTCGACCATCTAGCACACCGTACAAGAAATACAACCTCAGAGAAATGCTTGACTACATTCAAATCTCCAAGTCCCGAAGAATGCAAAGCAGGCGGGCTGTCTGCTAGCAAAGCATCGTGATATTCTCTGCGATGATACCATGAGAAGGAAGGCGAACAGTAGCCACGAAAAAGCGGAACGAGCATGTCGCGGAGAGAGACTAAGAGAACAGCGCAAAAGAGGCGGCAAAGAGTTCATAGAAAGACAGCAAGTGTAAAAAATAAGGAAGTCCTTCATACTGGCTCGAACAGGATCAGAATGCCCATCGTAACCTAGAGTGCTTCGTTCATGACTACGTGACCACCACCAAGACCTTCACCTGCTGCTCGAAACCCTCGCAAATCATCTAGCGAACCCAGCCTCCTTTGCCCTTTCCCCGTCATCTTACGAACCCCCGGACGACATCAAAGATCTAAAGCAACCCGAACCAACTCCGCGCTGAAACAACAAGACTGTCCCCAAAAGGAGCAACTCAAAGCCCAACCACTTCCCCTTTTCTCCTCTTTCACTTCCTACTTCTGGGCGGGGAGGTTTCATTTTCTCATCCTCCCACTCCACCGCAAAACAGTAAGAACAATCGCCATACAAAGGGGGAACGTCTCGACCGAGATGCAAGACGGCTTTTTTCCCGCCCCCGCATGTTCTCTAGACCGATCACCCTTCAAGGCTCGGGGGAGGGACCAAATGTACACCCACTGTGAAACCGGATTTTTGCTTGGAGGGAGGATTCCCCGCTGTCTCTCCCCACCAACCGGCCAACGAGTGAAAGAGGGGCACCACTCCTTTATGAAAAGTCCCGTAGCTTGGAGATGTCATTGAGGATATCCTGCAGTTCGTCGTCGGATAATTTGGTCTCGAGGCTGGGGATCAGGGTGCGTGCTTCGTCCGGGGTGTCGCAGCAGAGGGTGGCTACAAAGTGAGAAAAAGAGAATGTCAGCATGAACTAGTGGTTTGAAAGTTCTCGAGCGACCCTTTCGCCTGATGAAGAGAGAGACCCAAGGCAGAGATCTGCTGAAGGATTGCGTGTATCCTTCCCCTGCCCTCACCCAGGAAAAAGCTCGTACTCTCTTCCTCTTGTTCGTCCCCCCCGCACATCACATCCCTCCCCCGCCCCCAAAAAGAGTACGACTTACCCAACTGCGCCCGCTCATAATGCCCCAACCCCCTGCCCAGCAGCCCCGCCGTAATAGCATCCACCTGCGTCACCGTCTTGGGGTCCTTAAACCGCGCAAACACATCCACGTACTCGCGCGTCTTGACGTAGACGTCGCTCTGGGAAGTCGGGCGCGCGCCTTGTCGCGAGGCGAGCTGGTCGAGTAGGACTTTGCATTCGGCCACGGACAGCGCGGGCGTCGCGTCCATGTCGCCTAGTTTCAGCTGCGAAGTCGCTTCTTCGTCGCCCGAGGGCTGCGGGCGCCGGCGCGAGAGGTTCGGGATGTGCGTGGTGTTTGGGCCGGCCATGGTTGGGGGTGTCTTATGGGGTTGGTGCTTGGGAGATGATGGTGGTGGTGAGGGAGGTCTTGTGTGGATGTCCGGATGTTTTGGGTCCGGTAGGTGGACGGTATGGATGGACGGATAGTGTCCGACGCAGGTACGACCCGCGAGACCTTCCCCGTTTCCAAGGTTCGAAGTTTGCGGAGCCGCTTCCCGCTGTTCTGCCGCTTCTAGTTTGATTCGGGATTAATCAATTCCGTGGTAATAGCGGACGGATATATGTATTCCTTGGACGAGGACAAGAGATATTCGTGATGATGGTAACAACAATGAAGGAGCTCAGGATGGCGACGTGTAGGGCAATGTCATTTCGTCTTTGAGTGAGTTGACGGGATAATGGCGTCAAATCAAGTCCGGTCGAATTGCTTGTGATCAACCAATATTTTGATTTGGCAGTAGGGAACTTTGGAAGACTATTGTACTACTGTCTGTAGCGCGCATGCAGCACAGTAGCAGCAGTGACAGCGCGGAGTAGAGTTTAGTGTGCTTCCTTAATCGAGTACTAGAGTTTGGCCTGGCCGAGGAGCAGCTGTCCGAAGACGGGGGTTTGCCGTGTTGTCATTCACACGGTGTGCGATATACGCAGAGAAGGGCTATTTCTTACGTCTCACTCACTCGTCACGTGGCAAGGTGAGTATTCTTACTGTATGACTGCTGAGAAGTGGTTTGGGTGAGCCAAAAGAAGAGACGGCGAGGCGAAGAAGGAAAAGCATCCACAGTCCACAAGACTCCCGACTGGCGAGACGGGCGAGACTCGCTCGCTGGACACTCCCGTCTGCGTTTCGCATTCCACGAGTCCGACCGCACGAGTCAGGCAGTGAACACCGTCCAGTAGCGGGCGCCAACACATCCACCCATACACACACACACAGACAGCACCCTTCATCCAAACACACATTCGCTATTTGGACCGCTGTTACATACCTACGTCCTCGGCCGTCTGCAGCGCAACAAAGTATTGCTGCGTCGCTGCTGCATCCGTCCGAGGCGGATTCGATACCTCCAGGACACTACCGAGCTATTCCTGGACCACCGCTGCACAACGCGCCTTGCCTTCCCCCCCCCGACGTTTCAGATTCGACTTTGGCGCGAACGTCACTCAGTCAGTCGTCAGTCAGTGAGCGAGCCACCCTGACGCTTGCAATTGGGCGCGAACTGGCTGGATGGACCTGAGCCGGCTTTGATGGGGAGACTCTATTGAAGTCTAGGGTGGGAAGAGTACGAGATAGGCACACGCAAGACCGTATCCTTTCGCTTCGACCCCCGCGAGAGACAGCGCGCCTATCGCAACACCCTGCTGCAGTCGGATCAAGGCCCTGACATCACGTGGTGTGCAAGACGTGCATTGGAAGGGGAGACAGGACCGACAGGCCATATCCAGCGAGGACAGCGAGGGGAGACCCGTAGCAAGATGGGTCTCCCATCCGAAGATCAGCGCATGCCCGCCGGCAGCGCAACTAGCGATGGGAACACTGCAACTTCCTTTTACGACGGCGACCAACCCACCTACGCCGAACCCTCGGCGCTCTCGAATGGTGAATCCACCGTCTCACACCCTCCACTCGCCCACCGACCACAAGACCATCTCGATGCATCACGACCCCCGCCGCCGCGGAGAGATACGGATGGGAGTGGAGGAACATCAACCCCCGAGCCGGGCCAGACGCCGCGCGAGAGGACGCGGGAGAAAGGCAGGAGGCCGTCTGGTCAGCGTATCTGCGGCAAGTGCCAGCGTCATCTGACCGGCCAGTTCGTCCGGGCATTGGGTGATACGTACCATTTGGAGTGTTTTACTTGCCATGTGCGTCTCCCTCAGCCTTCACCTCTTCTAGCCCCTTTTCGACGACCACCCCATCAAACCCTCCACGCACCCTCCAAGAGACCGTCTCGCTGACTCTAACCCCGTACAGGACTGCGACAAGATCGTCGCCTCTAAATTCTTTCCCGTTCCTGACCAACCTCCAAACCAATACCCACTCTGCGAGACCGACTACTTCCGACGGCTCGACCTCCTCTGCTTTGCTTGCGGCGGCGCCCTTCGCGGCTCCTACATAACCGCTCTCGACCGCAAGTACCACATCGAACACTTCACCTGCTCCGTCTGCCCTACTGTCTTCGGCGCCTCCGACTCCTACTACGAACACGAAGGGTCTGTCTACTGCCACTACCACTATAGCACACGGTTCGCTCAGAAATGCAACGGCTGTGGGACCGCCATCCTCAAGCAGTTCGTCGAGATCTTCCGCAACGGTGGCGTCCAACATTGGCATCCCGAATGTTACATGATCCACAAATACTGGAATGTGCGCCTACACGCCCCGACTCCGAACAAACCTCCACTCCATGAAGCCGAAGACCGCGAAACGGAAGCCAAGCGTGCTGAGGAGGACATGGAGGCATCGGAAGCGTCTGAAGAACTCCGCCGCGTCGTGCGCACCGAAGAGGAGAAGGTCGAGGGCAAAGTCCACTGGATCTGGCAGACCCTCTCCACCTTCGAGGAGAAGAGCGCGACCTGCATCTCCGACATGCTCTTGCACGTGAGCAACGGCGCATACATGGACGGCGTCGTCGCGGCCAAGAAATTCATCACGCACGTCGACCTCCTCTTCGCCGCAGCCGACGATCTCGATCGCCGTCTCCAAAACCGTCCCAATGCGCCCGGCGGCCCCAAACCGGCCGAAGGCGGCGGCAGGGGTGCGGGAGGTGTAGTCCGAACCTTCGACACCATCGTCCACCCGGGACTCAGCTACTCCCGTGAAGCGAAACTGCTGTGTAAGAAGGTCGTAGCCTTTTTCCAACTTCTGGCGGAATCTCAGGAGACTGGTGTCAGACGGTTAGGCGTCACGCAGGAGCTTCTCTCCCTCGTGACCGGACTTGCGCATTACCTCAAGCTGATGATTCGGATCTGTCTTTCCGGTGCATTGAAGTTGGAGCGGGAAACGGCTTCAGCTGAGGGGCTGGAGGCTTTCCTCAGGGATATCAGTCGACTCGACGACATTCTGGAAGGGGAAGGCCTGAAGGATAATCAGCTGGCCATCAATGGACTTGGTGGGGCGTTATTGGTCGTGGGCGAGCAGGGGTACGTCGATAAGAGCGCGGATACGTGTGCAGTCTGCGCGAAGGCGGTTGAGGATAAGTGTTTTAGGAGGAGGAGCAGTAGTAGAGAACAGGGGGAGAGGAAAGACGCTGGATCCCCGTCAGCGGCCTGGTCGTCTTGGGTCTTGCACACCCAGTGTCTGAGCTGCACCAAGTGCGGACGAGATCTTTCCGCCGATCCCGAAGGATTGGCGAAATGGACGGAGGAGAGCGACGATGAGGGTTTCGGGAAGGGTATGGTGTGGTGTGAGGCTCATGCACCTCGCGCCGCGCAGGCGGGCGGCTTCACCTCTGTGAGTCGGTTACAGCAGTATGTCCACCTCTTGCGGGTAGCGCACGCCCGACTGCTGGCTACTCTACGAACGAGTGGTGCGTTGCCGCATACGAGTGATGATCCAAACCTTGCGGGCTATGACTCTCGAGAAGGACATACGCCTAAGAGCAGCGAAGGCGGTGATCCTCCAGGGCTGTTGAGGAGCAACACTCGCTCGAGGAGCTATGCAGGTAGGAGCTCTGGCAGTGTGAGGAGAAGAGAAGAGGGTGCGAGGTACGAAGACACGATGGGTGACATTCGCCGCCTGAGGAGTACAAGGATGGACAAGATGGTCAGCAATGCGGGGAAGAATGTGAGGAAGTCCCGCATTATCGACGGACCTGAGGGCATGCGCCCTTCCAGCTCTGACGGTGCTGAGACTGGAAGCGCTGGCGGCAGTGGTGCTGCTGGTGGCGCTTCTAGCATGCAGCAGAAGCGACGCACAGGCACTTTCCAAATCGTGGAGGACAAAGACGCAGCTGGTGCGCCTATCACCCAACTCACATTTGGTCGCCAGGACACTATGACCCTTGATGATATTCCGCGGATTGTCCAAGCCCAGCAAACACGAGAGCAGAGACCCAACGCCTCCAAATTCGCCCGCCAGCCTATGATTCCTCAAGAACCTCGGCCACGGCTTGTGAACGGTGGCAGTCGGCATAGTCATGGACCAAACGATTTCGATGCGATAGCCGCAGCCGCGTCTGGACAGGATGGCAGTAGGAATGTTCCGGGAGGATTAGCAGGACCGCATGGCGCAGCCGCCGCAGCGGCAGGTGGTGAGCCAGGCCAAGCCAGACCTGCAGGGACGAAGCGGTACTTCTCCGAGCTTACGGCGCTTGAGTACTTCATCGTTCGTCACGTTGCCGTCTTGTCTATGGAACCCTTACTTGAAGGTCACTTCAACCAAGAGGAATTGCTCGACCTCATCGAAACGAAGCGGCCTACCTTCTGGTCTAAATTCGGCAAGGCCTTCGCGCCCAAGACGGACCGAAGGGATAAGGAGAAAACCGCACGGGGTACGAAGCCTGGTGGTGGAGGAGGCGGTGGTGGCGAACGAGGCGGCACATCCCAAACCGGCCGTCCCATCTTTGGTATTCCCCTTGAAGAACTCCTCGAACGCGACTTTGAAGAGAGCACAGATGGCGTGGGTCCCGGATCCCTCAAAGTTCCCAGTCTAGTCCAGGAAGCCGTCAGCGCGATGAAGACGATGGACATGTCGGTCGAGGGCGTGTTCCGGAAGAACGGCAACATCAAACGCCTGAACGACGTAAAAGAAGAAATCGACTCCAAGGGCGCCGTGGAAGTCGACCTGACCCGCGAAAACCCCGTCCAGGTCGCCGCCCTGCTGAAGAAGTTCCTCCGCGAACTCCCGGACCCGCTCCTTACGCACAAGCTTCACAAACTCTGGATCACGTCGCAGCGGATCGAGGACAGCGAACGCCGGCGCCGCGTCCTGCATCTGACCTGCTGTCTCCTGCCCAAAGCCCACCGCGACACGATGGAGATCCTGTTCACTTTCCTCAACTGGGTCTCGTCCTTCTCGCACGTGGACGAGGAGAGCGGGAGCAAGATGGATATCCATAATTTGGCTACCGTTATCACGCCGAATGTGCTGCACCGGGGCAAGGAGAATGTGCCGGTCGATGATAGCTTCTTGGCTATCGAGGCTGTGCATAGTCTGATTGAGTGTAATGAGAGTATGTGTGAGGTAAGTCATGATTTTTTTTATTTAGGGGAGCGAGTGCCTTTCTCCCGACCCCTCTACTGGGTTCACCTTCCCCTTGAACCTCACGGAACAAAGAATGGAATCAGACGACTAACAAAAATTCCCCGCACAGGTTCCCGAAGACCTCGCCCTCATCCTCAACGACTCCACCCTCTTCAGCAACAACGCCGAAATCACCACCAAGGAGATCCTGCGCCGCTACGGCGACCGCGCCAAGGCCCCCACCGTCAACGCCGTGCACCCTCCCCCGCCGACCCGCGGCGCCGTCGCCGGCGGCGGTCCCTCTACCAACACCCCGGTCGGCGCCATGACCCACTACGGTACCCAGCAGCATCACTACGGGAGCAATACCACGCCGAACAATCACAACAATAACTCATCTTCTTCCTCGGACCCCACGAACCCCTCCCGGCCTGTGGCCACGAGAGTCGATACCGATCCCTATATGCAGAATGCCTGGCAGAACGAAAGCTCGGTCCGCCATGTGCAGAGCGATTACCACCAACAGCAGCAGAGGGATGGCGGTGGTGGAGGACAACAACAACAACCTACCACTTCTTCCTCCTCTCCCGGCAAATTCTCTTCTCATGCCCAGCCACGACAAGGGCGGTGGAGTGAGGAGGGTCAGAGACGAGGTGGAGGTGCAGGTCAACAGCAACAGCAACAGCAAGGTGGGAGTCCCAGTCGTGCTGGTGGTGGTGGTGGTGGTGGTGGTGGTGGTATGCGGGCTGGGAATTATGATAAGCAGAGGGCTATGGGCGTTGCTTAGGGTAGAAAAGTGGGATAGATAGATGGATGGATGAATGGATGATGTGGGACCCCTGTCTGCGTCCCCTTTAGAAATGGGGATGGTGGGTGAGTGTGGGGGGGAAAGGGGGAAAAGACTCATCGTAGAAATCTTTGTTTTCGTTTTCTTCTGGTCATTTTCTTCGCCTCTTTTCTTTTTCCCGCTTTCTTGCTTTTTCTTGGCTTTCTGATTTTTCTACGGCCTTGCCATTGCTCCGTTTTGGGGTGGGGAGAGAAGAGAAGAGGGAAGGTTCCCTGGGGATTTTCTTTGGAGCTTGTTTGGGGCTTTCTTTGGAGTTTCTTTGGGGTTTATCTTTTGGGGTATCTTTGGGGGTTAGGAGTTCCTTTGGGGTCCTGCGGCTTCCCCGCTGGCCTCCCGTCGTTCATCTGCATCTGTAACTTACTCTATATTCACAAGTCTCGTCCCAGCCCTATCTTCCCTTTGGGTCTTTCCGGCCTAAATGCCGCTGTGGTGTTATCCGACCCTTTCATGTGGCTCGGAGGAAGGGGAGGAAGTGAGGTTTCTTGGGGTCTCTTTGGGGTCTTGGGGTTTCACTGGGGCTTCACTGGGGGTCTCTGGGGTTTCTTTGGGGTCCTAGAGGTCCCCGTTGTCTCCTGTCTCTCACCCTCCCTTTGGGTTACAACCATCATCTGCCCCGCCCCGCCCTTCCTTTCCTTTTTTTTTTTTTTTTTCATTTTCGTCTTCCTTTTCTCTTTTTCATTCCAGGAATCTCGGTCTTCTCTAAGATTAGACTTACTACAATTATCACAAGTGAAGAGGCGCAAATAGTGCAATTTTGCGCTTGGACCTACAATCTCGCTTCGATGGTTGCTTGTATGGTTTCTGTATGGTGAAGGCGGGGGGCAGTGCTCCCCCTCTAAAATGGCTTGAGAGAAAGCTTCTTATTCATCCGCTTCTAGAAGGATTATCGTACTGCCCACCTGACCTCAAGTGGCTGCACAGCCTCATTTTGGGTCAGATGCGAAAATACCGCAAGCTGTGTTTTTGGAAAGGGAAAGGAAGTATAAGTACCGGTCAAAGGCCCCCGCATTTTGTTGTTCTAGACATTTTCCAATCATCTCCCATATCAATTTAGGTCGAGTCCGAGAAGACTATATCCACCGGCTCAAACCTATCGGCACCACTTGACTTGGAACATCATACAGATCGAGAAGCTCACAGTCTTTACTAAACGCTCCATATTCTGTCAATCTTTCCCAAAAAAACAACATGAGCAACAAACGCAGCAACTATGAAGGCTCGGACTACGGCCAGGCCGCGTTCGGATGGTCGCAATCTTCTAATGTAATGGACGAAAATAGCATGCCCAGCGACAAGGCCGAAGCCGCGAGGAAGCGATCCGAGGAGATTATGGCGGCGCTGAGGAAAGGTGAGAAGGGCGATGCTAATGCGCTTATGGGCAAGAGCGAGAGTGCGGGGCGCGGTATGGGATTGGGATGGCTGCCGAATTGGAAGAGCAACAAGGGGAAGTGAGCTACGACTTTCTGGTTGCTGGCGTGACTTGTCAAAAGGCAACGACAAAATGATGCTCTCGCTTTGCTTCGCATGCGGCATTTTAGCTTTATGGCTGGCTCCCTTCTATGCAATGATCGATTTCGAGGGAGGCAAGGGAAGAAGCAGTTGTGATCATGCGACTGGGGATTCGCCCCGATCAATCCTATTGAGATGATGATTTACGAAAAACTGAATGGATTATCCCAAGCGCCACGCGTTCTACATCTGTCATCATATTCATGCCAATATCTTCCGACATCAATAAGAACAAACTTTGCACTTTAGTTTTCTTTCTCTATCGAACCAATCATCAGTGAAGCCTACGAGCGTGGGATTGGATATTGAGCATATAATACCGAAGCCTGCATTCTGTCACAATTCAGCCTACGCACCTGTCTTCTTCCTCACCCATTCCCCAATCTCTCGGATGGACTGGTTAGCCTCCGGCGCTGTGCCCGCCAGGAACTCGAAGACATGCTGCATCCCTTCATGGACCTTCAATTCAACCTCAACACCAGCTCCCTTAAGCTTCTCAGCCATACGGATCCCATCATCAAGCAAGACATCATGACCAGCTGCCGAAATCCAGTGAGGTGGCAACTTCCTCATCTCATCCTCTCCAGAAAAAATAGGGCTGATGAGCGGATCTTCGGCCTTTGCGCCGTCAGCCAGGTATCGTCCCCTGAGCATGCCCAGAGTTGCTGGAGTGCTAAGCGCATCGTTATTGGCGTTTGTCTCGAGGGACTTGCTGGTCTTGCCTGTGACATCTGTCCATGGACTGAGGGCTACGCTCAGACCGGGCCTAGGCAATCCATCACGCATGGCCCTGAGCGGGACAGTGCTAGCTAAGCCTCCTCCGCACGAATCGCCAATGACGACGACGTTTTGGGCTTCGAAGCCTTGGTCGAGAAGGTATTTGTATGCGGACACGCAATCGTCCAGCGCCGCGGGATAAGCATGTTCAGGTGTCATCCGGTAGTCGACCATGAGCGCCGGAGCATTGCAGGCATTGGCGAAATGCGCTGCCATCTTTCTGTGGCTATTGGGTGATCCGAAACAGTACCCTCCGCCGTGAAGAAAGAGCAAGGCATGGCGTTTTGAACCATTGGCCGGCCTGACCCATTTGGCAGGTCCACGGTATTGCTTTCCGGAGTTAGGGAGGGCAAGATCCTCGAAAGTTACTCCAGGAGCTTCAGTAGCGACATCTTGTAAGTGATCATACAATGCCCTAGAGATGTATGGATCTTCTGGCATCTTTGCAGCTAGCTCTTTGAATACCGTGGCCAGAAGCTCAGACTCCTTGCTTGGTGCCATGATGATGATGATGATGATGATGAAAACGAAGTAGCGAGTTTTACACAATAAAAAGGTGAGAATAATGAATAACGCGCTTCACCTACTGCTTCGGTTGAGAACACGATCTCTTTCCTACTGATCAAAGGCAGGATGAGGTAGTGATTGCTAAACCCCGCACCTTAAGCTCCTTTGGTATGCCGAACTGCTGGAAAGACCTGCTTCGTAAGTAATCGACTTTTCTATTTTTTGACAAACATCCAAGCCTCGGCAGATATCTGATACATTCCAACAAGATCACGGTGCAACAATTTAGGTATTTCAAGTCTTTGAAGCAAGCCGTGTCTGCCAAAAAGCAAAGACATGACCAGGAGCCTCCGGGTAGAGACGCCCAGGAAGGTAAGCAAACGCGACTCCACTACGGTAGTCGGACCGCGCCCTCATCTCGGCCCAATTATCCTACTGAGACTCACCACAAAAGCCGCTATTAAACTCTCTTTGACATCTTTAAAATTATCATCAATTTTTTGCTGCATTTCGCCAGCTACGAATCCGAATAGAACAATCGTAGTGGCAGCATAGGCTCAGTATGGCATCGCCACCGGAGCTTCCTTTTCGACAGCGCCTGATTAACTCCGCTGTGGGGTTGGCCCACTGTACAGCGACGAACACTCCAGGTGTGCTACAGGACGAGCTTGCAAGCCTACGGACATTTCAAAAACCTGGCCTGCAGACACGGCGGAGAGGGAACTCGTTTCCATCATATCAGGATTCTGGTGTGAGGAAATCATCATCGTCAAAACATAAGTCACCCCGGGCATTAGCAGAATCCTCGTTCCGGAGCCAATGCGGAGCCGATTCAACTTCCAATCAGCTAGCATTGGACTTTGATAGCTTCTACAACGCAAAGCCTGCAGATCTCGGCGAGCATCATTGGATTCCACATCTTGAAGACGACATTGCAAGCAAGGAACATCTCACTCCACTCCCAAGAAACGAATCCCAACTTGTCTCCGGACCCGAATCAAGTCAAACCAACCAAGACCTAGGAAAGACGAACGAGCAGCTGGAAAACCTAGACGTCCGTCTATTATCTCAGAACGCCACCTCGTCCTCCACAGCCAACGCCAGACTCGACCAACTCCTGCACCACCTGGGGCCCGCCAAACTATCTGTATGCGAGAGCACACGGCTAAGAGATCGACCAACAGCTCTGCAGCAGATGCACGAGCAAGCGTCGACGCAACAAAGCCACAGAGAACACCATGCGCTTCGCCCGCTCGATCAGGGGTCCATTCCGAGACAGGAAGTGCACGATGACGCCGATCGAGCCGACGAGCAGGAAGAGGAGCAGTTCGATCAGACGTTTCACTGTCCGTACGTGCAATGCCATCAGAACCTTCTGGCCGAGAGACTCGGTATGGGAGGGGCACAGCGGATGAGAGAGTGTGTTCATGCTGGGTGTGAATATAATGCTCAAGGTTCTGAGGAATGGATGCGTCATATCCTTCTCCCGCATCATGATCTACAACCATTGATGCAGTGAGAGGAGTACTAGAGGAAGGCCTAATGCATGGGACTGCAAGTACGGAAAGGAGCTAAAGCTTCGAGGTTACCTGTCTCCGCACTGCGTGGCGGTGAAGACTTGCTGAGCGCAATTCGTCAGATGATCTAGCGCTTCGCCACCATAGAGCGATACACCAGAGAGACATCATGTAGTCCCTCCTCCCTGACCTTGAGCTGCAAGAGCAACCCAACTTGAGCTCACCCATGTTCCGCAACCCACGGTAGCTCGTCTACGAGCGACGGATCATCCGGATTCTCATCTTCCAGCTCCTTCCTCTTCCTCATATACCACTGGCGTGCGCGCTTCAGCTTCGCCCGCGCATCCTCCTTCAATTGCTTCATCTTAGCACGGCCTTGCGGCGCCGGGTACTTGACGGAAGCCTCTGCATTCCGAAAGTTTTGCAAAGCTTTCAGAGCCTGCTGTTTTAGCTCGCTGAGGTCTTCGTCTGATGATGATGATGATGCGGCGGCAGGATCGAGTGTCTCGACCTTCGGCTCACTCTGACGAGCCTGTTCTTGCTGGGCTCGAAGAGCCTCATTAGCTCCTCGGGGCCAACGTTGAGGGCTTGATACATCATTCACTGGCATCTTGGGGAACATCAGCGCATCGTCTTCGTTAAGTTCGCCCTCAGGTGACGCTTCCTGGAGTTCTTCGCGTTTGGCGTGGTAGTCTCTAGTTGCGTCTTCGAGAGTTTTGTAGCGCTCAAGTGAGAAGCCGCCGGCCACCCTTTTGCGAGCCCTCTCCCTTGTGCACCAAGCCATCAAGAGCTCATCACGAAGAATCTTCCGTCTTTGTCGGCGCTCTTTTTGAGCGATCTTATTTGTGCTCTTATTCTTTGAAGGCTCGCAAATGGCACTGATGGTCTCGCATTGACCGCCTTGGAGCTCAGCTTCCGTATCTGCGGCGTCCTCGGCCGCGTCCAGCCGATCGTTGCCTGATCCGACCGTTTCAGCACTCCCGTTTGACTCTCCGGGAACATGCTCAAATCCAGAATGGGTGTCTTTTGGCCTCAAAATTTCCTCGCTTGACTGGAAACTAATGAGGGAATCTTCAAGCTCCTTTCGAAAGCCACTCACGGAGTTGTCCTGCATCGTGAGCCCTCTTACCACTGAATTATTCTCTGTTCCACTATGTTGGGCCGACCGAGCAACCGAGTCTGGGTGCTTCCTCCCTGTCTCGGAGTCCAAAGCCACGGGGGTTGACAGTAATTCCGTTGCCGGGCTCTCTTGACTATCAGTGGCGTCTTGGAACGAGTTGGCGCGACCATCCAACGTGGCATCATTCTCCGAATGCGCAATTGCAACATCCGTAAAAGTTTTTGGAATTGGTCGAAGCCCCAAGCGTGAGTCAGGCTCTGAACTGACTGGTGTGACAATCGGAATAGCTTGAGAAGATGACCGAGTGGTAAGCGACGCTGGAACGGCCTGAGAAAATGACCGAGTAGTGAGCGGTGCTCCCAACGAAATCACCAAATCCCCAAATGGCGAATGATGCTGGGCAGATGGGCTAAGCATTCCATCTGATACTGCTTGCCGGCTTAGGTCAATGTTGCCTGGTGTTGGCAATGGATGAAAGTATGCTGGGCTTGGCTGAGAAGGAACGACATTCCCACAGTGTGCGTCTACTGCATGATTCCAGTCATATAGGTCATACAGCTGGGCGTTCCGACTGTGGGATGTTGAAGCTTTACTTGTATTGAACGTAAGCTGCCCTCGCGTTCGTTGCATCTGCTCGTTCATACCGCTTGCGCTGCCAGTCGCGGTGATGTTCGATTGTGCTTTGCTTGGTGCGAAGAAGGGTGGTGCCGTCGGGGAAAGGCTAGAATTGGTCTTCGCCGAGGGCGAAGAAGGCAGCGTCTCTTGAGCGAAAGTGCTTCCAGTCTCGTTGCTGGGAGCGATCCACTGCTCGTCACGCTTGGAGACCCCTAAGCGACGTGTCAGCGCCATTACATTGCAATATCTGTAACTGGAATCTGCCTCTTCACCTTTGAATGATTGGCGCTGGTCATGCAAGTTATAGGCTTCTATTACAGCTCTCGCATCGTCAATGGTGTCAGTCACGCAGGAACAATTAGAGCAGACGTCCTTCTGAACGCTGTCCGGTTGCAGCAACGATCTCTGACAAAGTGCGCACGCGTTCTTCTCAAGCGGGCCTGTCGCCAGAGGAGTGTCAAATGACTTCAGCGTCTCGATCGAGAAGATGCGCCTATCTTTTCCCGAATCTCTCTCAAAGCTAGTACTGTTCTTAGAAGGGGACTCAGGCAACGATTCTTCGTAGGAATCAAAGTGCAGACCGGATCCCATGGAGCGCCTCTGCTCACTGTCCATTGACGACTCTTCTGTCGGAGTGAAAGAAGAATTCGACATCGCGGTGGGCTCTGAAGTCAGAGAGTCTTGCGACAGAGCATCATACCGATTCTTGGAAGCCAATGCTGGAGGAGGCGGCAAGACGGCCTTTGCAGTCGGCTTGTCGGCGTCTTTCGACTGCTGGATGCCTGATCGGCGCTCGCGTGCCTCCTTTGCAGCCAGCATGTGTGGCGGTAGCTGGCCTGGCAAGAGCGAAGTTGCTGATGACGGTCGAGTAGTTGATGCTGCAGCTCGCCTGCACATAGTCAGACTTTGAATGTCAGAACAAACAGAACATACAGGACGTGCACATACGGAAGGCCTGGCTGCGCATTCGCACGACCAGCATTGCTCCGCACAGAGCCAATTGATTGAGCCGTCTTGCGGTCATTGCGAGCAGCAGAGGGGTTTGGCGCGTGGGACGTGACAGATCGAGATTTAGCATGTCCATATCCCCAGTCCTTGTTTCCGGCTTTGGTTGCACCGTTTAAGAATGCACGTGCAGCCTGTCTCACAGTCAGTAGAGCAGAATAGTGCTGCATTAAAGAGCAACATACCGAAAGAGCCTCGGCAGAGCCGTGAAGAGATGGAGTTGCATCGACGTTACAAACTCCCGAGGCTTTCAGAGGGGGTTCCGCATCGAATACTGAAGACGGCGGCGTCGCGTCGACTTTTTCCAGCCAGTCATTTCGAGCATCTGCATTGTCATCTACCTCTGTGAGCTGCGTGAATCGACCAGTCGAAAGGTTCCCTTGTGATAGTAGTCCTTCCTGTGGCCATGAGACCGGAGCTTGTTGAGTACCCAGAGGGACGCTTCCACCTACTGTGGCGCCACTGAGCGCAACATCCTGCTCTGCTTGGCGCCTCAAGCTCGAAGAGTCTTTGTTCCTCGCACCATCGTGAGCAACATGGCCAGTTCTTGCCGAGTTCGTCTCATGAAGAACCTCTTGTGGATGCGCGGTGCCGCATGTAAATGGAGCCGCAGCTGCTTCGTTGAAATTCGGCTGCGTTTGATCCTGACAGCCATCTTGTGCCGGCCACACATCCTGCCGAACGGTCTGCGCCGCCGGTGGCTGGACGCGAACGTCCTGAGCTGGAGCATTTGGGTGGAATGCAGTCCTAAGAAGCGCTGCATTGAGAGCAAGGAGCTTCGACTGAACGCGTAGCGTATAAATCCAAGCAAGCGCGAGACAGTATGCAGCTGCACAACCCACAAGAGCAGCCAACAGAATGAATATCTTGGCGATGTGGATGCCGACACTCAAGGTCTTTGTGACCTAGGCAATGTTGTCAATACCTATCACTGCGGCGGGCTCTATGTTATTTGCAAGCGAATTAGTACTTACCGGGCGCCGAATCGGTAGAGGTATGCAGCATAAGAACTCAGCGAGAGTAATCGTGTCCGTGGGATCGATCTCAAACGCTGACACATCCATGACTGTAAATTGAATCTGTCAGCAATGGTGATAAGGGATTGCGGTAAGAAAGGGATGAGCTGGAAGTGAAGTAGAATGTTGACGGGTTCTGAAGCTTCAAGTTGTGTTGTCGAGAAGAGCACTTAGGCTGGTAAGTATGTAGGTAGGGCAGGCACGCTTCTGCCTAGTAGAGGCAAACGGAAGGAGCGATGGCAACACGCGCTGGTCTGTACACGTCATCATTTCTCATTCTGTTTACTTCGCTGAACAATGAAGGCGAATATCTCTAGCACTCCATAGCATATACAACAACACCTCCTCCTTCTGCGTACGTGAAAACACAAGCACAGACGACCCACCATACCAGTCAAACCTTAAGCGTTCGCCTGACGTCTTCTCATACCAACCTGAAGACCGAGTGGCTTGCGCAAAAATCCCTCTCTCGTCTCCAGTTGATCTTGGTAAAGCTCAAATTCATATCGGCGGAACACCGTGGCGACGATAAGCGCGAGCTCCATCTCAGCCACGTTGCGACCAACGCATGCCCTCGGACCGTACGAAAAGGGGATGAACGCTTGCTTTTGCCTATACCTTTGTGAGAAATGCCACAAAAACGGGGGAACAAGCCTGGATCACTTACATGTCAGTGAGCTTCTCCCACCTTTCGGGACGGTACTCGTCCGCATCAGGACCCCAGATCTCTTTCGAATGATGCATAGTGTAGGCCGGTACGCTCAGCACCACACCCTGAGGGAAGTGGTGGCCGGCGAGGTCCACACCAGGTCCTGGAGGAACAACCCGAGGGAGTCCTTGGCTGGACGTGCTGTGGATACGCAGTGTCTCCTGAATAACCATGTCGAGGTACTTCAGGTCCTTCACCTGCTCGTACATCGGAACTTCATCCGTCGGCAATGCCTGGTCTAGCTCCGCTTGCAGCTTCTTCACCACTTCTGGATGGGTGAGGCAGTGGAAAAGCAATGCGCAGGACGTGTTGCTCGTCGTGTCACTTCCAGCGATCAGCTGAGTAAGGGCCTCCGCCGTCAACTCCTCTCTGCCAAGCGGGTTCCCAGACTCATCCTTGCCTTCCATCAATCTCGCCAGCAAGTCCGTCCGGGTAATCTCACCCCTCTCAGCGGCTGCCAGTCGTTCGTTCACACGGGAAATAGCAATACCGGCCAGGTTCTGCACAGCTTCGACGCCCTTGTAGAAAAAGGGATCCGGGATGTATTTGGCATAAGGCTTGATCCAGCTCATGGTCCCAATAGCATTGCTAACCTCACCGCGTCTGTTCAACACTTCGATAGCCGGCGCAGCCGTCGGCGGCGCATCAGGCGTCATCCGTACTTCGGCTACGTCTGCACCCTTTTCCAACATCCCAAACGGCGCGCCAAAAGCTAGGTCGCCAATGATGTCGAATGCAACGTAGTTGAACCAGTGCAGTGCGTCGAACTTGTAGTATCCATTGCTCCTCGGGTCTTGCTTTGCGAGCTTGCTCTTAGAGTCCCACTGCGATGCCAATTGCTCGAGATTGTGGTGGATGTATTGCTCGAATTGACCGACGGACTTCGTGGAGAATGTATGTGATACGGTCTTGCGCTTACGGGTGTGTTCGGCACGGTCGCGGGTATTGAAGAGGCCACGATGGATGGAGACGAAGGCATCGTAGTAGTCACTGGTTACTGAAGGTCAGCAGTGCACTTCCATGTGTAGAGCAGTTGCAACTCCCGAACTTACGACTTCAAGAAGCCAGTGCCATGCCCGTAGACCACTGGGATCGCAGTCGGATCCGCAATGGACACTTGGTTCGGCTGCACACGGACAAGCTTGCCATACTTCTCATGCAGCTTGTGGACCGTCATATATCGTCTGCAAAGCCGACATTCGTAGAGATACCAGAGGTTGGTGAACTTGGCCAGGAAGGGGCCGGGTACATCCTGGATCTGGAAATTCCTCAGGTAGGGCAGTACAAAGTAGAGCACTGGCAATGCCAGTAGGACCCAAGGCGTGAAGAGAAACGAGAGGAACATGATTGCCCTTCCCCTGCTTGACCTCAATGGGTAGTAGTAAAGAAGTTGGGGAATATCCGCAGCTGCGGTTAGGGAGGAAGTTCAAGCAATGAAATACGAGGTAATAATCAAAGGAGTAATCAGCCCTATGCGCACAGCGCCTAATAATTGAACCCGCGCGGTGGATCTTCTTTTCCTCGCCCCGTGATCTACGAAGCAAATCCCAAGCCTAGACAGCTTACACTTTATATACCCTCGTCCAGCCCGCACTGTGCCTTGGCGGAAAGCATGGAGGTCACTGAACTCGCGCGGCTACAAAAGTCGGCCTTTGAGAGCTCTCTGACAGCCCCAAAAGGCTCGCATAAGCTGACGTTCCCCATGACGAGGGTGCGTAGGTTCCAGGTTGCATCTAGGCCACGCGACGGGTACGGAGGGCACGCGAAACACAATGCAATGTCATGAGAATACTCGGTGAGAGCAAGGAAGGGAAGCCGTGCCGTAACCCCCCCACTCCCCGCAAATGTCCCACTGCTCGGCTCCCGCCAAGCGCGGAAGAGCAAGGATGGCGGGCTCGGGGACCAGCATTTCGGCCGACTCACGGGCATGGCTCGCTGTTCGAGCACCGGATGGCATGACGGGAGATATATAAAGTCCTCGACTCCGCCCGAAGGGTGACAGCCGCTGTTGCCAGCCGGGGTCCGGAGATGTCTCGTTGTCTGACGGATGAGGGGACTTGGTCGATTGTATTATGAGGGGATGTTACAATGAGGTGGAGAGAGAGAGAGAGGTGTCAGCTGACTACGTACTGAGGGACTTCCGTGACGTGAGGGAAGTTGATGACCGATTCCCTTTACGTGAAAAATGATGATTCTATCGTCTGTAATTGTTGTTTTGGCGACCTTAGCCGTGCGAGAGATGGGGATCTCACTCAGCTCTCGAGACTACGAAAAAAGATTTCGCTCTGCTTTGCATACAAACTTGTCGTATCCTATGCAGCTACGCCAGTCCCACACGAGGACAAAGAAGATGTTCCAGTGATTTCCAACGTCTCCACTTTCCCACCAAAGCCTCTCAACGACAGCACTGACGAACATGAATGTCTTCAATCGTACAAATCCTCCTCACTGGCACCATTGGCCTGCGACCCATCCCCACTCACCACAGCCGGTGCATCCTTCCCCTTCCCTTTCCCCTTTCCCTTACTCGACGACGGACGTCCCGAACCCGCATGCGTGCTATTCAACGACATCTTATCCGTCCTTATCACGAAATCGTCGTCTGCATCCGACTCTCCCCCGCGGTCTGCGACAGGACATGGGAGCCCCCATTCACGGTCGGCATCTTGCCCGACTTAGCTTGCTTCATGAACTCCTTCAGCTGGCCGCGGGACATGGGGATCGGGGCGTCGCTTGCAGTGCCGTCGGGCTGAGAATCTATAGAGCTCTGATTCTCGTCTTTCTTCGTCGAGCCCTCGAACGTATTGCGGACGCGTTCGTAGTGCTTGAGTTCGTCGACGCTCACACTTGGGACTAATTCTCTCTTCGCGAGCATGAAGTCGTCTTGGGTGACTAGCACATCGGTGTCCTCGTCTGTGGCGTAGTGGTCGAAGTAGTAGGCCACTGAAGCTTTGCTCTGCCCCTTGGACAAGCGCTCGGTGTTGATTACTGCGAGCTTGTCGTCCACGGCTCGTGCGGACCGTGTGACGGCCTTGAGCATTGCGTCTGAGCAGAGGGCGTAGAGATCGGCGCCGGTGAAAGTGAAAGGCAGCGTCTCGGAGACACGCGCAAGCGATAACGACGGGTCGAGGTTGAATCTGTGAGACACGTCAGCTTGGAAAATAAGTCAGAATACTGTACATTGAAAACGCACTTTCGCGTCAACGCTTGCAGAATAGTCGCCTGCTTCTCATGAGTATCGCTGATGCCAAGGTACAGCATCTTATCGAACCTGCCAGGACGGAGCAGCGCCTGATCAAGGAGATCGGGTCGATTGGTGGCACCGATCACGAAGACGCCACCACCACTTTCCTCGCCATCGCTCATACCGTCAAGCTCCGCAAGCAGCTGAGAGACGATGCGGTCCATAACACCGCCGCTGTCGCCCTGATTGCCACGCTTGGGCGCCACAGAGTCAAGCTCATCGAAGAAGACAACACAAGGACGTGCATCCCGCGCTCGCTGGAAGACTCGGCGCACATTGGCTTCCGACTCACCAATGTACATGTTCAGCAGCTCGGGACCCTTGACGGAGAAGAAGTTCAGGCTGAACTCCGTAGCGATGGCTTTAGCCAACAACGTCTTACCAGTACCCGGAGGACCGTAGAACAAGATACCGCTGCGCTTCTTGAGCCCCTTGGCGAAAAGCTCGGGCCGGGATAAGGGCAGTTGGATAGTCTCCATAACCGCATCCTTGACATGCGACAACCCACCGACGTCTGACCACTGTACGTTGGGGATCTTAGGGGCACCAATAGAGTCGGCGAAGTTCTTACGAGCAAGCTCGACCGCGGCCTCGAAGTCAGCGGGGATCAGGGAACTCGCAGCTGCGCCACCCGAGAGCTGAATGTCTTTGATAGTGATGGTAGTACCGGCAGCCTCTGATACAGACTTCGTAAGCGCGTTGAGCCTCTCCGACCTGGCAATCGTGGCGCGGTCTACAACATCCAGCAGATCGCCTGCCACAAGCGCCGCGGTCTTCACGGCGATGGAACCCAAGTCGACTTCTGGCGATAGAGCGATACCAGACTCCGCCACGATGTCCTTGAGGATGCCTTCTCGCTCCCCTTCATCCGGCGCAGTCATTTCGAGCTCGTGCGAGAACAGACCTCTGACCGAATCGGGAATCTTATCCGCATCAGAAGTCGTGGCAACGAGGACTCTCGCGTTCTGCAGGACATCTTTTAGCGAAGCTGCTACTCGATCGGAGGCCAAAGTGTCAATGTGCTTGATACAGATGATGGTGTTCTCAGGCCCGCAGTCCAGCGCCCTCTCGCAGCGAGCCTCGAGGAGTCCTTGTGCCTGCGTGTCAACACCCTGCCCGCCTTCTGAGGCGAGATCATAAGCGTCGATCGGGAAGTAGTGTAAGCCGAGATCTGCGCAGACCCGTTGGACAAGGTAGGCCTTGCCAATGCTCCGTTGCGTTGAAGTCACTAGTACAGACAATGGCGGCATACCAAGATGCATGGCCCGTGGGCTTGTAGAGACAGACACTAACTCTCTCAGCCGTCTCTGCAAACTTGAAACATATGGTTCCGGGACTTCCATTTTCCCCGGACCAGCAGTGGAGGTGGGAGAGGGAGACTTAGGCGGTGTTTTGCGTACGCCAAGATAGTAGGGCCAGGCGTTCTTTGTGGCAGAAGGAAGCTTCCTGCGTTCGTCACCAGACTGCTTCATCGTCATGCGTGTAGGGTCAATAAGAGCGGCACCTGCCCACGTATCTGGGCCCTCGCCAGACTCATCATCCGGAGTCGCGGCGCTGACGGACTCAATAGCAAACCAAGCAGCATTCATAGACGCACCAGCATCGCTGTCTTTCTGTCCTGGCTGGGGCTGCCACTGGGTCAGCAGAGCACTGTTGGCGTCGTCCTGCTCCAGGCTGCCTTCGAAGAGTGAACGTCCGAGAGACTCATCGATTGGTATAGTGATGAGGTCACCAGCCTTTACGATGCGTTGCTTCCGCTCGAAATACTCCTTTAGATTCGCAAAAAGCACATTGTTCAGCGCCCTTTCCGTTGACAGCGGCGTCACGACTTTCCGCAAGGTTACCTCAGTAGCTGTTGGGGGCTGTCTCTGGGCGGCAGAGGCTGGTCTCACATTCGACGGTCTCTTCATGGCTGGGCGCTTGAGTGCAAGAGGCGCCAAGCTCACGTTCTCAGGTTGCTTCAGGTTGGAGAGGAGGATTGGAGACATGTAGAGGGTTGGTGCCGCTGCAGAGGTGGTAGTCACGGACGAGATACTATCTCGCCTGCCGCGGCCTCTGTTGAGTTGATATCGCGGCGGAGGTCGTTTGGACATACTTTCCGGCAGCCCAAAGACTTTGACCGGCCGCCAGGCTTGTGCGGCAGAGCCATCCAACGCTCCGAAAGCGCTGAGTTGAGGTAGACCATGATTCTCCACAGCTTCTAGCTTAACCCAGTCTCCGGAAAAGCAGCCCAGTCTGGCAAGCGAGGTTGCATCGACGTACACCCGCGCTTCCTCATCCTCGTCACTAGATGGCCGAGGATGCAATAGCTCGTCCGAAATGCGCTCGAGAAGGCCTTGTGCTCGGAAGACTTTACTTCGTGTTGCCTGTCCTCCTCGGATTGTGCTGGTACTCATGTGTGAGTAGACCGAACCTGGAGTACTAATGCCGTTTGTTCTGCTACCGAACGGTCTCGGGGTAGCAGACGTGACAGCCGAGCTCAAGCCTGAGGGTTGATCAGTCAGACCCGGCTTAGCCAGTGAAATCATGTCATCTGAGTCGTCGGAGAGATTGCTCTCCTCAGTGCTATCTTCAAAGAGATCTTCAGTATTCGAATGATCGGTCGTTGCCTTCGAGGTCACCACAGGTCGTAATGGCTTCGCAGGAGAGGTGTTCTCTTCGACTGCGGAGTAGAAGCTCTCATTTGTAGTGTCCTCATCTGTTTCTTCCTCAAGTCGAGGCGACATGAGTGATCTGCTATTCAGGGCATTCTGCCTCCGTTCAGCCGCCGTTACCAAGACGATCTTAGTGCTGTGTGCTACCAGGCCCTGCGCGACCGGCTCGCATGCCAGTATCTTTCCCGGCGGAGCTGCCACGTGTGTAACCGGATGAGCCAGATCTAGGGGCAAGATATCGCCAGTGTGCACAACGGTGACACGCCCGAGAGCATTATTGACGAGTGCTTTCCGCGTAGCAGCTTCGTCAGTTTCAGAGCCCTGTCCTTGCCCATGTTCCAACGCAAGCCTGCTGCCTTTCTTGCCAAGAGAGCCATTGGTTTGCCCAAAACCTCCGCCGTATCTCTTCTGCACTGCGCTGAACTTCTTGATAGCCTCGGTATCTACTGAGACGTATATCGTGTCCAAGGTCAGTGGACAAACGTCGGTCACCCTGACTTCGATGGCCGCGTTCTGCCTCAGCGTTCTGTTGGGAGACAGCGATTGGACCAGATTTACGAAGGCCTGCGTGCCTGAAGCGCTGGTGGGGAAGCGCAGCGTCGAAGGTGGAAGTTGTTTCTCGTCTTTCTCTTGTGCTCGGAAAGGCAGGATCGACCAGTTTGTCTCGCCGGCAGCTGGGTTGGGTGTCCAAGACGTGATAGCTGCATACAGATGTGCGCCATCTTCACCTACAACGTGTCCTGGGAACAAATCCTCTACTAGATCCTGAGAGAGCACTCCGACCTCTCCCTTCAGGTTGCTGTCCAGGAAGAGCTTCGCGGAGACAGCCGGCCGGTCTTCTCTCCTTCTTCTCTTCCTCTTCAACGTGCCAGGTCTAGGGATATCGTAGGCCATTTCCGCCTCCTGTTTGGCTCTTCTCTTCTACCAAGTCACAGTTGTCAAGTGCTCGGCCAGCGCAGGTTCAGGGAGCGGGCGTGAATACTAGAAGATCGCTATTGGTCGGACCGAGGCTAAGCAAAGACCGACAGCCTGGGCTGATCACCAATGGGGCGAGATGGGTATGTATCTTGCAGAGGAGGGGACTTGCTACTGCAGAGCATCTGCTGATCGTATACGCCCTCTGAATGCTACCCGTGCTACACCCAGCGGGCAACCGACCTCCTCATCTACCAAAGCTACATAGGAATTGCCTTCGAATCACAAGCTTTCACATGATGCACCCAGCTGCAGACAGCTACCTCCTATAGGTACAGTAGGACACGCGGGGAAGAGCCCAGCGGCTGATTCCGCACTCGGCTCGGCTGTCATGAACGCGGAGGGTCTTCAAGAATCAGCCGAAACTTCCCGGTGCGCCCGGTCACTGCCAGTAGTAGTGCTAATCAGTATCCCGGCAGTGATGCAGGTTCTCGGATCGGAAGGCGCGCAGGTATCTTCGAAACAGGATACCCAGATCTTGGCTGCCTCTCCCGGGACTGTTATCAACCTGTTATGCTACCAGACCTCGCAGACGTCGTTCTGGCTCTCCCGCGGAGGCTTGATGTTGACCGCACATGCCCGCTCAATTTAATCTGCCCTGCACATACGTCATGCAGTCCATCTGCCGCCGCGTTCAACCACGACGGATGACGGCAAGGCAACGATCACCACAGCTAGTAAAGTAGGCGGTTGGCAGCGGCGCCACTTCTTTGTGGCTGCGCGTCACTGCTGGGCATTGTTGTCGATAGTCGTCGTCGTCGTCGTCGTCGTTCGCTCTTCTCACAGTCGCCGTGTCTTCTGGTCGAGTTTTGAAAGGTACTAGACTACCACAGTTCCTCTTCCCTGTCGCTGTGAGGTGGTGAAATTTGGTCGAAAAGTTCCCAAGTCCACCAGACAGCACTACTGCTGTTAGCGAATGCGATGAAATGCCAAGCTCCGAACATACCGGCGATGAGGCTCGGGACATAGTCCTGGACCCGCAGCACCACGACGAGAAACAAGAACGAGACTTCGCGCAACAGGCCGAGCGATTGGCGCAGTTCCGACCCACGCAAGAAGACGATGGGACAGGCTCGACTCAGGCCATCGAGGCCAAATTCATTACACCGCTGGACCCCGTAGTCGAGACGGCGGACGGAGGACGGTTGCCAACCATACCAGTAGAGGAGGCTGTGAAACTCAACGCGCTTCGAAACGACGTGCATGGGACGGAAGCGCCGAGTAGTCAGCCGGCAGGCGCAGTAAGACCAAGCAAAGATGGAACGGCCCATGGAACCTGTTTACCACCCTCGTCGGCGGCACCGCAAGGCAGTGAGCACCAGACCGATACGCCAGGCGCGCCTCTGCGCGAAGCCATCCCGCCCTCTAGTACGAACCCGTTATTTCCACCGCTACCAGTATATGGCCCGCCGACGTTCCTGCGAACGGTCCAGTGCTGGCTGTTCCGCATGATCTCGTCAGTGCTGTCGCTGTACTTCCTCTTAGCCATCGTAGCCGGTGCTATCGTCGAGTCGGTACCAAGGATATTGAAAAATGCTACGATCCGCGCGACCTTCCGAGACCCGAAGAAACGGAGACCTTTCTATGGGGAAGAGAAGAAGCGTGCACAGGAGAGAAAGGCAGCGGACGATGCCTGGCTCAAGCAGCAGCAGGCCAAGGGTACAACTACGCCATCCGGCGAGAAGGGCAAGAACATTCCACAAGATGGCGAGTTCGTGCCTACGGAAGGTGGGCCAGACCCGCTCGTCGTAGACGTAGGCTACTATGCCCGTCGTGTAGGCCTAGATGCAGAGAGCTTCGACGTTCAGACCGAAGACGGATTCATAATCGAGCTGATTCACCTCTTCAACCCGCGCGACTACCGGCAACCACCTCCTGAAGGACATAAGATGGACTCGCCGGACGTCTTCACCTCTGAGCCCCGTGACTCTGGGTTTGCAGAGGCGCAGCCTTTCCCAGATGGCCAGAAGAAGTACCCGATCCTCATGATGCATGGCCTGCTCCAGTCAGCAGGCGCTTATTGCTGTACAGACGACGACTCACTCGCTTTCTATCTCGCCAAATCCGGCTACGATGTTTGGCTTGGCAACAATAGATGTGGCTTCGATCCTAAACATACACTACTACAATACTCAGACCCTCGCATGTGGGCGTGGAATATCCGCCAAATGGGCGTTATGGACCTTCCGGCACTCATTAGCCGCGTGCTAGCAGAGACAGGCTTCCCAAAGCTAGCGCTCATCTGCCATAGCCAGGGCACAACCCAGACATTTGTCGCACTCGCTAAAGAGCAGCGACCTGATATTGGCGAGAAGATCTCCGTCTTCTGCGCGTTGGCACCTGCTGCTTACGCTGGATCGCTGATCGGGAAGATATACTTTAAAGTAATGAGATTGATCAGCCCAGCGATCTTTAGGCTGATATTTGGGATTCACGCATTCATCCCGCTGATGATGCTAGCGCATAAGATTCTTCCCGGACCGTTCTACTCATGGATGGGTTACCATGTCTTCAGTTTCCTCTTCTCATGGTCGGATACTCGATGGGACCGGGGACTGAGAAACCGCATGTTCCAATGGGCGCCCACGTACGTCTCGGCAGAGAGTATGCGATGGTGGCTAGGGCGCGAGTGTTTTGCGAAGCAGAAATGCATCCTCGCCACACGAGAAGCGGGGAAGCTGGAAGATAAGGAGGACGAAGAAGACGACGAGGTGATCAGCAATTACTACGCCCAGCGTCGACAACAAGAGAAGGGAACATCCGAACGCAGGAAGCTACAGCGGAACCTGACATCTTTCCACCGAACGATGAGCTTCCACTGCCAAACCCTCACGCACCAGCACCACGACAGCACGCGAGGGAAATACTCCTGGTACAACGACCAATTCCCACCTCTCGCCTTGTGGGTTTGCGGCGCCGACGACCTCGTCGACGGCAAGCGCCTCCTGCGCCGTTTCGATCGCGGCCGCGAACCCCACGTGCGAATCGTGCACAAGAAGATCATCGAAGGCTACGAGCACCTCGACGTCATCTGGGCCATGGACGCGATCGAGAAAGTGGGCAAGGAAGTCCGCGAGGTCATCTGGCGCACTGTCGACCCTGAGAGCCAGATGATCTGTCGGACCCCCGTCGGCTGCGAGAGGCCGCTGATGGAAACCCCGGATGTCACCAAGGATGTCCCTATGTTGCATAGTGGGGGTCGATTACGCATGGCGAGTATTAGCGAAGGCGCACCCTTTCCACAGGTTCAGATGAATGGGAATGGCAAGGTGAGAGGGGAGAAAGTTGCCGCTGTCGGACCGGAGGACGAAAACCAGCGTCCACCTAGTACCGTCACGGCGCATTCGAAGGAGAAACCGGGCGAGCATATTTTTTTGGAAGAGGAGGAAGAGGAATACGGGCATGGTGTCCCCGAGGCGGAGACGGAGAAGGCTTCGCCTCCTGTTAGTCCGCGGATGCCCGGGAGGAAGATGTCAATACCGGCTTTTACGGATTTGCAGGAGAAGGGGAATCCGCTGGGATAGAAGAGTCTGCTTACATTTTATGTAGAGATATACCGGTAATGTCCGAGATGGTAATTGATGGTAACGCCTCTTTACTTTCATCTACTCTACTTCCCACACTTGACTCGCGAACGCGACTGCGTTCCCGCTGATAAACTCATAACGGAGCTCAGAGTCAAGACACTCGCCACCCAAATGTTCTTTGTCTCGGCAGTACTTCGTTGCCGCATTGCATTGACAAGCACGAGGGGAGAACAGGGTGTGGCTTTGTCTGCCCTTCACCCCGTTCCGCGAGAACAAAGCCGTGCCCAAAGCCCTCCCCAGCTGAAAATTGATCAATTACCGTCGTGGCCCTGTCAAGGCGCGGTACAAACTCATTGTCGTCTGGCACATGTTCTCGAGACTTCTTGTTGCGTCCCGATCTGAAACATTTCAGCATCTGCCACAAAATCTTCTTGAGTCCTCACACCGGGTTTACTGAATCACACCTACTGCAGAAGACATAACAAAGGAAAAGTCTTAGTCCTGATCCGCTACATTCCTCAACCAAAGTGCGGGAGAGAACTAGAGACATCTCATCTCGAGCACAAAAACGTGAAGACCCAAGAACACAACTAACAAAAATCCCTTATGGCCGACCCATCCCGGCCCACCACCCTCCCGCCGACTTCCGCAGCCGACAACCCTGCCCGCAACGGCCTCAACACAGCCACCATCGTCATCCTCGCCGTCGTCGGCGCCCTGACCGCTTTCGGCCTCGCCATCGCCCTCTACTGCGCCTGCGGCTACGGACGGCTCTGTTCGCGCCGGCGCCGGCGCGGCGACCGGAGACGTAGCTCCTTCGCCACGGATGGCAGGGAGTTGCATCATTTCTGGAACCGTGAGGTCCCTCTTGCGGAGGGCGGGATGGTGCAGCATGAGCAACAGCAAAAGACGAAGAGGAGGGGGTCTGGTTTTGGAGGTGAGTTAGGGAGGATGGGCGCAGGGACGTATGGTTTGCCGCCTGCTGTGGAGATGGCCAGGGTGAAGGTGCGTCCGGCGCGGGATGTTGATGCGTTGGATTTTAGGGGTTCGGGGGGACCAGTGGTGGTGGTTGAGCAGACGGACGGGTCTCAGCAGATGCCTGGGTTTAGGGAGAGGAAGGAGAAGAGTAGGTATTATGCTGGTGCTGGTGTGAGGAGTAGTTGGCGGCAGAGCGTGGCGAGGAGTTTGGGGATTGGTCAGGCATATTAGCGTCGATTTCTGATTCTACTGATTGTATTAGGTTGTATGAATAGTGGTAGTTTTGCACCATCTTGATATGTCTTGCGCATGCATCAGAGTCTCACAGTGTTGAAGTGAAGCTGGAGTCAATCAAAATGCTAGCCTCAGGCACAATGAAGCTCCACAGTCCCAGCGGGGCGGCCGCCGAGACTTTCGCAGACAGTGGTGAAAGGAGCGGTACGTCAGAGGGAGGGCTGGCTCTCAGGTACAACCACTCGCTACCCTTCCAACCGCACCACCCTCCGCCCTTCCAGTTGATTGCCCGTCATCCACACGCGCCCATCTTCTTCTTCCTCCCTCTCTCTCACTCACGTGCCCTTTGTACGCCTTTGTAATCCCTTCCCTTCTTGTTCGCGCCCCCCTCCGAGCATCTCCCGCTTGTGCCCGCGTTCCGCGCAGCGAAACCGTCCGCCTCACCAGCTTTCACCGCCCTGCCGCACCCCCCCGCGAGCTTCATACCGCTCGTTTGGGAACAACCACCACGGAAGGCGTGATCAGCTGGGCGAAGCAGCAGAGGTTGGAAGCCGGATAGGAAAGACCACTGGCGGCTTGCAACGAGCACCGGTCTGAGATACCTTAGCGCGCGCGCCGCACCCCCCAGCAGACACGGCAGGTTCGACGGATCGGGAAGATGGTGGATGCCAGCGATGGGACGCCCACTCCTACCTGGAAGTTCACTCAGTAAGTGCTGCCTTCTCTTTTTGTCTGTCTGGACCTTCCTGTCATGCCGGATCTGGACGTTGGGAACGTGGGGTCAAAGCTGCGGTGGAGATGAGAAAGGCACCTGGGCTGGAATGGGAGATGGGTCAACAGCAGCCTTAGCGGAACATGCTAGCAAGGATCAAGACCGCCATTGGCGACCGCACCAACCGGCCGGGGTGGCGGCATGGCGGACAGGAAGAGCTGGACGACGACCGCCAGGATGAACAGGCGCTGTCCGGGGAAGAGCTTGCCAAGGATAAAACCAGCTCAGACACCGCGTCTCTTGCATCGACAGCAAGTCACGCGCCATCCGATATGCCGGAACTCAAGCGCACATCTACCCATGCTGCCGAAGCGGTTGGCGGGGATTCAGCTTCCTCCAGGAGATCCAGCCAGGGTTCAGAAACCGAGCACCAGGACGTCTCTTACGCGTCTGCCTGGCACTTTCAGCAGTGCGGCATGACTCCTAGCACGGTTGGCAGAACAGAACGCTTGCTGACCACCTTCTTTGCAGATGCTTCGGTGACAAGGGTGACGTCGAAGACATCACAGAAGCCGACATCATCTCCACCGTAGAGTTCGACCAAACAGGCAACTACCTCGCGACAGGAGACAAAGGCGGCCGTGTGGTTCTCTTCGAGCGTAACGAGACGAAGAAGACATGCGAATACAAGTTCCACACCGAGTTCCAATCACATGAGCCGGAGTTCGACTATCTCAAGTCGCTGGAAATTGAAGAAAAGATCAACAAGATCAAATGGTGCCGGCGACAAAATGCCTCGCACTACCTTTTGTCCACTAACGACAAGACCATCAAGCTCTGGAAAGTGTTTGAGAAGAGTCTGAAAGTGGTGGCAGAGAACAACCTCTCTTCAGAGCTCACGCCGGCAGGTGTTGGCAGCGCAAATGGCGGCGGTCCTGTGCGACAACCCAACCGGAATTTCAGAAATGTGGCCGACCTCAAGTTCCCTCGAATGACACATCACGACACCGTTGTCGCCGCAGTCCCTCGACGGGTGTACGCAAACGCACACGCCTATCACATCAACAGCATCTCCGTCAATAGCGATGGCGAGACCTTCATATCGTCCGACGATCTGCGGATAAACCTCTGGAATCTGAACATCCAGGACCAGAGCTTCAACATCGTGGACATCAAGCCGGCCAACATGGAGGAACTGACCGAGGTCATCACCGCTGCAGAGTTCCATCCTCAGAGCTGTAATTGGTTCATGTACGCAAGCAGTAAGGGTACGATCAAGATGGCGGACATGCGGGAGAAGGCTTTGTGCGACGAGCACGCGAAACGTAAGTTACTTGAACCAGTATTCGCCACAAACTGCGGATGACTAACACGCATGTCTTTCAGAATTCGAACAAGAAGAAGATCCCTCCTCCCGCTCATTCTTTTCCGAAATCATCTCCTCCATCTCTGACGTCCGCTTCTCCCCCGACGGCCGCTACATCCTCTCCCGCGACTACCTGACCGTCAAGATCTGGGACGTCAACATGGAGAAGCAGCCGGTAAAGACGATCCCGATCCACGAGCACCTCCGGCCCCGACTCTGCGACACGTACGAGAACGACTCCATCTTCGACAAGTTCGAGGTCACCTTCTCCGGCGACGCTCGGAACGTCATGACAGGCTCCTACAACAACAACTTCATGATCTACCCTTCCGAGCCCGGCAACGACACCGAAGTCGTCCTGCAAGCCGACAAGTCCGCCTTCAAGGCCAAGAAGGTCGGCATCCCGACCCCGATGAATCCAGGTGCGCAGGGTGCCGGGAACACCGTCGGAGGCAAGAAGGGCAGTAGGGCGAACAGCCCTGCTCCTGCCGGTGGCGCCCAGCGTATGCGTAAGGAGACCGATGCGGACCAGATTGATTTTAACAAGAAGATCCTGCATATGAGCTGGCATCCGAAGGAGGATAGTATTGCTATTGCGGCGACGAACAACGTAAGTTTTTCCTTTATCTTCTTGCGACCACCTTTTTCGGCCCTGAAGAATCGGCCGAGAAGGGGGCCAACCAAACCTTTTGCATGTTCATTGCTAATTCCCGGGCAGCTATTCGTCTTCTCGGCGCTTTAGAGAGACTCTTCTCAGCCTTTCTCCCAACCTTTCTATCTCCCTATCTCTCTCATCCGACCGACTATCGGCCCTCTTCGATCTTCTCTCCTGCATGCCCAAATCGGGACCAATCGGCGTTCTTTGTCCACCACCATGGGAAGGAGTTTTGCGGGGGACCAACGGGCTCGATCCTCCTCGAGTGGAAGCTGTTATCGACAAATGGTGCACATCCCGTTTCGTAACGGTGGGCGAAGGAGTTGGTCTGGTTCCGATGCCGAATTCTCGTGCGGGTGGACAGTAGTTGAGAGGATGATGAGTACGAGAGGGAGAGAGAAGAGGAGATTTTCTCGGGTTGGAGGAGACAGAGAGGGAGTCTTCTGAAGCTCACTATCCCCCTTTCGAAATTAAAAACAGAGAATAAAAATGGTCAAATGTGAAACATGATTTTTAATCCCTTTTTTTCATCATTTTCAATGAGTGTGAGGTCAAGCAGTGTTTTAATGTTCTAGTGTTTGGTATGCTAATGCTATGTGCTGGTGTATCACTGCTCTAGTACACTCATACTTCTGATAACGAGTCCTTCCATTCGTAACATAGCGGTAGTCAATAGAATAGGAGGCCCAGGACGACAAGTCGGAAACTCTTCATTTCCCCTTACAAATCTCATGAGAAGCTTCGAAGTCGGTATCGACGTTCTCCCTCCTCCACGTGTCAATCCTACATAGCCCCACGCCTTTACCAGCAACGAGTGGGTTTTAACACAGCCTTACGCGCAATTTTCCGGCTACACTTCAATCTACTCGAATAAGAAGATGTCTCATGCCATAATCTTCTCGTTCGTTGGGCAGATCTTGCGGGAGTAGTTGCTGCTGCAGATAGGGGAAAATCGGCCCACACGGCCTCTATTCTTGACATAGGATAGCACCTACGACTAACGAGAAGGCACAGCGCGGCGGTGGGAGTAACAGTCGTTTCAAGCGTGGAATAAGGGATGGAGTTTCATTTGTAGTATGAGACCATCGTGGTAAGAAACAGCAGCGAAGTGAACAATGTCTCCAGAAGGCCTGACTTTGGCTAGCTTGGAAGAATCATGCAGCACGTACATTCATGCGAAAAGAGCAAGCGAGCGAGCGCAAGCAAGGTAGTCCATCACATCAGTCCAAGAATCTCGAGCACAATACAACGTTGCCCGGCAAGAAACAAGTCAAGAAAGCGGTTCGGTTTCTCTCAAAACGATGCAGCGTCCGTCCCCCTACAACGTAAGCGGCGCAGGCACAGCTCCAAACGAGCTATCGCCGTTCGCACTCGCATCCTCGGTCTTCATCGTACCGTTGAGCAGAGGGCAAAGCCTTTAGAATTATTTCAGGTCAGTCTATACTCTCTTGCATAGCACTGCAGGCACTTCTGCAGGCTCGAGGGAAAAGGGGGGTATTGGTAATTAATGGTCTTAGGTGAGCCTCAGCCACAGAGAGGCAAGACTGAGACCCAATCGCCATCCGCAAAAAAGGGGGTAAGTGGCTAGAGAGGGCGGCAAGTTGAGTGCCACCAAGCTATCGCAGAAATGAGTCTCTAGATAGGACACAAACCCACTCAAAGTTCAAACTTCGAGTAGTCGTCCTTCAGAAACCCACTATTCCCCCCGCTACTCTGCCCGCTCTTCTTCGGCTTCTCTCCACGCCCTTGCCTCTGTTTCGTCTGAGGAGACCTGGACGTGCCGGCACTAGCATCGCCGCCATCCAGGCCATCCTTCACCAAGCCACCGGGGTAGACTTTGGTCTGAGCTCCGCATGAGGGACAAAAGAAAAGGTATACTGACTTTCGGTTCGTCTTGATATGACCGACCTGGCCACAATTGGCACACTTTCTCGCCGTGCCGTCTTTGTTCCGACCGCTTTTCCCGGTACCGCCGCTCTTTTGGGGCGGCTGATCCTGGCTTGCGACGCCGGGCCCATCGACGTCGGAGGGGCCGGGTGACCCGGCGGCGGATGCTGATGGGGATCCGGCGCCACCTGCAGAGTTGGCGGAGAAGGATGTTGATCCGATGCCGCCTCCACCGCTTCGCTGCTTCTGGCGTTCGCGGGCTTCGCGGCGATCGGCGTTGCGCTGGACACGTGCGATCTCTTGTTGGATCTTCTGTTGGACGAGAACATCGAGCTCTGGATCGCGTCCATCGGGTTGGTAGGAGTGGATACTGTGAAGAATGTTAGCGAATTGTGTCTAGTAAGTAAGCACTTACTGGCATTGTCGGAGCAGGGGATCACAGACTCAATGTCCTCCAGTCTCCGCTCATTCCTCCGTCGCTTGTACTCTTTGATGACTCTCGGGTTCGTTACGCGCTCGACTGTGTCCTCCGGATTGCCGTATGCATCTCTGCCACCGGTACGACGTATTATCAGGACCTTGTCCTGATCGTGGTAGCGGGAATTACTAGTCCGACTGAACTGTGTACCAGTCTCGTCGTCGCCGCGTCTTCCATAGCCACCGGGCGTGCCTGCCGCGAAGGAGCTGCGTGGCGTGCCTGCGCGACCTGGAAAGCCGTCTGCGGGTTCGTCATCGACATCCATCTCGACATCGCTAGCCTCGAGATTCGATGAAAGAGCAGACTTCTGCTTGCTCCAAATCATCCGAATGTACTCTTCGTATGCCTTTTGCTGCTTGGCGACATTATAGGAGTGCCCGCCGTTCTCCCTCCTCTTCTTGGCATCGATCTTGTCCTCCACCGATTCTCCCAAAGCCTGGAAGCCACCCTTCATGCTCGTCTTCACAAAGCTGAAACCTTCTCCTCGGCCGGTCGGATCACCCTCGCCGTGCAGCTTCAGCATGGCCTTACCTTGGGTGGCGCTCAAGAAGTTCTTAGTGGCGCGCCAGGGAGCAAGCTGAAGTTCAATGTTCGCATCTTCGCCCAACTCGGCCTTCTCATCATCTGCACCACCCCCATCCTTGCCAGTCCCACCTTCTTTGGCGAGGCCGAGATCCTGGAGGCGCTGAACACCAACTTGCATACTGTCGAGCAAGCAAATCTCCTCGGGTTTCACCCAGTTGCGCACGGTGTCAAGATCCTGCGGCATCGAGCCGTCCTTCGGTGGAACCCATATTCCTGTCTCCCTTCCAGGCACCTTTGCCTGATAGTTCATGAATTCGCGCATCTTCGAGCGCGTCTGTGGCATATCGTGACCCTTCAAATGTTCCATGATAGATGCATTGTCCAGCCACCGCTTAGGCCTGCGCGTCTCGTCCAGAGACTTGAAGTAGATTCTGTAAGCAAGCGCGCGGAGCCTCTTCTTTGCGGCATCCGTGACACGACGTGAATGCTCGCCGGGAATTTCAGATATTGGGAACTGTTGACCGACTGTATGCAAGTTCTCCATGTTGCGAAGATACATCTTAGACCCGTAGCCATGAGTGGTCGAGATGCCAAGGAAGAAGTCTTCAGGCTTGCCTTCATGAGTGAAGACGGGCGCACGGTAGAGTTGGTTTTGGACGGTAGGCACGACCTCGCCTTGCTCGACATCACCGAAGCCGCCGAAGGGACTCTTGTCCTGCGTCATGAGCACCTGTGTCTCGCCAATATCGCGCTTTGGCCGCTCGTTGTCATCTGCGTGACGCTTGCGGTAGAAGTTGACGAGACGACTTCCCATTCCAAAGTTCGAGAGCATCATGGGCGCTTCTTCAGAATACTCCAGCATGAGCATCGAGCCGTTATCGCCGAGGCCAAGACTATCCGCCGTTGCGAAGAGCTCTTTGACATCCTTACCACGACGCTCCTTCTTTTTAATAGTTCGCAATCTTTGCATGCGGAATTCTTCGCGAGGAAGGCGAAGGCGGAGCTCTAAAGCCGGGCGGTGGAAGGTGCGCTTGGCTTTTGGATCGAGGGAAACACGATAGAAGGGGTATTGTAGCTTGTGTGCAGGCAAGGCGTGCTCAACCGTGGTTGTGGAAAGCGTCGAGCGGATCTTGTGTTGGTGATTCTCTTTGAGTAGGTCGTACGCAGGGTCATTAGAGATGTTGTACCTCTTGGCGAAGTCCTTGGGCGCATCGCCATTTGCATGCTTACCATGGGCGGCTGCAGGTGCAGCATGCTCATCAATAAGAAGATGTGGATCGTTAAGATCCAAAAGAGGCGCCTTGGCCAGCCTGGCCGATGCTCTTTCTGGATCGCGGAAGACTCGTTGCAGCTCCAGATCGTGTACCGCCATGTCGTTATCCAGAATATTAGTAGTCGTCTTCCGCTTCTTGCCAGGCCTTAACATATCCTCCGCCTCATAGTCGCCATCCATTGACGCATCGTCCTGCTCGCCGTTCACGGAAGGCATACCCAAGCTTGCCACATCCCAATCCTCACAAATCAACGCGAAATCTTCTAGCCGCATCCCAGCCACGGACTCATCATCGTTGAAGTTTTGGGCAAGGCCATCATCAGAGTCATCATCAGCAGCGACTTGCTCTGGGAACGAAACAATGTTAGATCCGTAACCGAGATCTTTCCCACCCTTCGCAGGAGCAACACTTTTAAAGTTCCTCTCCTGATCGGGCAGAAGATCGAGTGACAACTTCGATGGCTGGATTGGTTTAGGCGGCTTAGGCGGCAGCTTTCCGCGGTATTGCACTGGTCTTGGAGGGAAGAACTCGACAAACCGAGGGTTTGCGTCCTTTTCGTAGCCAGGAAAGAAGCTGTAAAATGTATCCATATCCAGATCTTCATCCTGCTCGCCGGTTTCCTGGCCGGCTTGACGCTGTTTGGCCATCTTGAAAAGACGGCGCTGTGCTAGAACAACCTCGTCTTCCTCCCCTTCATCCTCATCCGGTGAAACATCTTCAGACATGGCGCTCGGAGAATATTCCCCTTCACGGAAGGAAGGTGGACTGAGACTCTCAGCTCCAGAGCTATGTCGTGGTCTTGCTGATGGCGGCTGACGGGCCTGCGGAGGGATTCCTGTATATCCAGGGAGTGCAAGACCTGTCTTTGTGGGGAGAGCCAGGCCGCCAGGTCTCTGAGGCGGAGCCTGACTCTGCTGCTCTTGTTGCTGGACCTGAGCCGCAGGTTGGTGCCTCTCCTGTTCGGGACTTGATGTTCGATCGCCGAAGAGGTCGTTAAGCCCTCCGTCATCGAACAAGTCGTCGCTTGCCTGGTGGTCACCTTCGGCGAAACCATTTGTTTCGACGTTGCCGTTCGCTTCATGTCCGCCAAAGCCCTCCAGACCGTCAAACCCGTTCATAGCCTCTACCCCGTCCTGTGATTCCTCCACTCCCCCGTGCGCCGCAACTTCCTCCTCGGGCAGATCATCATCGTCCAAATCCTCGTAGTCGATCGCATCGTCAGCTTTGTCGGTCTGGTCGATGTCACGCTCGGAGAAGCCCTCAGCGCCGCCTTCGGGACCCTGGCCTTGAAGGTAGCGTTGAATGGCGGCAGCCTCGTCGGTCTCGCCCATGTTGACGTCCGAAGAATCTGTCGCGTGCGGCATCTTTGCGACAGATAACTCGGCCACGCGCAAGCTCTTATGTCCTTCACTGACACCCGACGACGCAAGCGCTGCTCCTCCGAGCCCTCAAAAGTGCGCCAGGTGGATTGCCGTCCGTCATCGATGGGGGGCTTCAATCGCGCTAAGAGTGGTTCGTGATTTCGGAAAAGGTGAAGTGCGTTGTTGTGCTCAGCGACGACGCAAGGCCGACAAGCTGTTGGAGTTGATAGTGAAAGGGCCACCACCTGCATCTGAACGGAGCTTCAGAGTGCGGGCAGTTCCGCTCGGCTCGGCAAAGTTTCCTTCCGACGCGTTACACTGCGCGCGAGTATTATTCACTTCGCCTCACGGCGGGCTAGCTCAGTCTCTATGATACATCGTTCTAGAGCCAGGCGCAATAACTTGATGGTAGAATCAATGGGTTTCAATCATCAAAGATACGCTACTGAGTGCTAAGACGAGCTTGAGTCTCGTACTGACAATTACAACAAAAGCGACCATTTCAGCAAACAATAAGCTGCTATTTCCAAACAATCTGCCATAGGACTCGTTTTCGGAACTAATGATTTGAATAGAACTTTGCAAGTATTAGACATTTGAACTACTACGTCTTAAAAGCGATTGTAAATCCGAAGCTCGACATGACTGCGTGTCCTCGACCAATTATCCACCGACGCCGAAAATGAAAACATTTTAGGGCCTTAACCCGTTTCAACCCATTTACAGGTAGAACGCAGCGGCCGCAGCGCCCAGGAAGAGCGCGAAAGCGCTGCTCATCTGGACCTCATTTGCAGCGTTGGTGGCGCTGGCATCCGATGCCGACGAGGTAGAAGAGCTGCCGCTGGTTGCAGAAGCACTGTTGGAAGATGGGCTGCCGGTAGAGGAAGTGGTCGGGGTGAGAGTCGCCATGCTCATCGTGGTGTTGCGTGGGACTGACGTGCCGGTGGCCATCATGGTACCGTTGCTACCACCAACCGCAGGGGCAGTACCAACAGGGATTGGCATGTGAGTAGCTGTGCCGTTCATGCCCATGGTCATGCTGGCAGTGGCGTTGGCCGATGGAGAAGCAGAAGTGGAGTCGTCGCAGGAAGCGTCGCGGCCCTGGACAGTGAACGGGCCGAAGTAGTTGTTCTCGCTGCCTTGCTGGATCTCAAGCGCGTAATCGTCGCCATTCTCAAGGCAGATGGAAGGGGTCCAGAGATACTCGCCGCCGGTGGCGGATGTCGTCAAAGTGGAAACAGTCTGGAGGTTCTCAGAAGGGCCCTTGCGCAACAGAATAGTGACCGCGGTAGAGTTGTCGTCCGTCGTGTAACGGATGGCTATCATTCGCTCGTTAGCGCTTTGCTTCGATATAACCACAAAAGGCGCTGCTTACTCTGCTCCTGGCCATCGGTGACCGTCTGTGGCACCTCGGTGAAGGTGAGCGTAGTAGACTGCGCAGCCGCAAGGGCGGAAAGGCCAGCGAGAATGATTGCTTTCGCGAACATTGTGATTGTCTTGGAGTCGGATTTGTTAAACAATGTTGTCAACGGGGATCTTGCTGCAAGAGTGCTGTCGCAAGTTGAGAAAAGAAGTAGGCAGTTGTTAGCGAATGACGTTAGTTGGAATGCGACCCGTTGTTTGCGATGTCAGAGACAAAGGAATGCGAACGGGCAGAAGACGAGGGTGATGTAGGCCAGGCTCAAGTGCACTGACCCCAAAAGGAGACGGCTGAGCCCCCACAGAATCTCGCGTGCGGCCAATCAAATTTCTCTGGGGAACCCCATACCCCTTTCCGATCTGCGCATTGCGCGTTTCATATACGCGCTAACCCCATCAATTTCAACGTTCTCGACTGTCACATGGATAAAGCTCAACCTAGGCTCTATGGTTCTTGAAAGAGTCCAAAGCATCTCACAATTCATGACAGACTACGGAATTCTCAAGGAATTCTGAAGACATGTAGAGCTTGGTTTCGTTGGGAAGGGATATGTATTGCATTCAAACGAGACTTGCAAGCACGGTGGTAGCGCCTTCTGGCGCATTATGCTCACAGACCTATAAGCGGAAAGTTAAGTTTTGAAGATCGAACCCAACATGATAACATGACAGAAGAAGACTTTCCAGGGACTGACCAGAAGCATCAATTTCTTCGTTATATGCACCATGCAGCGCTTTAACGGGCATGTTTGCAACTAGTTCATGACTTGGTAACCGTGGTTGCCAAAGAACTCGCACCTTCCGGACGCGTCTGGATCTTCTTGAACCCCGATGGAAGCCGCATTGACGTCTAGTGTCGAAAATCCAACCGACTCTCCGTTCGCGAAAGTACCGTCACCATTGGCCACATAGCTTGGCCAGTAAGGCGCATCAGCTGCTCTGCCTGGATTTGGATCATGTGTAAGAGCAAAGCTGATCCAGTAATCGGTCATTATCCGGGCGAGTGTCTGATTCGTCGCGCCTGGCCATCCGACCGGAGCAGCAAGGAAAGGCGTAGTCGAGCCGTGTAGCTGCGATCCAGCCGCGAACGTCAGCTTGAACACTGCAGTGCTGTTGTTGTTCCTGTCAACAGCATTTGAGGCCATGTAATAAGTTGGGCAGTTGATGATGAAATCGCCAAACCAGGTCTGCCTCTGGTAGAAAGTACTGTTAAAGTCGGAGCGAGGATAGAGCTCATATCTGGTGCATCGAAGATTAGGGCTTATTCTAAATTGCGCTCACATTTTGGGCCTTTAAAGGTACTCACAGTCTTGAGAAGAACGCCGGTCCAGCAAATGGGAAGAGGAACCTAGCATCCATCGTCTCGGCCGTTTGGGTCATCAAAGACATGTTGCTAAAAGTGTAGCCCTCATACCTGCGAAGACAATTTAGCGGCAGCCCCACACGCGACAAAGACCTCACTTACTCCTCACGGTCGACGATCAGAGGGACATCGTAGAATCGGCCGCGACTGAACGCCACATTCGGGAGCTCCTGAATGAAGTACCCGTCGACGACTGGTCCGAAATAATAAACGCCATATCCAGCACCTGGACCCGGGTATGTCACATTCTGGACTTGCTGATTGAGCAAGGCCAACTCTTCAGCTGGCAACGAACGGAGGCAGTTCATGGTTGAGCAGTTCGAAAGCTGGTAGGTCGTGAACAGTTGCATCTCCTGCTGAGACTCGTTCAAGAAGGGTTGCCACCTGTCATGCATAAGCCGGTGTCATATTCAAGAAAACCATGTTACTCACCAAGGATATTCAGCAATGGCTGCACTGAAGGGGGGTTGATCGTATGCCCCCCCAGCGATCATCTGTGCTGTTACAGAGCCGCCACCGGCTGATCCACCCCAGATCTGTCACTTTGTCAGAGCTGCGTCGCACCCACACGACTCTCAAGGGCGTCACCTACCGTCACCATGGCAGGGTCACCGCCAAAAGCGCGAATATTGCGCTGCACCCAGTCAAGCGCAGCGCGCTGGTCAAGCAAACCAGCATTGAGATTACCATCTTTGGCGACTTGACCGCCGCTGAGGAAGCCGAACAATCCAAGTCTGTACTGAATTGAAACATAGATCAAGTTGCCATTGGAAGCGTTGACCATGGCATCTCCGGGGTACGATTGAGCGTTTCCTTGCGTGTAACCGCCACCTATACCTTGTTAGCTGCCGCAAGAAGCACTTGTGTCCGTGAAGGCACACCATGAATCTGCACCATGACAGGCAGTTTCTTCGACGTCGGGTTTGATGGTTTCAGCACATCGAGAATCAAGCAGTTTTCCGAGAATCCCTGAGGAGTCGACGTGAACCCTGTCCCTGGCTCTACGTATGTACTCTCGGGTTGGGATAAGTAACACGCTGGCGCAATCTCTGTGGCATTGTACAGCGTCTCTGCATCGAAGTCGTTCATCCATTCAATGGGCACAGGCTTCCGCCATCGGAGGTTTCCAGTTGGGCTTGCTGCATACGGGATCCCTCGAAAGTAGTTGATCCCCGTTGAGGCATTGCTGTAGCCTTGGTACTTCACATATCCAAGGTCTACGGTAGGTGCATCGGTAGATGCATTGTTCGAGACTGGCTCAATGGCTTGGCCACGGGCGTAGCCTGCAAGAGCCGCGGAGGCTGCGATGAGGCTCTGGCAATGTTTCATTGTCTTTGTCCACGGTCGTTATCTACGCAGAGGATAGCACATGGCGGCATTGGTGGTACCGCTACTATATATCACTTGGTTTGCTCGGCCCCACGGCATGAAAAGATGCGGCTCCATCCTATGACGAAAAGCAGTCCACTATGTCATACCGCTTGAAGTATCATGAATGTCACTGCCGCATGTCCGCTGCCGTAATCCTATCTCCGATGCCGTGCACAGATGATGGTTCCGGCGAATGAAGCAGTAATACCATGCAGGAATCTCCGTCCGTGCATGGGGACAAGGCCACAATTCATCCGGTCCGCTGGATTGATCTCACAAGGACTCTTGCCGTGCCAAACGAATGCTTAGCATGTTTCTTAGCACGACTTGGAGCCAGACTGCGCAAAGATCTTGTCGTTGTTCGATGTGCAGCGACTCCAAGCCTTTTGTTTGCAAGGCAGTAGAGTCAGCCTGATCGTTGGAACGAAGTAGCTCGGAGGAATCACCAGCGAGCGTGCAAGATCGAATCTGTTTTGTCTCCACATCGGCAAGTGTGGGCAATGCGGGGTAAAGAACATCAGGACAATCAACTTGTTGATCAGCGAGATCAGGTCGATCCACAATTGCAGTTGATTGAATCGCAAACCTAATCAGCATCATGTTGGCGAGTTGCCCATCAAGTGCCGACTCGTGCTGCAACAGCGGAGTGCATTTCTTCAGTTTAGAACGCCGCCGGAGCCAACACCGATGCTAACACTAGTCGGGTGCCGTGATGCTTTTACGAGGCGGAAATACTACTGTAGCAATTAAGGGCAGCGAATGTAGTACATGCGGTGGCTTTTTAGCGAATTTGTAAGCATTCGGGTTCTGACAAAGGCATGTCGTCAAGAGTGGACGGGATGTGTCTGGAAGTGACACGACAGGGCAAATCCAATAAACGAAGACACCGACTCTCGTCGACACAGGAGTTTTCGCTCGGTGCTTGCGGAGAATCTTCAAAACTCCACATTCCAGGCAGCCGCCGGGAAGACATGCGTGCACCTTCCGTTTTCGGCAGAGCCTGGCATTCTTATCAACTGCGCTTCGCAAGAGCTCACGTATGCTCGGCTTGAAGGATTCAGGCATCCGCATAAGACCATGAATAATCTCTACTTGTTCCACACCGCTCCCCGTGGTTCGCTATGACTCCTGACCCACTTCAAGCCACAGCCGATAGAAGTCAGCAGAGCCAAGATCTGCGCAGCTGAGAAAAAGCTCACTAACGAAGTAGAAGAACGTGCCAAGACTCAGATGTGAATGCTTACCCACAATGAGGCTACGAGAAAGTGGCAGCCTGATCGCTGCTTGTGACTGATTGATGGCAGGGCTGGTATTGATTGGAAGGATTCCAAGGCCACCACAATACTTGCATCTTAGCCTCTCTGCAGACCTATGTCCAGCGGCCGCGCAGTCATGCGCTTGCGTTGCTCTGGGTCGCGGCTGTTCATGTATACGGACCGGAGAGCTGAGTAGAGTCTGTAGACTTGGTAGTCCAACCAGAACATATAAAAGACCCGTTCACGCGCAGTCTCAACGAACTTTCGTCAACATCCATTGTCCAGCAGTCAACAAAGTAAATCTTCCCATCAGGACCCGAACAAGAAGTTGAACACGTACACAGCCATCTGAACGTTTGAAGACAGCATCCACCCATTTCAAAATTCGTGTTGTATCTCGAATCTCCAGTGGAATCCGCAACGCCAGCAAGCAACCGAGTTATCCACAACCTTGCCCTTCCACATCAACCTCTCTCATACCAGCCTATCACAGTCGCAAGAAGCATGAGCACCCCATCCGAGCGAACTTTCAGTCAATCTTCCGACACCAAACGCGACTCTACCAGCATCTCGAGCTCATCAGGCCACGCCACTTCACAGACCTCGGCTTCAGAACAAGAACGCAAGTCCTCCTTCGGTCAAGCAATGGAGAAAGCCAGAGCCAAGCTCGCTCGCAGTAAGCCAAGCAATTCCGAATTTCTACCTGACGACGAAGCGGACTTTGAGAAGCAGAAGGCGAAAGATGTCGAGAAGCAGAAGAGGAAGGAGGAGTATGAACGGCTTGGTCTCAAGGAGCAGACGACGTTCGGGCTAAATGGGGCGGGTGGCTGGAAGGCTATGTGAACGAGACTTTGGCGTGGATATAGTATCGGGAACGAACAGTAATGGTAGCGAGAATTTCATGGCTGTGTCATTTGATGGTTCGGCCTGAACAGAGCTCTACGGGTGATGCAGGACTCCGTCAGAGCGTCCAATCTAAAGTAGGATTCTAAGTGCTATCTCAGCAAGTCGCTTTTCATTCGTCACAGGTCGTTATTATCGTCGTCACAAGCCGTATGTTGTTTGCTATGGGTGCTGTTTGGGTCACCACCTTAAGCGTGTCCATTGCTATTGGCAACTCCATTGCCAATCTTCGGCCCAACCACGACTTTCTCCAACGCTTGCATCACATCCGCCACTAAGTCAGCCGCATCTTCAACACCACAGCTGATCCTCACCAGGTCGTCAAACACGCCAGCAGATTCACGCTGCTCTTTTGGAATGCCCATGTGTGTCATACTGGCCGGGACCTCGCATAGACTCTCTACGCCACCCAAGCTCTCAGCCAGAGTGAACAACTGAGTAGCCTGGCAAAAACGCTCAGCTGCTTCCTTACCGCCCTTGATACGGAAGGAAAGCATACCCCCGCCCATGCCATCGCGGTGCTGTTTCAGAGCGATTTTGCGTTGTCGGTGGGAAGACAGGCCTGGATAGTTGACGGCGCTCACATGTGGACTCTGTTGGAGAGCCTCAGCAACCGCCAACCCGTTCTTGCTAGCTTCTCGTGCACGAAGATGCAATGTCTTGGCGCCTCGGTGAGCCAGCCAGCAGTCGAAAGCGCTGGGTACAGCGCCAATTGCATTCTGTAGAAACTTCAGACGATCCAGAAGATCTTCGGAGTTGAAGGCCGCCACGCCCATGAGTACATCACTGTGTCCGTTGATGTACTTGGTGACCGAATGCATGACTATATCAGCCCCATGCTGCAGAGGGTTCTGAACGTAGGGTGACAAGAACGTGTTGTCGACGACGACCATGATCCCCGAGCGGTGGGCGATGTCCGCGACGGCTCTAATATCTACTAGAGATAGTGTCGGGTTGGAAGGTGTCTCGATCCATATCAGCTTCGTCTCCTCTGTGATTAGCTCCTCGATGTCGAGCTCAATTGAGGGCGTGAAAGTGACCCGAACGCCGTGTGCTGATGCCACTTTGGTGAAGTAACGGTGTGTGCCGCCATACACATCTGAGACGGATACTACATGGCTTCCAGCCGCCAAACTCTGGAGGATCGTTGCTGTCGTTGCCGAGCCAGAGGAGAAAGCAAGGGCGTACTTGGCTCTTTCTAAGGCTGCTACCGACCGCTCGAAGTTCTCACGGTTGGGATTAGAAGATCTGGTGTATTCATGCCCGCCGATTGGTTGGCCGACAGCGGATTGGGCGAAAGTAGTACTCAGCGAGATGGACTCGATGACAGCGCCAGTAGTCGGGTCGTGAGGCGAGCCAGCATGGACCGCAAGCGTGCCAAATTTATGAGTTGGTGATGGAGCCCGCGGTGGCGTCTCTATGGGTGCATGGTCTAGGTGTGACATGTTGGTTTCCTTTAGGTCTATATGCCGTACACAAGAAACGACAGTCAAGGCCGCTGGGGTGGGCAAAGACTCGATGCAAACGCTTTTGCTTAAGGCAAGAACAGCGATTGAAGTGTTAGGAGATGATCTTGACTGACTTCAGCATAAGTACGAGTGGAAAGGTTATGGTTGTTTGGGAGTGCACTTTGGATAGCCGATCGGCTCTTGAGGTGGCACAGAAGGCCGAGATTGGTAAGCCGATCCAAGCCGAAATGACGGGGCCATCCGCATTGTTTGTCAGCATGCCTCAAGCCTGCCAGGAACCATGCCTCCTCTCATATTTCATTTTTTCTAATGTGGATGTTGTAACAAAATACTATCTGGTATGGCTACTCAGTACAGCTGCGCAGACAAAGGCTGGAGAATGCACAATTGATCAGAGTTAGGTGTTGCCACCGCGGTTCATCAGTCTTTCGTACCGCAACGTTGGATTGACACCAGGTTGCTGTTTCGTGCTGGAGTTCGCGCACACATCCACACATATTCATCACGAAGAGCTGGTGCTACGCCATTCGCAGATCTACCAGTGACGAGTGGCCAGTCCGTGTTGTCGACCACGCGTTTAACGATGATGTTGTTCAAGAACGGACGCGAATCCGCCAAGGTGACAAGGACCAAGGCCTTTGGCAGCTTTTAAACTTCAGTGTATTTGACTTGGCTATACATTGCACCATGCAGTGTCTTATATTGCATTGCGCCCACGGTAAGAGGTCTAAACTCATCGCAGAACACCGCAATGATGCACATTGAATCCCCTCTTCTCTCCCGACCTTCCTTATGTTTACGTCCCCTGGCGGTGATACTCCCCATTGCAGCCTTGACTTTCCTCAGTCTTCTCGCTGGACGTGCTCTTTTCATCCAAGCTTACTCACCGGATGCTTTAAAACCACTCCATACATCATTACCAAGCTCCATCTGCCATAAAAGCCATCTTGCTTTCTGCGAACCTCCATCAGTCAAGGGCACCGACGCTTACCACCTCAAGGCTCTCGAACTACAACTACTTCAATCAGCCTGGTCTAAACGCTCCAAGCGATCTACCATTGGAAAGGTATTCGTTCGTTACGGAAAGTACCTGGATGATTACGAACCTGCATTTGCGAGCCATCAATTACACAGCCTATTACACGGCTATGAGCACTTCGTTCTTGACTCGCCGATCATCGATGGATTGTGGGTGAAGGAGGCTGCGTTGCTGCAAATAGTACTAGAGCAGCTGGCGCTGCCAGAGAAGGAGAGGTTACAGTGGCTGATGTGGGCCGATGCCGATACACTTATCTTAAATGCTCTGACACCACTCGAACTATTCCTGCCGCCGGAAAGTGCACCGGAGCTTGCAGATGTACACTTACTGTACACGAAAGACTGGAATGGCCTTAACAACGGCGTTTTCTTCTTGCGGGTCTCTTCCTGGAGCATAGACTTCTTGTCTGCAATCCTCGCCTACCGCACCTTTAAACCTGACGCTGAATTGGCGTTTACGGAACAAAGTGCCATGGCCAATGTTCTTGAAATGCCTGAATACAAGGATAAGGCGGTAGAGTGCCCGGCACCGTGGTTCAACGGATATCAAAGTGACGGCGAGCACGATAAGGAACAGCAGGTCAGGGAAGGAGGACTGTTAGTTCATTTTCCGGGTGTTGAGGACAAGTTAGCGGCGATAGGACAGTGGGTCGACAAGTGTAAGAATGAGAGAGGCAATTGTGAGAAGGTGTTCGGAGACATGCCGGGCTACCTGGAAGAGATTGAGACGTTCTGGGAAAAAGTGAGATCCCGTAGACGAGACGACGATCCGAAGGTCGAATGAGAGCACCGTATGTAATGAGAAATTTATATTCTTGACTTTACTTAATTTTCATGGCTGTGAAATCGAACACGGGTGAAGTGCGACATGCTAACTCAGTCCTTGCTGAATGCAAATGCTGCCCGGGCAGCCAGATTCAATGCCAATACCAAGCATCTATAGATCTAAGGGGCAGCGTCGCGGCCGCCCTTGGCTTCATGGCTTTCGGCTTGTCGTCTGCCGCGAGGATTGACTGTCCGCTTGGGCCACCGACAAGTCTGAATACGGTTAAAATACCGTACCTCAAGTCGGCACCTCAAGTCACCTTGACTTCTGCTTTGAATCGAACAAACTATTTCCGATGCCATAGTCCACGTATACGTCTTGCGTACTCAGGCTCGGCCAATCTTCTTACCAACAGTGATGTGTTTGGCTAGGCCAAAGTCGCCCGCCAACTACCGATCGCCAACCTGGTGATAGCGACGCTCCTTTTGCCGAGACGATCTGGTCTAGACTGAATAACGCAATACGAAGCTAATAGCATTCTTCCCACTGCCGAGGATACTTATACACGAGAAGAATAGATGCGGTTCAGCGAAGCGAAGGCTTTCAGATCCATGGCAATCTCAAGAAATTGTAAACATACTCCTGCAGCCATGTCGCCAATTGGCCATCGGAAGGCAATCGAAAGTGAGAGAGCGACGGGAGAAATCGTCCGCGACCATAGAAAGCCGAAGTGAGCCTGCCCTGGGTTAGTCCTAATGGCCATCATCTGAGGACTTCAAGGCATTCGAACCCTTGCAAGACACTGACACGGCATGAAACCCGTTATTATTCATCTATCACGTCAAGCTTACCATTGCTCACACTTTCGGCCGACTGAGGAGGCTTCAGAATGGCTTGACCGCTGCCACTACGCTAGGATTGCATACTGAGCTTCGAAACGGGCTCATTGTTGGAAAAATTTACTATCGCTTGCTTACCTTGAACACCGCGACTTTGAGAATCTTTCAGGCTGAGCAAAAACGGCACTGGCTTTTAGGAACATTCCGTATTGACTGCTATCAGATATCTTTTGCGTTCCACGGCTGGAGGCGGCATTGCATTCCACAGCGGCCCGTCGACGATATACCGCGCGACGTCATGTCCACAGTCCCGTCGGTGATGATACAGTATCATGGATGCAACGTAACACCAGTAAAATGGCAATGAACGATGAGATCAACCTTGCGCGAGCTACTTCCCGCAATTTCGGTCTCTCCTTCGCAGCCTTGAACTTCGCCTTGCTTATGGATCGGAAATAGAATCTCATTCTCCAATCGAAGGATTCGGCTTCCCAAAGCGGTTCTTTGTTCGAAGCCAGTGCTGCCAAATGCGGACTGTGACCAAGTTCGCCGCAATGGTGATGAAGAACATGTAAATGGTATCGAAATGGGCCCAGTATCCATTCCCCATAGATCCATAGTATTGAAGTCTGTCAAGACCACTACGATAACTATCAGCATGTATGTTCCTGAGCTTACCGGGCTCAGCAACGCGACTGAGATACTCACTGGTACATCAAGCGAGTCTACACCGAGCGAGTCTGCCGGTGCCGTCCCCACGTCAACGGACCTGAACGAAATCACAAGGACATTGCGCCAGCTCGGAAGAGAGAACAGAAGATTGCGTGCGTCAACAGGTCTACCAAGGAGCAGTTTGTCACAGAAGGAGGAGGTACATGGACTGCAAGATCGGCAGGGTTGTCCGAGCGGCAAAGCTTTCTATAGCTGCGCAAACGGCTTTCGAGGGTGTTGCTCTGTAGATCCCTGCAACCCTGGCAGTACATGCCCTGACAGCACCACGACGTCGAGCACAGCCGCAAAGACGACGGAGAGAGGGACGACAGTTGCTAGTGAGAGCAGCTCAGCTACTGTGACATCCACCGAAGGATCTGCTTCGCTGCAGACTTCAGCCAGCTCGAAGTCATCGACTGTTTCGTCGTCCGAAAATGAAGATACCTCTTCCACCTCGGCCTCAACTTCTAGCAGTGCCACTTCTTCAGGCTCGGCGTCAAGTGCAGCAGTTGCGACCCCAGCGCCCGATTGTCCGGCTGGCAATGGCACAACGTTCTCCGACAGCTCGCAGATCGATTACAAGATCCGATGCAACAGCGACAATACTTACGATTCCTTCAACTCCATTACCGTCGGGACTGGCGGATATGATCAGTGTTTCTCCGCCTGTTCGATTTCCACGCAGTGCGCTGGCTTCACATTCGTTGGCATCGATGGCGGTACTTGTTACTTGAAACAGCAGATGCCGACTGGCGACTACATCGCAAAGAACGGTAACAACTACGTTTCCTGTGCGAAGGTCGATCCTTCCGCGGCAAAACCGTCTCCATCACCAAGCGATGCTGCGTCCGGTGGAGCGAAGAAGAGCAACGCAGGAGCGGTGGCTGGCGGCGTCATAGGCGGTATTGCCTTTCTCGCACTCCTTCTCGTGCTCATAGCCTGGATCGCACGGCGGCGTCGGAAGAAGCTCGAAGAGAAGCGCGCAACTATCACGCACTTTATCCATGGGCCGATCGAGACACAGCAGATCCTCGACAACTCCAACGGTGGACCAGGCGGCAGAGATGGACACGGTCGCTCAGGCAGCACGGCTCATGATGCCTTTGCGCCATTTGGAGGTTCGTACTACCAACCCCCGCACACGCGTCAGCGTAGCATCTATCAGATCCCACCTGAGAGTCGCGGGCCACAATGGGTTTGAGGCGACACGAGAGCCACCTGGCTGACTTGGGTATGTGTAACCATAGGATTCTACAGAGGTTTCAGCAGTGCTCATGCGGACAAGCAGATGGAGCTCGAGAATATAAAATCGGCCGGCGGGTCTGAGCAGATGACCTCAGGTGAATCTCCGCATCCGGTCCCGCCAGGGGTGAGAGCTGAAGGGGTTGCTGTGACCTTACCGCCAACGGTATATCAGCGGCCATCGAATCCTTCGGCTGATGCTGTGCCCATGTTGGATAGTACGCCTATCCAGCGGCCACTTTCGCAGTCGTCTAGAGGATCCTCGAGATTCCGCGAACATATTGCTGAGATGGAAGATACCTCTTTCCGTCCTGTGCCGGGCCAAGCTCCTCCTGCTCGGTCCCCGAAGACCCCAGACACGGATTCGCCCACCCTTGGCCGCGACTCTGGCCTTTCAGGTCCGTCGTCTTTGTCGGAACAGGTACGGCGCAAGCAGCACCTCATGTCTTGGAACAGCTATGAGACAACACTAGACGCTGAAGATCAGTCGATGGGGGCGACTATGACACCAAAAACCCCTCCAGCTGCGCAAGGCAATGGGCAAGCCGGGCAGGTGAGTCCCGACAGGAGTAGTACGCCCTTGGAAAGAGATTTTGTTGTTAGCCCTTTGAACAGTCTAGACCTTGGGAGACGAGAGCATAGATAGAATGAAACCGCTTTCATCAAATCAATACAAATATGTTCATCCATTCTTCTTTCTATGCTATTGATACTTTTTCATGTATGAGTAGCCAGTGCCGTATGGCTTTTGAGTCTGAAGTGAACACCGAAGTGCCACCTCAGGCGACTTTAACAAAGTCTTGCTGTTGTGACAGCTCATGTGTGTCTTCACCGACGATGATCTCAACATCGGAATCGACATCTTCACTTTCATCAGGCTCCCCATCGTCGTCGCTGGAGAGGTCAGAGAAATCCTGCGACGCCTCAATCTTGGCCTGACGTTCAGCAGCTTTACGCAAGATCGCCGCGCGATCCGGATGAGGGAGGTAACACAGCCCATTGTCACGGTCAGCGCAGAAGCCATGGTTGGCATAGTCAGGGCATTCGACCACATGACGTTTGTCACAGTCTGGGCCCTTAGCACAGAAACCAAGGGTGGCGAAGGAACGGCAAACAGGAGCTGCAGGGGAGACGTTAATGTGAGGGTAGCGGCATGCACTGTTCGTGCAGTTGCCACGTAAGAAAAAGGTGCAAGCCGGCACACGATGATATGTCATCTCATGCGACATGTCGCAGTTGTTACCTCGAGGGCACATGCCAGACTTCAGGTAGTCCTTGCAAATGGCGACTTTGTGGGGATCATGTGCGAAGCGACAGCGGGACCCAAAAGGGCACGAACCTAGACGAACATCAGTGACTGACCAGCATGGAGGAGAGGGGACAGCCGGCGTGTGCTCCCTGGGCCGTTTCGACGTGGCAATACCGTGTCTGGTGAAAGTCTCGCACTGGGGTAAATGTTTGGATGCCCTGTGATACACTAAGCAATCGGTCAGTCATAGATACGGTGGAGATGTGCCTACCTGGTAAGGGCGCCAGCGCGGGCGAGATTTCCATGTTTGGTCCTGAAGAAGTTGACCTGCAGTACTTGTGCACGTTTCGGTGTCTCCTGCGAATCGGTCACGCCATCTAAAACGTTCAGCGTTGGATGATCAACATGCTGGCGGAACTTCAACTTCTCTTACCATAAACACGAACAAGCTTACTGCCTCGGGCGGCAACTCTGAAGCGTAGCCCAGCAACATCCAATAGGTGGCTCTCCTCGGTATAGCGCAGTATTCTATTCTGCTCTTCCTCGTTTCGCTTTTGACGCTTATTGGCACGGTGCTGCTCCTTCGACTCTTGCTTGGCAGCTTGTTCGCGATCGTACGCTTCCTTCGTCATCAATTGATTATTTATCCCGCGAGCGGCCACGAAGCCTTCTTGCTGTCCACCGACGACAAGTGTTCTGTTCTTGTGAATTGGACGCCCGCCGCGACCATACGGGCTCCATCGGTGCACGTGTATCGGATGTGACGGTGGCGGCGGTTGATCATAATTCTGTTGCTTGTGTTGGTTGATCTTACCGGCGATGGCCGCGATCCTTGCCTGGAGATCTGCTTGCTCGGACATGCTGCTGGGATGTCAGTGAACGGAGGCAACCTACTGAAGATTTGAGCAAGTAATGCTAATCTGACAAAGAGGGCGTGTTTGCCGCTGGGCTTTCATGAAGGTGCAAGTCCGAAGCGCGGCTTAGTCAGCGTGTCTTTCACGTGATGCGCTGTTACATTGGAAGACAAGCATTCACATGTAGAACACTTACGATTGCTTTCCGCGCGAGGAAGATGAGAGGCAGGCGCTTTAAGCTAATTTTTGGCGTAATCTGGACTATTGCGTTACTTGCGGAGAGAGTTACATACTGAGCGAGACGTCACTACATCTTTGTTGCCGCAACCAATACCATTGATTACTACATCACGAAAGTCAAGCGTGAGAAAGCTACTGGAAATTGAGATAGGTTACAAGCGCATGCGTTTAATTGCGTCATTCCCAGAAGATGATGAGCAGATTGTGCAGGATGAATGGCAAGCGGTGCTTTTCCAGTTGGCCTATTGGTGGCAGTGGCGACAGAGTAAAGTGAGTATTCAGCAGCTAGCGTTCAGCGCTGAAACCCTTGCTAGTTGCTAAGACATGAGAACAAGATAATCATCCTTCGCCACTTTGCAAAACACTTATCTCCGTAGCCGCTGCAAAAACACTCATCTCGTAGAGTCATGGCAATGGTCATGGACACACAGCGGCACTTTGTTGTTGAACAATGTTTGTGACATCTCCATTCACCATGTCTCTCCGACGTGACCTGTGTCAGCTGCAGCGACAGCATTATCTCGTAGGCAGGTTGAATAAATTGACACATTCTTTCTGTGAGATCTGCAATCGCAGCATTCAAATCCCAGCACACTCCGGCACTCAGCAGAGCAATCCAAAAAGCGACATAGAAGTTCCCAGATACACACAATGCACATTCTGCACAGCAACGGCGCCGCCGCCCACCAACAAAGCATGATCGCCGTCCGAACACACTTGACGCAGGAGTGGAAGAAGCCCGTCGTTTGGTCAGCCCGGAGGGACCATGCAGGCCAGTCACGACGATCCCGCTTCTTTCCACAGGCAACTGACACGACGGCGTGGGACCATGCGTACGGACAACTGCACCAAGAACATGAACAGAAAGCCAGTTTGAAAGCAATCATGAGGATGTCCGGTGCGCTTGGATTGAGCGAATCGGTGGCATGATCAGCCAGGAGGCAAAAGGAAGGGCCCACCAGCTGGAAATGTCCACGTTCGCAGGAATGGCTCAGATTCGGGACATTTGACACTGCCATTCTCGCACGGTGGATGGTTCGATGAGGGAACGACCGGGTTTGCTGTGCTTGTGAGCCTTCAGTCTGTTAAGATACCAAGCCGCTGACCGTTGTTCAAGCCTGGAGGTGGTGTTGGATCGTGCTCTTGACGTTCTGTGTTGATTGATAGAGGTCCAGAGGTGGTGAGCGGAGCGATGTGTCGGATATGGAACCCCCTTGCTACTTCTGAGCTGAAAGTGTATCAAAAACAGCCAAGTGTGCACCGTTTTTGCCATTTCAGCATGTCTTTTAGGCTTCAGCTCCGGCTTCTGCGTCCACCTTCATACCTTCTCCACCTTCGCCTTCACCCTCTTCGCCCTCTTCTGCGGCGGCTTCGTCGCCGAGCCACCATAGGGTCGGCCCAAGCCCAGTGAGCATCATGCTGGCCAAGATACGATAAGGGCCCAGCTTCATACCGTATTGATCTCTGCGTTCCATATCGTAGTCATCAGGTCTCTTCATTTGAGGGGAAAGATCATTCCATTCCTCCTGCTCAACTCGCATCAAACACTTTTCCGCTTTGTCGAAGAAAAACTCGTTCGTCCCGCCTTCGCCATCATCCGTGCGCCAAATGAAGGCCTCGGTGCCTTGGTCGTCTTTACCCCATTCAGTACCCTCAAATAAGAAAGGTGGCGGTATTATGACATCTTCGAAGAAATCCATAGAGATGAAGATGCCGTTCACAGTAGAGTTGGTAATGGTGCCACGGATGATCTCGCCCTTAAAGGGTCGGAACACAATCATACGGAAGTCGACATTGACGTTTACGATGCCGTTTCCGTGCCCGATCAGACCCTCGGAAGCTGAGATGAGCGAGTGGAACCCTACGCAGAGCCCAACTTTGTGAATGACCTTGTCTGAGTATTTGGTGTTGATGAAATCTTCAATAGCGCGAGTGCTGGGCTTGTGGAAGTCCGATGGCGCAATCTGAACCACATCGGCGAGAGTTACCTGTACTTGGATGAGTGAAAGTCCCTTTCCCAAAGACTTACCATTCTTACCAAGGTGTACATTGTGGCAAGGCAGAATGCTATGATGGGTCCCAAGCCGCGAAATTTTTCACGCAACAAGCGGCAGCTCTCTTTACAGCTGATGTTTTTGTTTGTGCGCTCTGCTGTTACAGCTGCGTAAAACTATTCCATGCCTTCTTTTGTTCAATGGGGCAAGATTTAGTTCACATGTCTTCGATAAAGATTCAGTTCTGAGCACAGGCCTCCCGGCCGAAGCGCCCCCGAGCTTCCCGCTCTAAAGCGCGGACTTCCACTTTCTTTCGTATTATATCTACCAATTCTTCGCTATGCATTCTCTGTTTGCAATTACAAAGTCAGCATACAAATGATAGCCAAATAATCAGTTTCCACTGTGAAAATTCTGTCAACATGAGCGGTGGGTTCGCGTTCCCGCCGCCACCTCCCCCGCCGCCAAAGCCTGCAGGAGGTTCTAGCGGTCCTGAATACGGCTCTCAGAACCGAGGTGGACGGGGAAGAGGCAGAGGTAGAGGCGGAGTCAATAGAGGAGGCCATGGTGCCACGGTGGGCGCACGTTCTTACCATGGTGGTGCCAACAGCTACGGTACAGGTCACCAGCGCGGAGGCAATTCTAACAACATAAATCATCATACGGCACAGCGACAGCACCAGGCACGAGGTGCGGGATCGTTCTCACCGCAAACCTATATCAACCCGGACTTCAGAGCTTCACCTGGATCAGAGGGCCATGCTGGAAGTCATTCGCAACCGCAGCATGAAACGTCTCCCCATAGGCCTTCCAACTTTCCGCCTCGTACGCATGCTGGTCACAAACGCAAATTGGATGCTCTCCGGCCCCCTCCTGAAGAGCGTAAAAAGCAAGGGCCTCAGACTGCACCGTCAATTCCCAGCTTTGGCGCACCCATTTTGCCACCCAAACCTGTTCCTCTTACCCAGGAGAAGCAGCAATCCAAACCCAGGAATCACTCAAACGCTCTTGGCCTCACACCCGGGGTCCATCAGCAGCAACAGCAGGAAGATTCTTCGGACGAAGAAGTCGAGGACATGGAAGTTGATGAAGAAGCAATGTACGCCGAGTTAGGCTCCAAAATGACATTTGAGCACAATGGTGTCGTACTTTCTCTGAATTCGGAAGCCGATCTTGCTGCGTGGCGAGACGAGCGGAGAAAGAAGTGGCCAACAAAGGCAAGAATGGCAGAGAAAGATGCCGAGAAGCGTAGAATTGGAGAGCAGCGGAGACGCCTTCTTGCGAGTGCAGCAGTATTGGCGGACGATGACGATTGTGCGGTATCTCAGCGCTCGCAAAACCAGCGAGGCGGCCAAAAGTCAAGTTCTGCCTTTGCAGATGAGCAATCCGCGAGAGTCTCGACACTAAGCTCTCACAGCACCACAAAAGATGCGCGGCCTGAGACCGCTCTCGAAAAAGTACGGCGCGAATTAGCTGAGCAAACTAAGATGCTCGATCAACTTCGTAAAAACGTTGCTGCCGGCGAAGCGTCCCTAGTAAAACTACGAGCCGAACATGATAACGAAAACTTAGTCGCAACGGATGAGACCGTAGCTCGATATGGGCCAGCTGCGTTGAACTCTGGTGACACGAAAACTGGGGTGGAAGAGAGTGACGACTCCGATGCTTCTTCTGGGGTACTTTCAGAATCTTCTGTGCTTACGTCTGACTCAGAAGGGGTGGCTTCTGGTGATGATGATGACGACGACGACGACGGCCCTCCAGAGGAAGCTTCCACCAAAGCGCCGGCGCCAACATACGAGGCAGAGACTGGCGCTGTCCAGCTTCCGCGGTGCAGGTATTACGCAGCAAGCGGTTACTGCAGAGATGGCGACTCGTGTCGATTTAGACATGAGCTTAAACCCGGCGTCAAGCCGGCACCACAGCCGCCTGTCCAGCAGCAGAAGAAAGACCCATATCAGCCGAAACTTGATTACTCTGCAACTGCTGAGAAGAAGACCATCTATCAACGTCTGCTGGAGCAGCAGGAGGAAGAAGAAGACCGCTTGGCACTTCAGGTGATCAAGCATCTCGGAAAGACGGGCTTTTTCGGCGAAGGAGATGAAGGGACGCAAGCTCCATAGATTACTGGTAACTTATCGATGGCTGAGCGGAAACCGGCATTCGGCTGCCTTTGAGCATACCCATATATATCTTCTTCCTTACATGTCGTGTAAATTTCGCGTTCTTCTCGCACAGACCATCTGACGCAAATTGGGCCGTCTCCAAACCTCAATTCACGTCGCTTTTGCTGTCGTTTGCCTCAATAAATCAATTCCCCAAGAACGAGACATAAATACCCACCATGCCTGGGGTCGATGATGTTGAAGTAAAGCAATCTACAATTCCCGGAGCCGGCAATGGACTTTTCGCGAAGAAAGCTTTCGCCCCTGGCGATGTCGTCCTGGCATTGGCTCGCCCTTATATCGCAGAGCTTGACATAGACCGGCTAGGAGATAGCTGCGCATGGTGCTGTTCTCGGGCTGAAAATGATCCCGAGGAACGTTTCAAAAGTCAACAGATGGGTCTCCCGACCGGATTCCTCGAAGTCAAGGCTTGCACAGGCTGCAAAAAGATCAAGTACTGCAGCAAAGCATGCCAAGCGAAGGCCTGGAAGATGGAGCACAAGCACGAGTGTAAAATACTTGCACCGCCTGACCGGCCACCTCTGCCGCATGTAGTCAGAGCGACAGTGAGGCTCCTCAAGCAAATCGAGGCTGGCGACGAGGCACCGAAGGCAATTCTGCGGTTCGACAGCAAGATCGAGGAGATCCGAAAGACTGACCCTAAGTCCTACGAGGAATTCTCGACTCTGGCATTCGGCGCCTGGAACTTCGCCGGGAAGCCTTCAAAAGCCGACCTAGACGTCGCAAGACATTTGTTCTTTGCCGTGAACTGCAATTCCTTGGCTTTCTCGTCACCTCTTGATGCCGTCAAGATCGGCATCGGGTTCGACCCAATACTCTGCACCGCCAACCACTCGTGTGATCCGAACGTCTTCCTCGTCTTCAATTGTCCGCGAACCCTCCTGCGCGCAAAAAGGCCTATTGCGAAGGGCGAGGAAATCTTCAAAAGCTATAGAGACCACACGAATCCATTTAGCGTACGTCAGGCCGATTTGAAAGATGGCTATTTCTTCGATTGCACCTGTTCGAAGTGCGCAAAGGGTCCTTGCCTTCAAGAGGATGCTTTTACCAAGCCTATCGACAATCTTCCGCAAGACTGGATATCTAAAGCCGATGACTTGATCAGGAAGCAGGAAGCCGAGAAGGTCGACACATCCTGGTACACAGTCGAAAACAACAGCACCGAAGCCGCTCGCCGCATGACAGCTTTACAAGCGGAGGCGTTCAAGCCCTGGGCCGCGATGAAAAGCATAGAGTCACAGTTCCACGGCGGCAAAGTCCCTAAGATAGACGTCCCGGACCTCGAGAAAGCACTACGAGTATGCCTAGACTCCGGCATGTGGTCTCTTACTCGCCAGCCAGTTCCGTTTATATTACGAGACCTGTTCGGTGGATACATGACGCACGGGGACATCAATCGCTGTCTACATGTCGGACTCAAGAAGTATTTCTGTGTCGATGAGATAGTACGCCCGCAGTTCGACCACGACCGTGTCTTCGAGACGTGGTCTTTGATGCAGGTCGTGACCATCTACTCGCATCCAAGCAAGCAGGCCGAAGCGAGTGAGTTGGCTCGAAAGGGATGCGATACCCGCATTTTGTTCCTGGGTCTTCTCGTGGAGATATGGGAGGGTTTGCCAAAGTCTTATGGCCGTATGGAGAGCCCGATTGGCCAGGTCGTGATGACAGTCTGGAAGACTTGCGTAGGCGAAGATACAGAAGTGCCACAAGAGCTCAGGCGACAGAAGGAGGCCGCTTGGCCGAAGCTGAAGGCATACGCGGAAGGGATAGATCTTTTGAAAATGTAGAGCAGAAATTGAAGAGATTGCCCACGGAGCTGCCGCTTCTTTTGAAAGGTTGGCGGTCGTAACATTCAGAGACTGTTGCAAAGCCATTCAAAGGCGAACGTAGAGGCCCACAACACGAAGTCGTTCAAAAATACTTACAGGGATTCTCCATTCGAGATAGCCATGAAGCAAAGACCGCCAGGCATCGAAAGGCCATTGCACGATCATCCAAAAGCAAAGGGACGGACCCATAGCTCCAAGTCTTTCATACATACGTACAGACATTTCCCGGTCAAGCCAACCAAGAAGCAAAGACAGCCCGACATCTCTAGACGAAAGCAGTTCAACTGTCTTCTAGAATCAAGCAAGTTCTATATTATGATTGCATGTGAAGGCAGCACTGCCCGAAGGGTATCAAAGCCATCTGAATCTGTTTTCAGGCGCAGACCTGCGACGTTCGGCCGATGTCGCCCCAAATCCCTGGCTGGCGTTCCCTCCTGTACAAATTCAGAACGAGTGATTTCAAGCTCACTTTCGCGTACGATTGCGGAAGGTGCGTGACCGGTCAAGCCTTAGCGTTGCAGCGCTAGCGCGGTTTCATTGGTCTTGCTTCCCTCACCCATGGTTTAAAGTCCACTTGACTTGCTACTTCAGCAACCTTCAACCTCGTTCACCAACCACTAGTCAGGACAACACCTATCAACTTCCAGAGCTCCCAGGTGGGTCTCCGTTGGCAATCGCTGCCGTCTGTTCATGTCATCATTCAAAACTGCTGACACTACCGTCTAGCGCTTCTACCTTCCTATCAATCAAGCCAAAGCCGCTTTCACAGTCAGCATGGCTAACGACAAGGAAACCAAGAGCTTCTCATTCGAGACCGTGGCGACAATTGTCGCCGCTCTCCAGAGCCAGGGTAAATCTCTCGGCAACAGAGAGTACGAAATGATGGCGGAACTTGACGGGACGCGCACTGCCTCAAGCTTCGAGCACTCCTTCAGGGCAGTGAAGAAGCGCGCACAGGAGATCAGCAAGAAGGGAGCCTCAAAGGATGGAGGCAAGACTTCTGCAGAGAAGCCAACGCCACGCAAGAGGGCCAAAGCCGGGTCTAATGGCGGCGTGCTGCAAGCGTCGAAGAGCGGTGGGAAGGAGGCCGGTAAGCACTCACTCTTCTTCATGGTCCAGACGACTTGATTTGTGTTACTGACCAAGGCGCAGGCAAATGCAAGGGTGAAGGCGAGGGCAGTGCCGAGCCTTCCGACGAGGAGTCTCCCGCGAAGAAGGTGAAACAGGAGGACATTTCTGAGGGCAATTCATACTTCTCAGATGCCTTGGGAGACTTGATCTAGATCTGACGCCCGGAAGAGGCGATGAAAGGGCACTTTATGAGAAGATGGCAAGGCGGTAGCGGCCTGAGGAGCGGCTGAGATCCATAATTGGGCGTGAGACGACAGTAGCAATAACCATCAGATGCATTATAGGCTCAGTAGATGATTTTTTAAGCATGCCGAACATGCCTTTGCTCAATGTCAAGTTGAAATGTAAATCTGGTTGCGGATTTCCTATGTTTGAAGTCGAGCTTCGTCCCCTCGGCACCGAGAGCGGAACTTCCCGCCTGTGTCCCAGGTTGGACATCATTCCAGCCTGTACACCAAGAACTCACTTGCGCTCTGTGATCCATTGCGCCTTCACGCACCATGCAGCCTCTACAAAGAACAGCGCTGCGCTCAGCGCGAAAAATCAGACCTCAGATCCAGAGCCAACCGCGCCGATTTGCGAGTGGTGGCCACGGCGGACACAACCAGCACCCGACCAACGAGTCCCTCGGCGTACGTCTCGCTCCCGCTCAGGTCCAAGGGCTGCGCTCTTCGTAGCCAGGATGAAATACACACAGGGCTGACACCTCTTTCTCCCAGGCTTACTTCTACGTCACCTTGGCCGCCCTCCCCGCCTCCTTCGCCTTGTACAAGTTCACGCGCCAGAGCGCCGAGGACCAGCCTTTCTTCACCCGCTACATCCGCGACACCTACAACCAGTATGCCGACAAGTGGGCACGACGCAACGACATGCACACGCAGATGGTGGAGGCTGCGGCGGGAGACAGAGTACTGTTCTTGAACGAGAGCGCACAGGCCAACCGCCGGGTCGAGTTGAGATTTCCTGAGTACGTCTACCCGAGATTGAACGCTGCTGGGCATTGATCACAAAGAATGGTTTCAGTGTTCTGTTTTGGAAGATTTGGGCAGTTCACGGCACATACAATAGCGGGTAGAGTCGCTAACTATGCATTTCACAGGCAATTCAACATTGGATCCCCCTTCAACGTCCCAGCCGGCCATGGCGGAGGAAACCTGGACCAGGTCATTGCCAAGTACGAGAAGGAAAGCTTTGAGGAGAACGAAAGGAAACTGCAGCAGCTACGGGAGAACAACGTCCCATGCGAGAAGCCCTTTGACCCGCTGGCCAAGAGCCCGCCTGCCCCGCCGCCAGGTGCATAAATTAGCACTGGATGTAAACCAGGCGTTTTGAAAAGGTTGAGGGACGGATGTATATAAGGCTGTATGCAATGCCTCTGGAACAATTTGAACAATCAGATCACAAGACTTCTGGATTCAGAACTGCGACTAAGTATGCTCTTGGCTGCTAAATCTTTTCTCGCAAGTGCTGTGTGCCCAATAGGGTGCGAAACGAGCACGCGCTCCTAAGCATTGGTTGATATTCACATTGTTGCGCATCGCCAGAGTGAGACTGGTGAAGAGAAAGTCAGGGAGGAGGCGTCGAGTACCTGGATTGGTACTGAAACTTGACTGCGAGGCGAGTCAATAGAGCGCAAGCGTGCATTCCAACTCGATTTCAAAAATGAAATCTCCCAAAGACTAGATGGCTTGGAACAGGTACTGTAGCTCCCTTTGTCGAGCGGTTTGTGCGACCTCATGCCTGCGTGAAGGCCATCCTGCGCGAATGACAGTACTGTACAATCATAGCTGCTTTGGTAACTATTAGTCGAGCATGCATTGCCTTGTAAAAGTTGTGGACTGCCATCAGAAACTCCAAGCTTAGCTGCCCTGCCCACTTTCACTCTTGCGCAACCGCGTGCACAGCCTCTATGCCTTCCTTAGCGCGTGATCTTATTATTAGCTTTCATGGCGCTGAAGGCCAGTCGCGAACACCTTCCAGTCATGATAGTAATCCCAAGCTGAACTACAGCGGAAGAGACTCGTATATCTGATACATAACCTGCGGTAGGCATTCAGCTCTCCTCATTCATGTCCAAGTCGTCAATTGCTCTTGGCCGTTAGACAGTAGTTGGAAACTCGAAACATTCCCCGCCATTGAAGCTCCCCTTGGAACACCTCCCCTTACTACACTTGACAGGATGCCGGGATTGAAAGATCTATTGAAAAAGAAGGAAGAGATCGCACAGGAAACACGGGTGCCGCCTGCAGACGATGGACACTTGACGGCGCCGCCAGGCTTCAGGTTTGTGCGAACGACGACCGAATCGGAAGAGCAGCTTCATCCACCCGGAGGCCCAGAAGATGAGAAGACTGAAGCGCAAGCTGGGACATCAGAGGAAGGTCAGAAGAGCAAGAAGCGACATACGCTGCTTGGCTTCCGCAGATCATCAAACGCCCCAGATACCAAAGATGCTGTCCCACCATCCCCAGAGCCGGCCGAGAAGGGCAATAGTCAACAGCTCCCCGTCCGACCAAAGAGCGAGAGAAGACTATCGGATAGGTTCTCCTTACGCCGCGACCGCTCCCGCTCAGCGTCCGCCGAAACGAGCCCGTTCATGCCAGACAACCTGCCCGAAGCGCCAGCGACAGCCGCCGTACCCTCGGGGACTCTACAGGGGACATCAGACGAGGTGAAGCACGAGAAAGAGAGCCGCGAAGCACAATGGGAGAAGCGCGCCACCCTTCTCGCGCAGAGTAACAAGCTGCTGCGGGAAGAGGAGCGGCGACGGGAGCACAATCGGAGTCGTAGCCAGAGCCCTAGCATCTCCGACCGCGGCGGCGATGAGAATATACAGGAAGCTATACAACTACACGAATCTGGCGACCTGGAGAACTCGACCGCCATGTTCGGCCGACTTGCGCAGCCGGAGGGAGCCAACAACGCGCTGGCCCAAGTCCTCTATGGTCTCGCGCTCCGGCATGGCTGGGGAATCCCTCCCGAGCCAGAGAAGGCGATCCATTACCTCTCGCTCGCTGCGTCAAACTCGGCGGCGATCGAGGAATTGGCATTGAACGCTGGGATGAAGAAAGGTGGTGCTGCGAAAGGCGAGCTGGTCCTTGCCATCTTCGAACTTGCCAATTGCTTCAGACAGGGCTGGGGTACGAAGAAATACCCGGTGGCTGCGAGACAATACTACGAGACTGCTGCTAATCTGGGGGATACGGATGCGATGGAGGAGGCTGCGTGGTGTTATCTCGAGGGATTTGGAGGTGGCAAAGACAAGGTAAGGCATCTCTTGCCAGTTCCGCATTGCCTCGTCACTGTACTTTTCATTGCCACATTCTCGTATTTCCCACGATAACCGCCAGAGCATCTGGGACCTCTATCGTGTTTTCACACGTTGGGGCACTGGTTTCCGTGGCTCGAAACGGTTACCAGACCCGAATCAACTACACACGCGAAACAATTCGAGCACACACACACACACACAATCTAACCGGCTAAACCCTCGCCTCGATCTTTGGGCTCCAACACCAATGTCACACTTGCTATACGCATCATCATTCATCCGGGGCTGACTGAGAGGCTTTCTTCCTCGATCTAGTTCAAAGCGGCGCAATTCCTCCGGCTGGCGGAAGAGAAAGGCGGGAAAGCTTTAGTGGGCAACTCATGGTACGTATCTTACAATCCACCTCTAGCACATATGACCCTCACCAACCCTGCCCGCTCCCCTCGGTGGTCGTTATTGGGTTTCGAGTATTATACATGGAGCCGACTATAAAAATAATATCCGAGCATGGGTATGGAGGAAACAGGTCTGGACTTCTCTGCATTCTTCGAGGTGGCCTTTCTCGCTTGGAGAGGCGGCAGGAGGGGCTTGCATGAAGCCTGCGCTTCCAGCCTCCATACATGCCTACCTGGTTCTTAATCAGGCAGCACTTTCAGCCAGGGGTGGGAATGGGAAGGCAAGCGACCCGAGGGAGCGTTTCCAAGCTGCGCATGACGCGGCTACATGTTCGTTTCGGTGTGGGCACGTGGTTTTTCGTGCCACACGCACACCGTACCTGCTTTTCTCCCTTTTTTTTTTTTTTTCGCGCCCAGTTTCAGCTGCTTCGGCTCCTGCGTCGTGAGTGGCTAGACCCGCGGGGTGGGTTTCCAGCTGGCCCTAGTACGGCGTACCGCTTCATGCGGGCTTACGAAATCCGTCGCCGTCGCAGACGACTGGAGAGCGCCAAGCAGAGCGCGAGAAGAAGCTGAAGCAAATACCGGGAGAGATACAAGAGGCGCAGTGCATACCGGGATCTCGAACGGGAAAAAAAAAAAAAAAAAAAAAAAGGGTCTAGACTAACCATTTCTTCTCCAAAACAGGATCTGGAAGGATAAATACAATCCCAAGTAGCAAGAAAGCCCGCCTATTCCTACCGATAGATCGTTCGTCTCAGAACCACGATCACTATGAACGCCCTCTCCCGAAACCATCGCTGTAGTCGAATAGGGACGGCTGCCGCTACCCGACCTGATTTCTTGGGCAGCAATCGCGAGAAAGAGAGAGAGAGCTACATAACTATGAGGTACATATACATATACTGACGTACACAAAAATCGCGGCGCGCCAAGCCCAACAAGTCTCCCACGCCGTCGTTACGGCGGGCGGCGGATCGTCTCCTACTGGGCCCCCGGGAGGGACCCGGTATAGTGGATGAGTGGCAGGTTGGACAAACGGTCTATGCCTCACCGTTTCGGAAAATTTTTCAGGGTTTTGGGGGCGCGAGATGATAGGCACTCAAAAAAGCAAGGGGACAGGGACTTAGCGGTGTCTCCGTCTAATTTTTTGCCAGGCGTGCCGCCGTAGCGGTTTCGATCTTCTTTTCTCGTTTTTTCTTTTTGAAAGGGATACGGGGGGGAGGAACCACTACATACAAGTTACTTATCTACTACCAATCGCCGCTACACATGTTGGGTCTTGAAACATAGCCTCCCCTTCTTCGCCAAGAGAGGATGATCGTCTAGCTGGGCTATTTTCCATACTCGTGGCTCCCGCCGCAGGCGCGCCGCCACTCGATCGAGTTTTGCTCTTTCCCTTTCTCCCGCATGAATTCCCGTTCAGTCCCGATCCCAAGGCCGTCAGAAATCGCCATCCAAACAGTAGTAGTAGTCCGTCGTCATTAGATACAAAGTCTCGAAAAAGACAAAAAGGTGATCGTTGTCCTTGGAGAGGGGGGGGGGGGGGGGGGGGGGGGGGCGAAGCTTCTCAGGACGCTCCGAGCCAATCTCGTTTCGGATCTGAAGTAGAAAAAGGTGTTGAAGAGGGGGATGGGGTATCACTCGGAAAAGGAAAGTCCAAACCAATAATTTTCAAAGAAAAAAAAAAAAAATAGAATCGAAACAAGGTAGTTTCCCCTCTTTCCCAATGCAAAACATAAGGTGCCGTAGATCTCGTCATAGTCATATCCGAACACGTTCCTTTCCCATAGAGACATAGTAGACCGAAAAAAACAAAGTAGTGTAGTTGGGAGAAAGGGCTGACTGCAGGCCAGCGTGGTGGTTTCTGTCGAATCTGTTTTCCAACAAAGAGAAAAAAGTAGAATAGCCTTTCCAAAAGTTCATTACCTCCGCCTTTTGCACTGTACATTTGATGGGTTCGTCTTCACATGAGTGTTGTCGTCGTCGTCTGTATCATCGTCATCGTCGTCATCGTTGTCGTCGCCGGAGATTCTACACTTCGAGTCTATAGGCTCCGTACGCGTCGTTCATGTTGTCTGTCTTCTGTTGGTGGCGTCGGGAGTCAATCTCGTTTTGGTCTGCCACCATTTCTTTGAACTGTTTGATCACCTCTGTCGGTATCTGATCCCAAAGGAGGCTGCGTGTATACACCTCCGCCCTGCCGGCTTGCTGCTCCTTGTTGCGCAAGTTCGCCAAAGTCTCGGCCAGGTTACGTTTGGTTCGCGGAGCGTTGTGCTGTTGTTGTTGTGCCGGAGCATCATGGTAGCCAGGATAATTCATATTGCTAATGGATGCATACTGCGCGGTTGTCAAGGAGAACGCATCGTCGATTTCTTGCGGCTTTGTAGGCATGGTGATATGATTATGCATCTGATCAAGCCGGCTTTGTTGGTTTCGGCCCTGATGTGTCGCACCGGACGGACGAGGCTCGTGGCCTGCGTATGAGATGGTCTGCGATGGGGTGGCGTCGGTTCCAGTCTCCGACAACAGGTTGTTGAGGATCGTAGGCGCGGCAGCACGAACTTCTGCGGGCATCTGCGGTACACCACGTGCCTGCGAGTTCGGTGGTTTGGAGGCCACAAAGGCGCCACACAACAGAAGCATGAAGAGTAGTCCGGTCGCGATTGGCTGCTCGGAGACGATATCCTTGCTCTTCGAGTGAGAGTCCGGCACGATTGTATTCGATGATTGTCTCTTCTCCAGTACTGGTGACTGTTTGATAGGTTCGGCGGTTCTCATGTCGAAGCTGAAATCATCTGGCGAGGCATTGCGAATGTCTTCGAAGAACACAGGGTCCCAATCATGGCAGCCCATGTTCAAAGCCTCCATCTCAGCATTGAAGTCGGTGAAGCCAGTGCTACTAGGCGCCGCAGACATCGCAGGAGCCGGCCCAGCTTCGATCTCGGCCGTAAGGATGTTGACCTTCTTCCTGAGCTTAGAGTTCTCCTCGTTGTGCTGAACCTTCAGATCCCTCATTTGCTCTTGCAGCGACTCGATTACACGTTGGGACTCCTGGTATCGATGGACGAGCATGCGGCGCTCTTCGTCACGTTGCTGACACTGCAAGGACAGATGCTTGATCTGATCCTCGAGCATGGTGATTTGCCCAGTGAAGCTCTTCTCCTTGATCTCGAGGTCCTCGGTGTGCTTCTTCTTTCTCTGTCGGGAAGCCAGTCTGCGACAAATTAGCATATATAGATCAATGTACGAAATGCTTGGACTCACGCAGCCTCTCGATTTCTGAGCAGCCGCTTCTGTTGCTTGAGCTCTTTTAGTAGGCCTTCGTCGGTAGTCTGGTCAATGAGCTCGTCGATCGTGTGGATGTTTCGTTCCGGCGGAATCTCGATGCGGCCATTCTTTTTCCGAATGCCGTCCCTTCTTGCGTAGTCAACCATGGTGACTGGAGGACTGCTGGCTCGCATGCGCTTGGTCATCGGACGACTGTCCATTTCCTGCTGCGCCATTCCCATCCAATCCTGATGACAATGCGGCGACATCGGAGTCTGGACTTGAGGCGCGGCTACGAAGCTTGGTGCGTCATGCGAAGCCGCGAATGGTGGCGGTGGCGGAGCTTGCTGGAAGGTACCGTGGACGCTATCCGTCCGAGGATGAGAATAGTGCTGGCCCTCGTACGATGGCGGAGGCGGCGGCATGAATTCCAGGCTGGTCGTAGGCGTGCAGTTGCCTGAAGTCTGGTCCAGTGACCATTGGGGCGCATGCGTCTGCTGGCCGTATGCGGCCCCGTGGTGTGGTATTGACGGTACATGCCGGGCAAAGCCATTGTTGCTCTCCTCGTGATAGACATTTGGCGCATTGCCCGACGCAGAGTCGATTGGCACGCCAGCGTACTGGTGGTGATCCCAACTAGGGCCATGCGATTCTGCTGGGGACAGGACTCCATGGCTGTTCGCAAAGGAATCTTTGCGATAATGGAGGCTGCTTGGGCTTTGCATGATGTCAGCATCCAATATAGCTGGGTCCAGGATGGCTGAGTCGTCGTCGTCAAAGTAAGAAGGGTGTTTGCCGTCTGGTAAGGTTCGTTGGCAGCCCAATCGAGAATTGGCGTATGCCATGGTAAGGTAGAATTACTTGTATGCAAGTAACGGTGTAGTCGAGGTGATAAGCGGTGAAGGGCGGCTTCGGCAATCCGCTCACGCGAAAGCCGGCCTATGCCCGGACCAGATGATGAGGAAATCCAGGCGCGTGGGAGAACGTGAACGTTCACAAGACAAGGGTTGCCGGCGAGCAAAGACAGAGAGTTGTAGTAAGATAGGCAAGGTGCAACGGCGAGGGAGTCTGGAGCGACAATCGCTGCTAGAACGGGTCGCCGACGGTGGCAAAGAAAGCAGGGAGAGGCTTGCTTTAGATACAAGCACAGGTTGTCGCTCCCGGCGGGCGCAACCTTAGTCCATCAGACTCGGTCGGCTAATAATGGCGCGGACAGGAGGATTGTTGCGTGAAGACTCGACGGCTACCTGACCTGACGAGAGAGTTATTACAGTAGTGAGTGACCTAGGTAGGGAGGTCCGAGTAGGAAAGCTCCGCGTGGGCGTGGGTGCTCATTCGGTGCCCAGCAGAGCCTGAGTAGTCGGGTAGACGTGCATTAATGTCGCATTGGGGCTGCAGGATGATAGGCTCCAGCTGCACAAGCGACCGACGAGTGCGGAAGCCGAGACGCCCACCCTTCAACCTTGGGGGGCTTTGACTGGAGAGAGGGGCTGTTTGCTGCGACAGGACTAGGGGAGCTAGTCCATCTCAGTCCAGTGCTTTACATTACTACCCAAGTCCACACGCGGACCCCCCAAACCTGATACGGTCCTAAAGTACCAACTGCTACGGTCCCGACGCAGTGGTTAGCAGCTGACTTGGCTGTGTGTGTGATGTCGCCGAAGCGATCCCTGGGCCCTTCTGATCGCGAGGCTGGTGTCAAGCCCGCGTGGTGCGGTGAGATGGTGTGGCTCACGAGCTTCTGATCCCACCTGCCTGCCACTGTCTCAGATGGCGCCGCGTGATGACATGATCTGCCCAGCACATTAACCGGCACCGATCAGGACGCGATCGGGTCGGTTTGAACTAATTACTCTTCCCCGATACCCCTGGCTGTGAGGTGAGAGGACGTCGCTGAAGTCTTGCCCAGACGGACTGTTCGCTGGTAAGCTAGGTGGCAGGCGCGGTGAGCGCGAAGGGCCACTCCCGCCGAGCCGAGGCGGCCGAATGGAAACCTTATCCCCAATCCTTGCCCATCCGCCTCTTCAACCAGAGCCCAACCTAAGATTATCAACATCATTGTACTTCACGCGAGCTCTGCAGGCCGGCAATGAATCCCATTGAACCTGCAGAGCTCTTCTGAGTCACTTGAAATCGACACGAGCAAATCTCACCATGCCAAGCGAGCCCTCTTCATAGGGCGAAAAAGGTGGCTGGCGACAACTCGTCACGCTTTGGCCCGCGATCGAGCAAAAAACGGCACTTCACCGCTGCTATGATATCTCGGCTGACGTACACCTCGGAGCATCAAGGAAGATAGAGGAAAATCTCTGACTTCATGAGACGAGTCAGCCAGCCAGCAGCTGTCGAAAGCCTGCGTCTTTGTTCTAAGCAATGAAGGAATAGAGCCACTGGCACCCTTTCGTCACCGCTTGAGGAGTCGAGTAGGTAAGCAGAGGCAACTTTTCTGGCAGATCCAAGCGAGATATCGACAGGCGCGAGATTTGAGGGATCTCTCATGCAGACCAACCTGAAACATTAATACATTGCCCGTACGACGCTCAATATACGATCGTGCAACGACTTCTTCGCGCGCGGCGCTCTGTGCAAGATCTCGCTGACGATAAACATAAAGGGACGACAGTAGTGAAGTAGCAAAGACACTATCCCCTTAACTGACTCATCTATGTAGCTTTGACAGCCTACAAGTATTCTCCTACAGGTGAAAAGTGTCTTGCAGATTCCCAACGCCATGTGAAAAAAACCACCCAATGTACATAGTACCCTTCCTGTACTGCACTCGCGCATAAGTTACTAAGCACTCATCCACATTGCAACCCGGCCTGAAACGAGACTGCAACGATCACGCATGGTGACCTGAGCCGGTGGCTCCCCGCATTGGAGCACATGATGGCTGCTTACGGCGCGCGCGCGCGTGCCCAAGGGGTCTTTCCCCCTCCAATGCCCACCTGAACTCGTAAAAAGGGTATATGTAGGGCAGCATCTGCAAGCCTCTTCCAAGGATGTAGAACAGCTATCCTAGATCCTAGATACCGATTCCATCCTGTAACACAGCGTGCTGCATGGGGCTTCGAAAGTTCGCTTCCCCAAACCCTTGGAGGGACTTTTGCAGTTTGTTTTCGTTTCTGAGCTCAAGGGTATCACTGCGATTTCTTTGAGCTTTTTTTTATCAAGTACCCTCCTCAATTTGGACTTCTCTAGTCTTGCTGCACGCAAAGCTAACCGGAATGTCTTTACGGCCCCCCGACTGGCCCTGTTGAGAAGAGTACACATGGGAGAGCTTTTATGCACGACGTTAAGGTATAGTCATTAATGCAAAGGACTGAAAGGGTACAAGAGTAAGGGAAACATGCATTTATTCCTCTACCACATACCCTTTTAGCAGAATTCAGCTGATATCTGCGCGAAGAAGGCTCGTTGTGAGTGTGTCAACGACATATCAAGAAGCTGGGACGCAACGCCCTAAGAAAGGCATCGAAATTCGCTTTGCCCTCCAAAGAAGATGACTTTTTTCCCCTGGCCCGTTTCCCGTGGGTTTTCCCATGTCTGAATGTCTCTAAAATCTGTTTCATTATTCATATCGTCATCTGCCACGCAGACCGGCAAGCAATGGCCTGAACAACGAACTCCATTTTTGCCAATAGGCAAGAAAGCCAGCCATCCAGCCTCTGCCTGACGGCTCTCGCTCGCAGTCAATGGCTACTGTTCTGCTTCGAATTCGGCGAGAGTGGGGATGCTTCTCCCGGCAACGAAAGCTAAGATCCCTTACTATTAGCAGAACGTACTCTGTGACGACTCTTGCCATGATCTTACCTTGCTGTTTGGCTTGCACATAAGCTGACATTCGTCTTTGCCTGTATACACGGGCTTCATATCGACCCTTGGTCTGCTTATCCCACCTTTTCTGCATCTCCATCGCGGGATCGCCGTCTTTCAGGTGGACGACACCCTTGAAGGATGGTGCTACGCAAACAAACCCATCTTTGTCGTGGTCCCATGTCTGTGCATAAGGACACAATTGGTGTTCCTGCCATAGTCTCCGAGATGCGGTTAGTAGATCACCTACCGTAATGCCCGTCTTGGATCTAATCGGCTCTGGGTTTGGCGGAGGAGCGGGCATTCCAGGTAGATGATGGCTTGTATCATCACTGCAACACGCCACTGAAATGTTCATCTCATATATCGGCGGCTGGCATATGAGCATCGACTGACAGCGCTCGCTTAACCGTGGCAGCTTACTGTGACTGCTGAAACTTGCGAGTAGCTCGAATGTCTTTGACTTCGACTCATCTTCCGGTTGGATGTTTCTTAGCCGTCGGCTTAGCCAGGCTGATGTCCTGCCTGAGGAGTCAAACTCGGGGCCGCATTGAAATCTGCTCCATGGACTGACACTGCGCCCATTGAAGCACGTAGAAAAGTTGGACTGGAGGTCTGGCTTCAGCCCGAGGTAATGTTGAATTTTGGGTGAGCTGGTGATTAGTGCTGAGAAGGTCTGACAGACTTGCTGAGCAACGAAGATTGAACTTGGCGGAAGCTTGAGAAGGATCATCTCCAGCAGCTCAGGTACGTCAAAGACCTGCCGCGCTTTTGCCGCTGAGGCTTCATTCGGTTGGCCGTTCAAGAAGTTATTCCCCAGAGTGTGAGCCAGATACTTGCCGATACCCTCTGCGTCGTCGAATAGCTGTGTCAGGAGTTCATCTCCAAGGGGACGATCAGTGGAGCTCAGCTGGCGTAGAGCGCCAAGTCTACTGGATAGTCTTTGGTAGTGATCTCGAACGTCTTCCGCTCGCGACTTCTGCCTTTTCTCCAAGGCATAAGCCTCGTTCAAGATTTTGGCGTAACAACCTGGAAATGACAAGCCGTCGTCAGAGTCCATCGTGGCTTTCGGAACTTGAAAGGAGTTATAAAGATCTTTCAAGAAGGACGAGGTGGCATTTTACAGCTTCACACCAAAGCAAGACAACGTGTTACAGTAATTGTAGATTGCACGTGCACCAGTCACAGAGCAGACAATCTCGTGAAAGGAAAGGGAAGACACAGGCGGCTATCACAAGCGCTGAAGAGTGTGGCGCATGAAGCCTTGTCGCCGGCAAGCGAACGTCAACGTCGGGTCGGCGGGGGTGAATTTGCCGGAATCTTGATGCCTCAGGCACGATGCCGGTGTCCATGCCCTGAGGTGTGCAGACGACCACGGGAGGTCCTCATGCAGGTGAGCGCTTGCTCCAAGTCCCTCTAACACAAGTCTATCTTGCAGGAGAGGGCTTTATGAGAATTCACGATGATCCATCTGAGCTTCAAGACGATTCAGTAAGAGCAATTTTGATTTAAATAGATTGACATTTAGTAAACTTCGAACAGATCGATGCGAAAATGATTTCGTAACAATCATATAAGCACTAACCTATCCTACAATCAAATGCGCTACGGTTAGGGTCATAGCGGTCTTTCCCAGCATTGCCAAACTTCTGCTCCCCCGCCGCCCGGTCCACTTCCACTGCGGACGCAGGAATGACAGAGAGCTTTCGTCACCGACAAATAGTGCGCACCAAAAGCGGCTAGTCTTTAGCGGTATTCTTGTCGTCGAAGGAGCCGCGACGTATGAAGTTCAGGAGCGTTGAGGTGTTGAGGCGTGGGAAGCATGCTGCTGATTTTCAGAACCTTCAACTTGAGAGTCCAGTCAAAAATGCGCACGTCTCTGCCCGCATGCGCCTCGCTGGAGTCAGAATCATTGCAAAACATTGGAATGCGCATGGTATGTTTGAATGGTTCCGTAGTTCGTCCAGTGGGTCGGCATGCAAATTGAAAAGCTCATGGGCCGATTTGAGGTAAAAATACATATGCGAATCGTTCATGCGGAACCTGCCAATTCATCCATCGTCCGGGCGCGACGTGCTTAGTCTAACTCCTCTTCGCTGCCACCCTCGATCTCTTCTAAGCTCTTGACGCGCACTTCCTTCACGCGCAGTATTGTGTACCGATGCTTACTCTTCACATGCTTCACCTTTCGCTGTCTCCTCTTGGTCTTCTCCTTTACGCGCATCGGCTCGCTCTCCACACCCATCACTACTGCCCGGCAGACGTACATTCTCTCATCAATGTAGGAGTACTTGCCCTTCGCAAGATGCGGGATGAAATGCGGTGCTGCCACTCGGTTTGTTGAGGGGCCTGCAGGCGTCTCGATAGGCGAGTGAGGGTCCGGCATCACCTTGCTCTCACTTCCAAGGTTGCCTGTGGTTGGGTCGTTGACAGTTATTGTCGTCATGGTGTTGCTCTTCATCTTTGGTGGTGCAGCCGCAGCTTTGAGAGTATAATCTCTACTGCCCAGCAAGCTTGCTTTGTTCAGACGCAGGACATCGCCCGGCTCCACACCTTTCATCAAGAAGGGCAGGCGGACAGTGTCACCTTGTGTGAGGAGATATGGTCGGTCGTACAGATGTGCGGAGATGTAGTGCGGGCCTTGAGCTTGCAAAACAGGGAGAAGCTCGCGTACGGAGTCGGAAAGGGCTGGCGGAGAGGCGGAGGGGGAAGGGAGCTTCGGCTCGTCGCTCGAGACAGAGGGCCTATATGGTACTGGCGGTGGCTTTCTGCTTGGGTGTAGCGCTCGTCTCTCGGTGGAAGCGTGATTTCCAGAGTTGGTGAGTGGAGGAGGGACATGGCTTCCCTCAGTCGTGTGTGAAACGGTGGATAGACTCGCCGCCCATGGTAGCAAGAAAGTCGGTGGTAAAGACCATTGCGAATCGAGCAGCGCGCGCTTCAGATTGCGTGTAAGCATTTTCGCGGCGGTATACGAGGCTACCTTCTTGATGCGATCTCCAATGCCGGCCTTCACCAGCTTGAAGTCTGCTCTCCTGCTCGGGAGTCCGCAGGCGGCCGAAATTCCGCCCGTCCCAGCCAGCCGAGATTTTGTCCTCAAAACTTCGCCACTCCACCATCCGCTGCTGACCCTCTCCACTCTTCCGCCACAAGGCATACCCAGGCATATTCCACCAACATGCCTCAGAACGAATACATTGAGCGCTTTCAAAAGCAACATGGTCGCCGTCTCGACCACTTCGAACGCACCCGTAAGCGTGCCGCGAGAGAAGGCCACAATGCCTCCAAGGAAGCTCAGAACCTGCGCGGTCTGCGTGCCAAGATGCACCAGCAGAAGCGCCACAAGGAGAAGATCCAGATGAAGAAGCAGATCAAGCAGCAGGAGGAGAAGAATGTCAAGTCTGCCGACGACTCGGGACCGAGCAGCCAGCCTTTGCCATCGTACCTGCTGGACCGTGGACAGGAGAAGAATGCCAAGGCGCTGAGTAGCGCCATCAAGAACAAGCGTGCAGAGAAGGCTGCCAAATTCTCAGTACCGCTGCCGAAGGTGCGAGGTATCAGCGAGGAGGAAATGTTCAAGGTGGTTAAGACCGGCAAGAAGACGGCCAAGAAGAGCTGGAAGAGAATGATCACGAAACCCACCTTCGTCGGCCCCGATTTCACGAGACGGCCAGTCAAGTACGAACGTTTTATCAGGCCAATGGGTCTAAGATACAAGAAGGCGAATGTGACGCATCCTGAGTTGGGTGTGACGGTTCAGCTGCCGATCATCTCCGTCAAGAAGAACCCGCAAAACCCAATGTACACTCAGCTCGGTGTGCTTACCAAGGGTACGATCATCGAGGTCAATGTGTCGGAGCTGGGTCTGGTAACGGCAGGCGGCAAGGTCGTCTGGGGCAGGTGGGCTCAGGTTACGAACAACTGCGAAAATGACGGGTGCGTGAACGCGGTATTGCTGGTTTAAGAGTGGAGATGGTTTTTACATGACGGAAGGGTTTTGTACCAGAAGAGTTCTACTTGTGAATATTAGCGAGGCGTCTGGAGTATGAAAAGCGTGCATCCACACAGTACATCTATCATTTCCTCGAAAGGAAGCGTCTCATGGAAGTGAAGCTTGCTTCCGGCCAGCCGCCGCTGGTCAATGTGCTTCACTGACTTGTCGTTGAGCGGAGAGACGACTAAGAATGCGCCAACAGCAAGCGCGCAGCTGTGCAGAGCACAAGTATAGCAGTCGAACTGCAGCACGACTTTTAGAAAGAGAGTACTTCTTCATGAAATTGTGCGGACAAGGTGGCTTGAGAAGACCACATCGGCTGCGGTCTTGAATAGTGTGACAATGCAGTCACCCACCCCTTGCAAGACCAGACTCCGCGCCGCACGGTCACTGCAAACCTTGCTCCTCAGCGTGACCCAGCGCAACAAGCGGCTACGGCCCTGAGAAAGATCGCCAGCCCATCCGCCCCTAGCAGAATCAAGACTACATCCATACTCCGGTTAGGCAAGAACCATAACAAAACGAATACCAACTTTTTCTTGGGAATCCTTACTGAAGCGATGTAACAAGAATGTCAATTCTTATGCTTTTGAATTTGAGGCAATAGCGGATCATCACAGGATTTCGGAATTCATTGCATTCAAGGAGTGTCTGGCAGTCACAAGATGTTGAAGTCTCGCAAGCAGCCGAAGAGCAAATTTCCATCTCTCCTCGTCCCGCCGCACTCGTACTCAGATGCGTCCCAACATGTTTCATTTGTCCCATCCAGCTCATCGTGCATTGTTCCACCCACCACCTTGACATCCTGCTTCCCATATCTCTTCCGTCTTCTCTCTTCCTCGACCTGCCACGTAGCACGTAACTGTGCAGGCATCCCCAGGCAGACTTAAGATCACAAAAGTCCGCCAGGAATAAGTACGAGGCCGTTGACGGTTCTAGTGAGGAGGCCGATGAGACCAGCGAGCAGACCAGGAACGCCAAGCTGCTTCAGCAGATCGACCAAGAACGAAAGGTCAATGGCGATGTTGTTACCGTTGAGGATAGCGATGTTGGCCTAAACGACGTCAAGGTCAGAATCCCTTCACTTGCAATGGAAACTTCGTGCGCCTGTATGCGTCTATTCGATCTTTACTTACGACTTCAGCACAGTCCAAGACAGAGATCCCAAGGTTGGCACACTTGGTGAAGAATTGAGCCCCGTTGTTGACTGGCGTCGTTCCTGAGCCAGACCCGCCACCGCCAATGCTGATGGAGTTGCCGTTGAGGCCGGCGATGTTCAAGAGATCGGTGCAGTCAGCGACGGAGAGGCCGACGTTGACACATTGAGTGATGAATTGGCCGCCGTTGTTGGTACCGGTCGGTGTTGCAACGGCAGTGGTCTTGGTGGTCTTGGTAGACTTGGGCGTCGTTGGGGTTGCAAACACGGAAAGTGCTGCCGTGGCAAAGCAAAGAGATACTTGGGAAGCATTTTGACTGGATGTTTGTCGCTTTGTTTGGGAGGGCAAGAACGAATGCAGATCTGGTCTGGCTGGACTATTCAATGCTGTTGGGATGAGGAGAAAAATCGTTTATGGCGGTGGATGAAAGGGTCTTTTATATCCGTTGCTCAGAGTTCGAAGTTCCCCCGGCTATGGTCGTTTGGATACTGGCCGGGAGATGATGCATACTCTCCTCTCTTCGTCCCGTCTCTTGTCACATACTAGCGGATTACTCCAGCTAGCCACGAACATGTCTACCGTCATGTCTATCGACAATCGAGCAATAATCGCAAGTCTGAGGGCCTTTCTGATCGCCATCGATAGTCGTGTGACAGGCTGGGACAGCCCATGAGGCATCCGCGTGCATGCCAAGATGCAGGAGCATTGTCGAGCAAACGGATGGATATTGTTCGCCTCGTGGACATGTCGTCTGCTTCTACTATCGGCAAAAAGACCTCAAATGCTTCAGAATTGCCGTCTATATTGCGGAAGCTGAAGTGGCGAGCTGTGGCTGCATTTCGCATCCGTCCTTGGCACGCTTCGCCCTTGCATTGTCCGTTTTCAAACGGCAGCCACGGCCTTGGTCAGTGTCATAGCGGTCTACGACGTTGCTGGCCTGTCACTATTGGATCAAGACAATAATCACCATACGGCCAGACATGGGAATAAACCTGGAAACTGATGTCGGTGGCGTGTGCATCCTACACGGTATGTTCAGGTACGAGCAAAGGGCGACCCGTTAAGTGCGAGAAAGAATGATAGATATACAGGAGTACCTGGGTGAGCTATCGACTTACTGAAGATATGCCATTGGAATCATTGAAGGATCCCATTGACTCCACAATGGCAATACTGGAATTACAAGCCACGGATCGTTGTGTGGATTCCATTGGAAGCCCAAGCCGAGTCAAAAGATGCTGGACATACTAGAACTCTGGCATTCATGTTCCACTGGGTATACACTGGACGGCCGCTCCGTGTCTCCGCACATCCCGTGTGTGAAAGTGAGGTCTGCGTGACAACACATGTGTATCCTGTACATCTGGTACATGGACGTGGGAATGGCATCGCCTTGATACTGTCGAAGGCTGGTCCTCCTCATCGTTGGCGCGCGGGCCATATCTCCTTCCAAATGTGTCCTTTCGATGGCGGGCTGAGTTCCAGTTATGGGCATGCTGCGGGCATCAAAGCGACGATGAATGGATCGATAGACGTGCTGTCTTTACCGAGGCGGGAAGGATTCGAAACGGTCCGCGAAAATCATGGCAGCGGCACGCACAAAGCTCGCGGGGTTGACATCCCGCTGCCATGCGTCTGCATAACCTGCAGCAGATGACGGGAAAGTCCTATACAATATAAGCGTAGATGTCAAGGCTCTTGGCACCGTGGACATTGGCTGGCGCAATGCATCATTGGATAGTGGATGCACAATGGATACACACAGGCGCCAGGCCAGGCTGTACGGCCATTGACACTTCGACATTCTTTCTAGAAGAGAAGGACTTGAACATCACCGTGGCACCGATGTTAGAGCGCGATGACAATTCCTATGTGCCGGCTGACTAGCCTGCTCCTAACATGACAATTCGCCGTGGTTGACGGTGTCTCCGAAAGAAATATCGCCGAGATGTACCACCATCATCCTATACGCCGGCTAATCACACAATCCTCTTTGTCCACTTTCTTGTGGGACGAAGCAAAGAGACAAATGGCAATCTGCGTGATTTGAAAGGCAGCGCACCACTGCATGGAACCAGATCGTTACCAAAGTGGTGGTTCCGACACGGCACACCCCGGTGAGGATCCAGATCCATAGGACTTAGCTTGAGCAAGACTCGCTAAGAAAACCCATGCACTGGAGACTTCATTGGTCGAGATCTTGTGTGGGAAACGGTCGACTTTGCTCCTAGGACCTGCCACTGACGTTGATTCCCATGTCGGTAGCTGATCATCTGCTGCTTTCGGTATTGGCTCGCTACGTGCGCACGAAACTCGCCCCCTTTCATCGTTGCCAACAGGTCTAGCGTTAAGCAATCCCGACCAACTCCCACTGTTTCCGCATACTCAGTATTGACACTAAGGACGCTCCATCGGCACGCTCTCAAAAGCATTCCTTGGGACAATCAAGGCCACCCTCGACAAACCCTTCAAGGTCAAACGAAGCGAGAGACTTGGTCGGTTTGTGTCGATCCTCGGCAACAACGGCATCTTATTCGTGGCCAAGGTACAACTCTGAGTTGATTCAGGCGGCTCCACGGGAGAACGGCGAGAGGAAAGGCGGTGATTGCATGGCGTTTCGGGAAAGGCAAGGGAAAGCCATCACCTTGCGGGATGGAGTGAGTTGGAATGCGGACCGTCGCTTCGAACACGATGCTGTTACTGAGCATTTCAAGAGAGAACTTGGACCCCTAACGAGTCAGTATCCGTTGCACATGCTTTTTGAGAAGTCATGCTCCAAGAATGGGTATTGATGTACGAGTGATATGGCGAGAAGCAAAGATAACCTTGACAAAGGATTTCCTTGTCATTTTCAAACGTGCTCAAAGCATTGAGGCATGCTTGGAGTTAAGCGACTTGTAGCATTGCATTGCTCTGTACTACTTTCGGTACATGACAGCAATCATGTCGAGCCGGAGTTGTCTGCACAAGAGAATGCGGATCCTAGCACAGCTGGTCAGCCAAAGTCATCAACCTTTGAAGTAACTTGAGAGCTCTTACCAATCGTCCCGTCCGCATACGCTTGTATGATCTCTTCAACTACGCCATACGTACCACCGATAAGGATAAAGACACCAAGCGGGATTAGGAAGGCGTGGAACCAGAAGGCAGCTTGCTGCAGGGCGGACCCTTTGTACCAGGACTTATGATCGTAAATCCACAGCCAGCCTGGCAGGGAGATCGCGAGAGGAGCAAAACAGATACTTCCGGTCAGCGCTATCAAGTACTGGAAGATCGGGATTGCCATGGCCAGGACAAAAGACAAAGCTCCGAGGCCGAATGTCAAGCCAAGCCAGGTCACCCAGTGGGTGATAGTGTTTTCCTGCAAATGCCGAGTCCGACGTAGAACCCGCACAAAGCAGTACTTTGCCGCTACGTGAAGGTACAGACAAGCTGACACTATCAGGCCTACTAGACCGACGCCGTAGGCAACCATTTTCACAGTCTTTCTTAGAATCAGCATCATCCCACAGACACAGGACCTTGATTGAGGCAACATATAGAGACAACATACCTGACCCGCGCTTCCCAGAGACGGGGAAGCTACCCACTGCCCGCACCATTTGTAGACAACAAGAGAAAAGGCCAAGTACGCTGCAGTGACTAAGCTCATGCACAGGAAGAGCGCTTTGCGGAAGTCCCGAGGATTCTTCATCTCGCTAATGACGGGCAGGAAGGCGCTCGTTCCTGCCGAGGAGACAAAGATGGTGCAAGTCGCCACCATGCCTGCGGCGAAAGAAGGATATGCGACGGCGTAGAACCCCAGATCGTATTCGCCTGTCGCCGGAGCCGCGGCTGGTCGATCCCTTGTCGTCACGGCTACGACGACGATGAAAACCGCGGCAAAGATGCTGATGAACCCAGCCCATGTCAGCCAACCGATTTGGTGGAACTTCCGGACTGACGCGGTTGCAGATACAACCATCGTAGCTAGGAAGGCCCACCAGACGGTGCAAGCTGCGTGTGTGGATAGCGCGTTGAGACCGATAGACACACCGACTATGCCGCTGCCTGAGCACAGAACATATGCGATGATGAATAGACCTGGTAGCTGTCTGTCAGTCTACCATGTCTAGAAGAGCAATCTCACCACTTACCACCGGCGATTTCTTTGGTGACCAAGCCTCCGACCTCTTGAGCCATGTCTGCAATGCTATGGCAGTGTCGATGGTTGTTTCGGAAATCACCCTTCTCCGAAGTCAGCTTGCTTCGCATCGAACAATATACCCCAGTAGACTCACCTGGACCATCGCAGTGTATGTATTCATCATGCCCCAGCCCAAAACGCTGAGGGCACCGCCGACGGCACCCAAAGACGACATCGCAACCGGAATGGAAAGCACACCCGTGGCGAAGATAATCTTGAGGAAGATGACGGTTGCTCGAGGCCAACCCACCGTGCGGAAGTTGACGTTGGCCCCCTCTTTGAATACTTCGTGGTCATCGATTTCCCCAACTTCTCCTATCACATTTTCGGGATCTCCATGGGAAGTCTTGGTGTCGAAGGGCGCCTTCTTCTCTGGATCTGGCGAGGAGTTTGATGGCGAAGACATGGTCGTAGTATACAGTCAGAAATATCAGGGAATATTGACAGCGAAGAAGAAGTAGTATTATAGTATTACAGGCTCCACCAGGAAGAGCAAGAGCGTCTCTTTAGATTCATTGCGCCAGATAGATAACAGAGCGTGTTGGCAAACACTGCCAAGGTCAGATCTCACCTTCTGGGTGTCGTGCAAAGAGATAGGCCTTCTTGCCCGAAGCTCTTTGCCCGGCTCGCTTGTGATCCGCTATACTTTCTGCCTAGGATACACTGCATCAAGATAGGTCAGATAGGAGACTGGCAAAAAGGTTGTCGCCAACCAATGGCACTGGTGACAATCCTTGCCGAAGTTGGTATATTCGTCCAGGGTCTTGATAAGGTGACCGACGGGGAAGTCATCTGACTCTGCGCTTCAAGGCCACAGCTTCCATCAAGTATTTTGTCTGACTCTGTATCAAAATCCATTTCAATTTCATTCGTATACTCAATACTCTTCTTCATGGTGCTTGTGGGTGCCGGTGAAGTCAAGAAAATGTCTCAATAAGCGGAAGGCGTCGAAAGTCGTCGGCTGCTGGATCTTGGAAGTAAAAGATGACCATCTCGATATTGTGGCTACGGAAGTAACATCTTTACCACCCCATATGCATTTCATCGTCTTTCTCGATCCGAGGATGTGAGTTGAGCGGCTCTCTACAGGCTTAGAAGTACGAAGGTTTCAAATCATCGCAAACTCAAACCCGGGCCAATGGATCCATCGAAAGGATTGGAAGTACACCTGGCTCTCTGACCATGCACTTCTCTACTATGTTGCTCGAAAGGAATATGTTCATCATCAATTGTTGTGCCGAATAGAGAATTCTATCTTGATAATTATATGTCATTTCATGGTTCGTGGGGACTATGTGCTCAATCATCTACCGCGTCGATCCAGAACGAGGATCGTGCATGCATGACGCGACACGCGTCAGACAAGCAGGCACGTCTAACAGACCTTGGCCCTTAATACGTCGTGTGATGAAGCTCACCGACTCCTTGGAATACGGTGTCTGGTCCTCTCCTGATAGGAAAGATTGTCTTTCTCAATCGACTTCGACCCATCCTTTGGATCCCATTGCATCTCTTTCCCATCAGCCTTGGCCATGTCTCAGGAAACGCTGTATAACAAGCTCACACAAACAGCTAAAAACTTCGTCCTAGCAACTTCACCCAAAATCCCCGGAACCAACGAGCCAGATCCCCAACGCTTCATGGCCTGTCTAGCACCTACTTTCAAGATGAGCTGGGGTCACAAGTTCTTCGTTACGGCTAAGCCGCCACTTCAGGGCTTCGTAGACGGCGAAGCGTTCTGTCAACATCAAGCTGGGATGGCGAAGAATCTCACGACCTGGAGCATTGAGCTGACTAGTATTTGCGTGGACGTCTGCAAAAGGACAGCCGTCGTCCGGGCCGATTTCTTGATGGTTGTTCCCGCTCGTGATGCGGTTCTCAACGATATTGTATTCTGGATCACCATGGACGAGGCTGGCGAGAAAGTCGTCGAAGCTATTGAGTTTGTGGATCCGGTTGCCAGTGCCGAGCTGGGGCAAAGGATGCAAGCCAGGATGTAGGATTATACTATCTACTGGAAACACCAACGAATCTCCCGAAGGCGCTACAGCATACGTATCAATTGAGGACCGTATCCTTTTCATTCCGGGGCCATTTGGACGGGGGATTGGCCCAGTTCCGATTGCAGCGCCAAACCCACGGGACCCTGCGAATGACGGACAGTGGCAGATCGTACGGTAGCGAAAGTCCGATAGCTTCTGTCACTCCAACCTGCCTTCCCCGAAAAATCGGTCGACACATGCGCGATCACGGAGTACGCTGGTATACCGAGGCTGGGCGAAGGGTTCAACGAAGCCTCTCTTTCGTCAGTTTTAGGTGGCAGGTGCATCTCGGCAAATCGACGACAGCTAACGGTTGGAATCAACGACACTAGTCATACGATACTTCACATGAATATACAGTTGACTACGGGTTCGCGGTTTTGCGAGGAACGTCGGACTTGAGTAGCCACCATCGTAGGCAGAGAGACCAAAGATGTCGTCGTGTCCAACAGAGAGAGGGCTTTCATCGCTGGAAGACCTCATCGCAGTCCTCAAAGGATGGGCGAGGAGTGCGAAATGGTATGACATGAGCAGCTGAGAAGGGGGGCTTGACATTAGATAGCAATTCGGACAGCAAAGCTAAATGATTGAGCGAAACATGCCCACTTTTTTTTCTTCTTTTTTTCTTTTTCAAAATTAAGCCCCGTTTGCAGATTGAGTATACCGCCACCTCCTCCCATATATCTGCTTCACATTCCCCTAACCCCACGAACCTCCCTATCTCACTATCCTCAACTCCCCCTTCAAACTCCGCTAGTCCAACACTTAGCCCACCCTCCCACATCCCCCATCCCCAATTCCAGCTCAAGCGCAAAGAATATCACACCCCCCCTCCTCCGCCGATACATTCTCGCAACCCCCCGGTACTATACAACTACTAGTACTACCACTACTACTACTCGACTCTGAACTCGTCGTCGCCGTCCTCGTCGTCATCGTCGGTGAAGAAGGAGAAGAAGACATCAAACTCCCCTCCCCACAGGTAATGTTCGCCGACGTGCCAAAGTCGACGATATAGCACGGCGAGTCATTACCGGGACATGCGGCCGTCTACATGGATTTCACGCGATTAGCAAATGACTTTTTAAAGGAGCCGGGTTTTGTGTGTGCGGTATGACTTTACCGAAGGACATCCCCCTACTTGCCAAATCCCGCTCCCGTCGTCCCAGCCACACTGCCCGTAGAGGTCGCGCGAGGTATCCGTGTCGCAGGTCTGTTTTGCGGGAAAAAGGAGACCTTCACGTTAGCAGTGTCTCCGGTTTTTGGCTTGGGAGCGGGAGGGGAGGAGTGGAAGAGAAGGGGGGGGGGGGGGGGGGGGGGGGAATACATACCCCCGTAAACGTGGGCTCCGAAACCTCACTAGTCGTCGTCTTCGAAGAGGAGGAAGAGGAGGAGGAGGAGACGGTGCTAGAGCAGGCATCCGCCCCCGTCGCGGTACCCGTATATACCGGCTCGGGCATCGTCTGATCCGCGTCGATGGTCGAGCCCGAAGGCGTAGCGCTGCCGGGGAGGTAGAGGGTGGTGGTGGAGCCTAGACATTGCCAGAAGGGGTCGATGCCGCAGCCGAGCTCGGGAGCGGTGTCGTGGTTGAGGAATTTGCATTCGTAGGTTCCGATGCTGGTTGTGGCGATGAAGGTAGATGTGGGGGAGCTTGCGATTGTGCTGAGGGTTAGAGGGGCGCTGAAGGGGAGTGTGGTTTGGATGCTGGAGGAAGTGGGAGGGGTTGTTGAGGAGGCGCTGGAAGGGGATGCCGGGGTTGATGTCGCTGAGGTGGGAGACGGGGAAGAACTCGCTCCAGAAGACGTCGCGGCAGCAGAACTCGACGTCTCCGTGGAAGAGGCCGAACTACTCGGATTAGAATCCGCTCCCTCAACCAGCGTACACGCCTCCGGCACCTCATCTCTCTTCTGCTGGCCATCTGACTGATATCCAGGAACACTATGAGCAGGATCGTAAACCTGCGTAGGCCAATTCATCTCGTAAAAAGGATCCATATCATTCCCCAAGAAGTCCTGCTGGAAACCCGACCACAACTTCACCCCCGCATACTTCACAGGACATCTATACGTCTTCCCATCATTCAGGATCTTGTCTTCGAAGGCGATCGCCTGGTTAGGATCGTATTGGAAGAGCACTTTGCCGAAGCTGACGCCCTGGTTGTTCGACATGAAGTTGTCGGTCGATGTGTAGATATGGTCGCTCGGCTCGGAGCCGAAGGTGTTGGAGAGCCAGGTGCGGATGACGTTGATTTCGTTGGGGTAGCGGTAGACGTTGGTGGTCGTGTCGGAGATGTACGGTCCTGGCGTGACGAGGATGGTTTTGACGCCGCCTTCTTGGTTGGGGTCGAACTGCGAGTGGATGTCAGGATTTGACTGGATGTATGGACCCATTCGACATCTCAAGGATTACTTACTGTTCCCCCCGCCGCGGACAGCGACCTCAGATCAGGACACCACGGCTGCCCGTCAAAGACACTGCCGATAGCAATGGGCGTCGCATCACCATTCGGAATCGCCTGAGCAATATCATTCTGGAAATTACTCGTAAATCCCGGATTCTCAAACACTGTTTGCACACAAAGTCAGCCTGACACTTCTCTGGTTAAATTGCTAATCCCCCCCCCCCCCCTTTGCAGATATATGGCTTACAGTGACTCATATACACCCCCCTCCGCGAAACCAAAACAACAGCCGTACAACCATACAGCCCCTGCACCGTCATGGAAAAGGGATAATCCAGATACAGCTGCACGAGGGCTGAAGAACTCCCTCCCGTCCCCGCCGGTCGGTGCGGGACATTAACCAGACTGGGATCTTGGAGCTGGGCGGTGAAGAAGTCCAAGTAATTCCCATTAAAATCTGCAGGTGTGGTAAGAGTGCGTTTGCGTTTGCTGGAGGTAGTATTGGCCAGTTCGTCGAGGTCTGTGATTTCGTCGGCGCCTGAGGGGATAGTGGTTTGTTCGGCGGGGTAGGCGCGGTCGCTGACTGTGGTGATGCAGTCGACGCATGAGGCTGTGGGTCTTGGTAGAGTGGTCTCCGTGCAGGCGGAGCACCCTGTTTGGGCGCATTGTGGGTGCGCGCTAGAGGAGATGGTTGTGGTGCTTGCGGTGGCTGAGACGGAGCAGCCGGAGACGGTGGAGGTCGAGGTTTTGCATGTCTGGGTTGTGGTGGAGCTGATTACTGTCGGTGAACAAGTCACGAAATAATCCTCTGTCACTGATGTCCCCGAGCTGCAGCTAGAGGTTGAAGATGAAGTCGACGAGGTTATCGAAGACTCGGTCGACCCTTGTGAAGAGGTGGTTGAACTGCTTTCGTCGTCGTCATCATCGTCGTCCTCCCTATCCTCAAGCTCATCCGTCAAATCCGTCAAATCCTCAAGCAGACCCGTAACCCCCTCAACCAGACCTTCAGCAATACTCCCCTTAATAGAAACCACATCATCCACAACACAAGTTAACAGGGAGAAAAGATTCGCCGTGCAACCACGATCCGTATCTTTATCCGAATCGTCAGAGATCTCCGACAAAAGATCGTTCGTCTCGTCTTCGATATTGTCTAACGACGAGATGATGGGATCGATGTCTTCGGTATCGTCGTCTATCCAGCTTTGAATGACTGGGATGACGCTGCTGAGCTGAGTGTGGAGAGCAGTCTCGCTCGAGCTGGCTTGGGAGCCAGTAGGCGCGATTGTGGTTGATGGCGCTGAAGTGATTGTTGCACGGGTCTCACTGTCGGTGGTAGTAATTGGAGCAGTGGATGATCCGGAAGACGATGTAGACGGGCTTTCACTGCTACTCGTCGAGCTCAGTTCGGAAGACGACGTAGAAGGGCTCTCATTGTTACTCGTCGAGGTCGTCAAAGAGCTAAGAGTGCCTGATGAAGAGATCGAGTTTGAAGTGCTGGAGATTTGCACATCCGTGGTATTAGAAGCGGTTCCTGATGCCAACGAGGAGGTGCTGCTGCTGCTAGAGAGGACACTAGACGAGCTGGTGAGAGTCACTCCAGTGCTGATCTCGACCGAGGAAGAAAGCTCCGTGGGGGCCGTATTGACAGGCGTCGAAGTATTGGAAGCCGGTTGAGAGAGGGAGCTCGTGACCGTTGTAGGATCATTGCTGAGCGTGACAGGGGTCGAACTGACGTCTTCTGACGATGTAGAGGTCTGAAGATCCGTGCTGTGCGTTGTGAAATTGTTGTATGGTCCAGTTGCAGATGGGGAAGAAATGCCCGTGCCCAAAGATTGGGCCACGGCATGAAGAGCAGAAGAAGCGAGGATGGCGGAGCGCAGAACGAATGTGAGGGAGCCCATGATCGTTTTGCAAGGTCCCAGAAGGAAGAACAATGGAAGGGTCTCAATCTATGAAGGAAATCAAGGGAAGAGATGTGTCCGACGCCAATGGTCGTGACAGTCTGACTTACAACAGAGGCAGTAAGGGGAGAGAGCTACATTGATATACTATACTTTGAAGGCCGTAACAAAGGGTCGTTCAAGGATCAAACGAGATGGAGACGCGAAGGAAGTTGTGATGCCGCTTTAGTCCGCCCCACTGTTGGTGATGTGGGTTGTCAAAGAGACAGGGAGAGATATTGATAGAAGATGATGGCTTTGCCGGTGCCACCCTTCCACAAACGCCTGGGAGTGGCTGAGACGGTAAGGCTGTAGTAAACTTCAGAACGAGATGAGCTTGCCGCTCACTGATTGCGGAAGAATTCTTACACCTTTGACATGGAAATGGTGCATTCGTGGTTGTCGACGATGGTCATGGACGTCGTTCCAATCGGCAAGTGACCATTTTCATCTTGCTGCAGCATCTGCTCGTCGCAATCCGGTGAGCGAGCTCCATTCAGCTGACGACGACCAACATATTGTGGTCCCCATCGAGTCCGAATTCTGGTCCAAGCTGAAGCGCACCAAGTTACCAGAACAGTGAATAATGAAAGGGATCAGAAGGATTCAGGGTCAAGTGTTTGAGAGTCGAATGGGGATCAGCGAAGGATTCGGTTGATTCGATTGATGAGACCAGGGCGGTCTTAGTCATCTTCCAAAGCGGGAGCGTCCCGAGCCTTTAGGCCGCCGAAAGGGAAAGGGTTTCATGTGCAGAAGCAGCTTAGGGTTAGGGTTAGGGTTACCCTGAGCAAGTCTGTCGTCGTTGCCCCACCAAATCCCAGTCACAGCCAGGGAAAGGAAACATTCGAGACGCCGGGGGACAGAAATATTTCTCTTGACTGAAGCATTCTCCAAACAACATACTACAACGACCAACAACAGCAGCCATTGCTAGCTTGACATTCAACCCCACTCACACCCACTCCATCACTCTCAACTAGCACGAGATAATATAAAAAATGAAAGTCTTCTCCCTCAAGGGCCAAGCCCTCAAACTCGACACCCCCGCCGACCTGGAACCACACATCGCGGACCTCAAAACCGCCACCGACATCGAAGAATTCCACCTGGAAGGCAACACCCTCGGCGTCCCGGCCGCCCAACACCTGGCCTCCATCCTCGCCACGAAACCCACCCTCCGCTATGCCAACCTAGCCGACATCTTCACGGGCCGCCTGCTCTCCGAGATCCCCGCAGCCCTCGACGCCCTCCTCCAAGCTTTACTCAAATGCCCGAACCTCACAACCATCAACCTCAACGACAACGCCTTCGGCCTCAACACCGTGGAACCCCTGCGTCCCTTCCTCAGCCAACACACTCCCCTCCAACACCTCTACCTGAACAACAACGGCCTAGGACCCGCAGCCGGCACCCTCGTAGCCCAAGCCCTCGAACAACTCGCCGCGAACAAACAGGGCAAGAATGTCCCACACCTGGAAACCGTCGTCTGCGGCCGGAATCGGCTGGAGAACGGCAGCATGGAGGCCTGGGTTAAAGCTTTCCAAGCGAACCGTCACGTCCGCACGGTGAAGATGGTGCAGAACGGGATCCGTCAGGAAGGGATTAAAACCCTGCTTTCCCAGGGTCTGAGTCAGTGTCAAGAGCTCCGGGTCCTGGATCTGCAGGATAATACGTTCACGGCGCTCGCGGCGCGGACGTTGGCGGATGTTCTGCCGACGAGTTGGAAGGAGCTGCAGGATTTGGGCGTCGGGGATTGTTTGTTGAGTGCGCGAGGCGGGAGGATGTTGGGGACGGCGTTGGCGAAGGGGGAGAATAAGAAGGTCGAGGTGCTAAGGTTGCAGTTTAATGAGATTGATTCGACGGGGTTGAAGGCCCTGGCCGATGCGAGTAAGGCGTTGCCGAGGTTGAGGAGGGTTGAGGTTAATGGGAATAAATTCGCCGAGGAGGATCCGAGTGTGGAGGTTTTGCGGGAGGTGTTGAGTCGGCGGAAGGAGAATGCGGCGGAGGAGTTTCCCGGGGTGGATGAGGAGGATGAGGAGGCGTGGGGGGTGGACGAGCTGGATGAGTTGGAGGAGGACTCAGACGAAGAGGAGGAAGGCGATGAGGTTGAGGATGAAGAGGAGGAGAAGGTCGTCAAGGACTCCGATGCCGCGGAGCAGGAACCTGTCGCGGAACGTAAGGACAAGGAGGTTGATGAGCTGGCTAGTGCGCTGGGCAAGACGGAGCTCAAGTAGGTCTACCTCCGCCATATCTGGCACAGGGCAGATGGGAACGCATTTATGATTTGGGGGGACGAGCCGGGCGTTGTTCTATTGCATTGAGATACCATTATGCGCTGCATAGGGAAGGGAGGGGGAAAGGGAGAGAGCGGCTGCTAGAGGAGAAATTAAAATTAGGTTTACCAGGATAGAAGGTCTTTTTCTTCGAGCTTCGCAGTGCAGTTCACTTTCGTCTATCCCTCTATACTGCCATTTCCCTGCATCCTTTCCCACATCCGCTTTGATCCCTACATCGACCCCCAAACGTCGCTTCCTCAGCCGTGTTCACAAGCACAAAAGGTCTTCACCCAAGCATAGCATTTGCAAACTTCCATCTATGCTTCTATACGGGGCATCTGTGCCTGCCAGCCACCCTTTCCCCTTCGCATCCGTTTTCTCCCCTCATCCACCTTCCGCTTCATTCATCAGTCATGTAATCAATTTCTCCGGCCCAAACGACATAGGCAGCAGCTGCTCGAGCGTCATCACCGTCGATTTCCCCTCGACGTCGTACATTAGGATCGGACAATTGAGCTAATTTTCCCTCTCAAGTCAATTCATCGCCTCTTAAGACCCATGCACGATTTAGATGGAAAAGAGGAGGGGAGGGGGGTGGTAGGAGGGGGCTGTGGGGGGTAAAAGGGGGGGCCGGGGATCATGGTTTCGTTTTTTCCCCCTTTTTCTTTTTTCTTTCTTTTTTTCAATCAACAGTATTCAGTAAACGTACCTCGCAGAACTCCCGGATAAACTGCCTACACATCCCACAGGGACTCGCGGGAGGGCTGATATCAGTCGCGACGGCTATGGCGCGGAAGTCGCCTTTTTTCGCTCGATGCTGTAATTATTTCGAAGAATAAGCCTTCGAAAACCCTTGATCTCCCCTCCCCTCCTTCTCCCCTCCTTCTCCCCGCCTTCCTTCTTCGGGGGGTAAAGTCCTCCTATCCTCCGTCCTCGTCGGGAAAGTATCCTAAGTGCCGGAGCCGGGGCAAAAGGTGCAAATACTTGTTTCCTTCATAGAGAGAGAGCGTTAAATACGTACCTGCGTGACAGCATTCCCAATCGTCACGCGCTCCGCACACGTCCCGACGGGGTACGCGGCATTCTCGACATTTGCGCCTTTGACGACTTCGCCGCTGGTTAGGAGGATGGAGCAGCCGACGCGGAAATTCGAGTAGGGACCTAGATTTTATTGTACCCGGGTTAGCTACTATCAGTTTGGTTTTTCCCACCTTTGCTTTGTTTTCTTTTCTTTTTGTTTTTTTTTTTTTTTCAATATGTTTTGCTTTTTTTTTTTTTTTTTTTTGGAATTTCTTTCTCTTTTTCAGGAAGCGGTTCAGCTAGATCACAAGAGAGAACCAATATATATATATATATATATCATGATAGGGAAAGGGTAAGTGAGTCCTTACAGTACGCTCTCCCCTTCGCCTCAATACATGCTTCGGAGAGCTGTTGCACTTCCGACGTCGTTAGCCCGTGGATTAGCGCGGTATCATGCCGGGAATGGCCTTTGGGTTGTTGTTGTTGTTGCGTGGACATTTTGAAAAAGGAAGGGAAGAAAGAGAGGGGGGAAAGATGATGTTTGGAAATGGCCACCTTGATGTTGGAAGCTGGAAGCTGCTGGGAGGGGGATGCTAGTCGGCCAGCCTGAGGCAGGAGGGGAAGTGCGGCGGGGTTTAGTTAGATAGCCCGGCACAGCGCCCTATCGTGAACTCCACTTCAAAGCCATGGAGGCACAATCTATAGTAATTCCAGTAGCGCTCGAAATACGGGTATACATTTTGACCAAAATCGTGCAAGGAGGAATCGAATTGTCTAGCTCCTTCACAAAAAAAAAAAAAAAAAAAAAAAGAAGAAGAAGAAGAAGAAGAGGTACGAACAATACTCTAGAACATACAACTCTTAAAAAGCCCTACTAAACAAAAAAACGGGAAACCGGTAGTAACGCCCTATCGTTTTCTAACGTTCCTTATACTAAGAGTAGTAGTCTACGAGGAGGATTCCAGTTGTAGAACATCGACGTGCCTAACGTTTGTTTTATCTCGAAATCGAGCTAAGTGATTTGTCGGGACATGGAATGATTGCGACAGTAGGTACCTCTCGACAAAGAGTAAATAAAAAATAAGCGATGAACTCTTTGGATCCTTTGCAATTGTTTAATATCTGCAGTACATTTTCTTGTCATTTTGAAGAAAGAAAGAAAAAAAAATATCGCTAAATATGACAGTCTTCTTTTGTGTCGTTATAAAAAATGTGCATGTTGCCCTTCTTGTTTTGAACATTATATCAAAGCTAAGCCGATGTGGCCGCTATATCAAAATCATATGCGCCTCGCCTTTCCCTTCCCACCCGGAAAGAGCTTATCGGTGTGTGAGAAGACTCCTTGGTATTATTCCCATCCATGCTAACTCCGTTAGGAAAAGTGATGCGCAGCTTGATGCGCGCGGCTCCCGGCCGCACATCCATCGCCGTGCGCGATCCCGCTTAGGCGAGGAAAGCAGCGAGGAAACCCGCGAACGTCAGCCCAGCGACCTGCAGCTGAGCGGCGCCGTTGGTCTGGCTGGCGGCGGAGCCAGAAGCGGTGGAAGAGCCAGAGCTGCCGCCTGCGGCACCTGCGGTGGATGAGCCGGAGCCGGAGCCGGAGGTGCCGGTTGCGGTGGACAGGGAGGTGGTCAGGCCCGAGGCGCCGGTGCCGCTGGCGTAGCCGCCGGGCATGGTGGAGTTGCCGCCGTTGACGACGGGGGTCGTGGCAGCGGCGGAAGCGGAGGAGACGCCAGAGGTGGCGTTGGCGGGGACTGGGACGTTGGTCGAGACGGAGCTGCCGACAGGTGCGGCTTCTGATGAGGCTGATGCGACAGGGGCAGCGGTGGTTTCGGCTGGGGCGGAGCTGGCGGCAGCAGCGGTGGATGAGCCGGCTACGGGTGCCACCTCGCTGGTGCTCTCGGCAGCGGGGACTGGGGATGAGGAGGCAACCATGGCGGAGGTCGAACCGTAGGCGGCGGGTGCTGAGGTAGCGGCCTCAGCGGGGGCGGAGGTGGCAGCTGCAGCGGTGGTCTCGGCCATGGTGGAGGCGGCAGCCTCGCTGGTGGCAGCAGTGGTAGCTGGTGCTTGGATCTGGCCTTTGGAAATTATTAGAATGCAGCCCTCGCTGGCGTCGAATATAGCATTGGTGCTTACCGTCAGAGATCTGAGTGACGACGTTGTCGTAGCCAGAAGGCGCAGTGTCGTCCATGAAGTTGGACGCGTCGTCCATGGCGACAGCGGAAGCGGTGCCGGCGACGGCGAGAGCGAAGAAGGTAGCACGCATTGTGATGGTGAGTTTTGGGGGAATTAAACAGCTGTAGAGAGTTGTTGGATCAAATTGGATCGGTTTGTCGTCTGGTGATACAAGTAGAGATGGCTGAGTAACGAATGTAGATGCAGTCGGATGGTCAAGCTGGGAGGAATGTGAGTGAGGAGGAGTGGGTGCAAGATGGAGCGTGACATGGGCCTTTTGACTGTAACGCATGCAGCGTCGAAAGTGACAAGACCAGGCAAAGCCGGCTGTTTCACGAAACCCGCCTAGGGTCAGGGGAAGGCGGGCGGCGCGATGGTCGAGAAGAGTCGATACGGTCGGTGATTGGTGAATGCGTCCAGGCACGGAACTCAACAAGGATTAAGCCCTGCGCTACTCCATGTCACCCTAAATCTTAACGGCCGACCTAATGACCCTGGCGATGCAGGTGAAACACGGCCGAAAAGTCAATGATGAAGTACTGTAATGATTTTCATTTTCGCCCGGCTATTGTTCTCGTTTGCCCGACCAAGCGTGGCCATGTCTAGTATGCCGCGAATGTGCAAACCCCAATGAGAGCGACGACAAAAGTCTCGCGAGCCTGCATGCTAACCTGGACACCTCAGCCTGGCCACCTTCGCTTGGATACAGACAGACACTACAGACATAGCCACATTGCCCCCCCCTGCAGTAGCAACCCTGACCACTGCAGATCCGATGCATGCTGTCTGTCTGTGTGCCTGCATGCTGCATGCAGCAACCGACTTTCGGGAGACGCGTGGACTCCGATTCGATCGCTGCTCGGAAACCCCAGCTGCTGTTGACCCCAAAGCATTATTTTTCCCTTTTCCTCCTGCCACGCTGCCCTGCTTCTAGACCTGTGTGCTTCCTCGGTCGCCCATGCGACCGCGTAGCACACACACGCGTAATCACCACTCCGCCCAGCATATGTTTCCAAACAAAGATGGCAGGGAATCCCAATCCCAGCCATTCGAGTAGCACGGTGTGGTGATGATGCTGTCAGTTGCTGTGAAAGACTTTGGGGGTTTGGTATTGCGCCACAGCATTACGAATGTTCTGTCTACTAGTCGAGGGTGGTGGTGGCGTCTAGACTCGCTATTCCCGGGCATCAACACCTACCTACTGTACTACTGTTATTCGCCTCTTGTTGCTATGACATCCTTGTCCTCTCGCCAATTCGCAAGCCGATCAACCCGAGTCCACATCAGATCCCTGTGGCCATGATGAACGTGGTGAACGCGAATCTATGAGCCGCAGATCGCGTGGTCCTTTTTTCTGTTTTAGAAACTTAATGGACCTGTCACAGTCCACAGTCACCGCTTGATCGGCATCTAGATCTCATTCTGCTATGTGCACTCCACTACAGTCCCTTCTGAGGGCCGGACGATATCGACATTGTAAGCATTTCAAAGGCCAGCGAAGTATCGCAAGAGACTAGCCTCCAACCCTATGCAATGCTCCCTTGAGCTCGACCTTCACGACGACGAGAGGTCCAACGAAGGGCGACAGAACGGTGTATTAGTCCTGACCAGAGGACTGTACCAAGCTTTCCTGGTGCGCTACACCTTCGCTGTAGGAAAAGCACATTCTCCTCCTAGGTACAAGGCCGCGCAGCCTGGCGTCAAATAACCCTACAGACCATCCATGAGCCGCCGCCTTCCAGGACAGATCCATGCTGCTAGCATCGATACTTTCGTTGTTGCCTCCCCCGAATCCAGTCCGCGAGGACTTCCTTTCTGTGTGACACGTCAATCGCGACGGTTTCAATCCGGCTCCTCGTGCCCGAAAACGTGAAGTTATTTATCATTATCTGTCCTTACCAGACGGGACCATGATGAAGCACGATTCGTGCGACGGGATCGCCATCGATCTGCGCATCGCTGCCGAAGCCCGCGTGTGTCCGTCAGTTTCTGGGCATAGACATGGTCACGGTGTTGTTCCAGCCAACATCGCTCGCCCTGCTCGCTGAGGTTCGAGTATACAGGGGCGAAGAGTCGCCTTTGCCGCTTTGATTCATGATCGAGCCGATCAATCCGGCGTCTCGAATCACCTCTGACGAACGTAAGCAGGCTCTGCTTCGAAGTCCCTACCTTGACCTGGACGATTCGGTGAGATGTCCGGTGAGGCGAGCAGGCCAGATATGGAAGCGCAACATTGCGAGGTCTCGGCCTCTATGAACGATGTCTTCTAGCTGAAGGACCAGTGTTTAGGAGTGGGCCAAAGTCGACGTTTCGACTGCAAGCGCCAATGTCGTTCTCTCCTGGCAAGCTGGAGCAACTTAATCCAGGTCCTCGATCGCAGACTCCGGCACGTGCGCGAACGCATCACCTACGGACAGAGGCATCAATCTGGTTTGATTAGTACAGTGAAATCTGGGACCGGCTACAACGACTACCACCGCCGTCAGACCGCCTTTGAAACACAGTAAGACGGCGGAGGAGAAGAAGACGTGAGACCTATGAGTTTGGTGACGTCATTCGCAATTGCAGAGCGCCTAACGCAACGGTGAGGTGAGGTGAGGTGAACGTCGGATTCGGGACACTATGATCAAATTTCGAACACTTACAGCAGTAAAGAGTTGTCTACTATCTTGTCTCTTTGTAAAAGGGGCGATTTCCAGAATGCTTTCACGAGAGCAAATCTTATGCGGTGGCTTCTTAAGCATGTCAATCGCCTCCTTCCTCACCACCCGGCTCGCTGGGCCTTGGAAGAACGCTGATTTTGGATCGCATCTGCCACCTTTCATATTCTTTCCAATCGGTACCATAGCGATCGTTGCCGATCTCCGTGACGCCGGCAGACCCTACAAACATCATCTCGTGTACGGCTACGGGTTTGGAGTCTCTCTCGCAGCCTTTTTCATGTTGGTGCTCGAAGATGGCACTTTCTTGCCCATTGCTGTTGGGATGTCGGCGCAAACTCTGTTCATGGCGATCCGTCTCTTCGAATTCTCAGATACACGAAGACCACAATCGGATCCCGACTTGCAGCTTCAGGATACCGTACAGAAGGTCACTGCGCGTGGAAAGGGCGCTTATGCATACCTGCGAGACTTCTTCCGGGGTCTTGTGCCGGGTCAAGAAACGCGCGAGCAACAAGACAACTCGATGCCAAGCTCAGCATAAGACCCGGACCACAAATGGTTAAGTTGGTCCGGATTCGACGCTCTGCGCCGCAGGTCTACAACGAAGTATATGGAACGAGATATACCAGCGTGCGCTTCATTCACTCAAGACAAGTCTGGGGGTGGCGATGTTGAAGAGTAGCGCTCGGCAGGACAGACATCCGCATAGCAAAAACAAAGGGTTCGAGAAGTTGAGATTCAATAAAGCCAGTGGGAATTTAAGTCGGGATGCGGGACCACGTGTGTATGCCTAGAAATGATGACTATCGACGCCGACGCGACACTCGAGCGTGCCAATAAAGGTGTCTGCCATCTTCCCATTGCTACCACCATTGAGACTCCACGGATTTTGGAGCATTGTCTAAACCCCACACCTTTGGTCCTTTGTAAGGTGTAGGATGGTTCCGTCGAGAGGGCGTCAAGGGCAATGCGGAGCCGGTGGTCAATAATGCCTTGGAGGCTTCACGGTTGCTAAGCTGGCATCTCCAGGGAAAGGAGTCAAGTGCGTCAAATGCTATCTAAGTGAATCGGCGTCATGCGCGGAAGCAACGCCTACAGGAGGCGTGCGAGAAGGGCACAATTCCGTCGAACTTCCACTTACACCCTTATACGGTCGTGGCGTGATCTTTGTCTCCTTGCGATGAAAGGACCAGCCTTCTTTGCTGGACTTGTCAACCAGGTCAACGCAAAGGGCGCGAAGAAGAACCAGGCGGCCTTATGCATCAAAGACGATTGAAAGTAACAGCTTTCGCATCCTACTAGGGAGACTTGAGTGGAGCTGGCGTTGTATGTACTTGACAGCTGCAGAGTTTGGCCGCCTATAACCTTCCAGTGCTCCCTTGCGATACATAGTTGAGCTGTGTCAGCAGACGTCTCACCATGAAGCTTCCTCGGCCGCACATGGTGGAGCAAAAGTGTGGCCGCGCTGGATGCAGAGACGTCCCCTCTCACCGAGTCCCAGGCGGCCTCGACTACATTCAATCACGAAGATCCATTCTGGATTCACCCAACTTAGTTGACATGGGTAATCAAGAAGCATGCCGTCGCCATCACAGGTATCAGCGTTTGCGATTCGATCGAACCTTCTCGACCTTCGCGCTACATATCACTCCGCGTCTCACCGTCAAGGTACGAGCAGCCTCTTCGTCGTCAAAAATGCTAACAAATCCACTTGGATCCACAAGTACACAGCCCGCTCGAAGGAGTACGAAAAGAGCCCGTTACCCTTTCACATCACAGCCCTCCCCCTTCCCTCACAACTTCGACTCCTCCGTAGGCTTCTCCCCAATCACATCCAAAAAAGCCGGATGCACATGCTCGGTCAGATCAGCCGCCTGCATGGACCTCCCCAACTTCTTAAACGCCAACCGCGAACACTCCCTCGTGACGGCAGAACCCCCATACGCACACAGCGCCAGCAACTCCTCGGACCCCATGTCCCCCTCATGCTCCCACAACTTCTCCAGATACGCCTTCCGATAACACAACAGCGTCGCCAGCGAGCCCGTCAACGTATCCCCCTGTCCACCCGACCTCTTCAACCCGCCTTCCCCATCCGAAACCAACGTATGCGAACCATTGGAAATAAAATCCACTTTCCCCTTCTTAATCACCGTCACGCCCCCCAACGCCTGCGCCAATTTCTCACACAACTTACTCTCTTCCTCCTTCTCCACATCGATATTCTGGCTCTTCGCCAGCCGTCCAAACTCCACCACGTTAGGGGTGAGGATACACTCTTTATAACCCCTCACCAACTCCGGCCGCGTCTGAGCTAGATACAATCCATCGGCATCTAGCACGAAACTCACCCCTTTCTTCTTCGCTTCCACGATTACCCGCGCGCAGACTTCCTGCATGGCGGGATCGCGGCCTAGTCCGGGACCGATCACGATCACGTGCAGGCGATCTAGCATCGCGATTACGTTCGCCGCGACAGTGTCGATTGTTTCCCCGTTTTGGAGGTTCTTTTCCTGTCGCATGTACGGGTGGACCATTAGGTTCGGGGAGTAGGTTTTTATTACTTGCCCTGCGCCCGGTTCGCAGATTACGTGGGACTAAGTTGTGGGAGACACTCGCAGTTAGTGATGGGGTTGTGGAAAGAGTTGGTGGTGGTCGTGGTGGTGGACCAATAGTGAACCTTACCATATCACAGCCTAGTTTTGCAGACGCGGCGGCGGAGAAGTAGGGCGCCCCGGTGTAGTCTTCGCTGCCGCCGATGACGGCTACGCGGCCTAGTTGGCCTGTTTTTGGATAGGGGAGGTCAGCAATGAATTTCTTTTTTTTTTTCCTTTTCTTTTCCTTTTCCTTTTCCTTTTCCTTTTTTTTTTTTTTTTTCAGCGATTAAGACCGGGTTAAGATATGATGAATGATACCTTTGTGGAATTTCTCCAGCATGGGCGGGACCATCTTGTAAACTTTGCCGAGGATGTCCTTGCGTGTCATGTTGCCGAGTGCTGCCATGGTGGTGGTGTTTGATGTGGTTCCTGTGCAATGGGGATTGAGGATTTAAGTGGTTTCTCGAATTGAGTTGAATCGAGACCAGATGTCTTGAGGATATCTGTGGAATTCGACACCGAGTATCAAAGTGATGTCTTCAAATTTGATGAATTGGGTGGATCTGGATGCAGAGAAAGAAATGAAGAAGGGTGGCGATTTATGTCGTTGATGGATGTTGTCTGCCGTGTCCCGTCTGCAATGTCTCAGAGCAACGCGATGACAGGCAATGACGCTCACGCGTGCTGGGAATCGACGCGATATGACGAAAGCGGGGTAGCGTACAGTACAGTAGACATTAGTTGATCTCATCATACAATGGAATTGATTGACTCCCCGGCGATTTGATGAGATCTCATCGATAACCCCGTTGACTTTGATAGTTATTTTTACTTTTTTTCCAATCACCTTGACCTCCCGGTGTCTACATAATCAAACAATCCGTCTCGTACTGTAACCCGACAAGACATCCACCAGCACCATGGCTCACGACGACCTCAACCCCACCGGCCCCGCCCAACCGCCGCTCGATCAAGTCTACGAAACCCAAGGCAACCCCATCACCAAGGAGCCCGCCGAACAAGTCTCCGCCCAGCGTCACGCAAGAGAAGCCGCCCAGCAACCAACGTACATTCCCCCCTTTTCCTCTCCCCACCGCCCAAACCTACCATCCCCAGCTGACCCCTCTCCCCTCTCACAGCGACCAACGCATCCCCGCCCAACAAGCCACCTACTCCGAAGCCACCCCCAGCAGTCTAGGCCGCGGGATCGTCGGCGCCGGTCCCGGCGAAGAAGCCCAAGGCCTGAGCCACCAGGACGTAGGCCGCAGCAACGAACTCGAAGCCGAACAGATGGCCGCCCCCGGCGAAGGCAAGATCGCCGACGCCGTGACGGGCAACAACCCCGCCGTCCTCAGCGGTGGCGGCGAGCCGGGTATGGAAACCGATCTTGACCGTAAGAAGCGCGAGCAGGCCCATCTGCGTGAGGCGGTCCAGGAGCAGCAGAGGGAGGGGTTTGATGTTGCTGGGGTGCTGGGGCAGAGAGGGGGGCCGGCCAATCCGGTTGGGAAGGATAATTATCCGAATACGGATAGAGTTTGATTTGGAAGAGGCTTTCTTCTTGAGCGGGAAAAAAAAAGGGAAAAGAAAAGGGAGGGAAGGCTTTTTCGCTTTGCGTGGCAAGCTACTTCGAGGTATGGGTGGCGATGTTTACACAGGCCCCGCTGGGAACAGAGTAAAAGCATTGGGATTTGAGAGGCTTTTCACCAAAGATATCCGAAAGATTTGCTTTCTTCTTCATCATGTCTACCTGGCACGAGTGCTGCTTTCGCTGCCCCGGATGGCTTATCCCAGCATCAATTTTCACAATATTGGCGATGGATCACGTTTTACACTCCTTCGATTAGGTCCAGCCCTGGATTCACGGTAGGTTTCATCATCGCGAAGGACACTCTTAAGGGGGGGGAAGAAGAAGGAATTGATGGCAAGGGCTGACGCTTTACATGTGAGTGGGTCAACTGGTATCTTGGTAAGAATCCTCGACATCTATCTTGTACTGCTAACGTCAAATTTACAGCTTTCTGTCGCGATGAAGCAGCAATAGACCCAGATATGCAATGATGCGGTACACAAGCCCAATGAGGAACAACATCCTGCTCTCAAGATCAGCACACACAAATCAGCAAGCCCACTCCTGACCCTCACCCCAGGACCACCAGATCAAAAGACAGAAACAAGCAGTATGAGAAGGAAAACTCACCCGAGATCCACGCCAAACCGCCCCAACGTATACCCAACCGTCCGACTCGCCAAATCCACCCTATATAAACCTCCCAGCGGCTCAATATTCTCCGTGAAATACGCCTCCGCAAACCACACCCCCGGCGACAACCGCCAAAACCACTCAACCCCCCACTCCTTCACCCGACTCAACGGCGGCGCCACACCCCCTAGTACCCCAATGACCAAACTCCCCAACACCGCAACCAACGGCCCATCCTCTTTCCTCCTCACCCCCACACTCACCAGCCCCGCTAATCCGTAGATACACCAGAAATACCCGACATTCACCCCCCACATCCTCCCCCACCCCATCCGCGACGGCGAAGCCAGCAAATCCAACACCACGCTGAAGTGCAAACTACTCCCCACCAACCTTGGCAGCACTCCCACCTGCTTCCCCACGAAATCCGCAACCACCGAACCCCCCGCCCTCCGCTCCCGCATCGCCACTTCCTTTCCGGACCCAAGGACCCAATATCCCGGCGCCGAAGCACAGAGCCCGATACTCATCCCCGCTAGCAACCCTAGTTGCGGGGTCGAAATGTAGTCCACGGCTGAGCCGAGCGCTGAGAAGGGGGAATGTGGGATCCCTTGGAATAAGTTCCCGTGTGAGGGAAAGGCGGTTAGGCCGATCAGGGTGCCGGCTAGTGTGCTGCAGAGGAGTTCGGAGATCTGGGTCCGAGGGGTGCGGATTTGGATTAGGAGGGTGCGGTGGAGGTTGTGGAGGATTTGGGCGGGGAGGGTTGCGCTGCGGTTGTGGAGGGTTGGGAGGGAGGGGGTGGTGTTGGAGCGGCGGGGGAGGGGTTTAGTTGGGGTGATGGGGCTGTTGAGGAGGTGGTGTAGATCGGGTTTCTGGTGATTGGGACGCTGCCCTTTGGTTTTCCACTCGTCGATGAGACGGTCGACTTGGGATCCACGGGTTTTGGCCGCTGCCCCGCCAACAGCGTACTGTGCGCCGTCCCCCGTGAGGATGTCCATGAGTGTATCGGCGGGATTCGCACGGAGCGGGAACTGAAACCGCATTCCCTCGAAGTACTCCTCCATCTCCGCCGTAGGCCCAGAATAAACCATCCGCCCCTGCGCAAGCAACAACACCTGATCGAACCCGTAGAAAATCTGCTCCCGGGGTTGGTGAACAATCGCGATAATCGTCACCCCTAACCGACTAATCCCCTTCAACAACCGCATCAGACTTGCCGCGCTCGACGCGTCTAGCCCACTCGTCGGCTCGTCCAGGAAAATCGCCATAGGCGCCGCTGCGAGCTCGATCCCGATACTCGTCCTCTTCCTCTGGCCCCCGCTGACACCCGGTCGATTCACGTCCCCGACCTGCGAGTCCTGCACGTGTGAGAGCTGCAGACAGCCTATCAGCGCGTCGACGTGCGCCTGGATCGCTTTGTCCTTCCATCGTGCGGGTAGCCTGCACCGTGCGGAATGCAGGATGTTCTCCCGGATTGTCAGTTCCGGGACCAGGATGTCGTCTTGGGGTACATAGCCTATCACTTTCCTGTATTCCCGCGTCGTCGCTTTCAACTGTCCGTTTATCTTGATCTTGCCGGAACTCGCCTTTGTTTTGCCCATTAGTACGTTGACTAAGGTGCTCTTCCCCGCCCCCGAGGGTCCCATGATCCCCCAGCAGCTGCCGCGCGGGATGCTGCCTGTGATGTCTTGCAGGATCTTCTGGCCTGTGTGGGTGCTGACGCAGAGGTTCTCGAACTCGAAGGTGAGGCCTAGGGAGGTGGTTTCGATTGCGTGCGAGATGCTTTGGAGGAAGGACTGGAAGTTGGGGTTGCTTTGGAAATCCTCTTCGAGACGAATGTCGTTGTCTTCATAGAGGGATGAGTCTGTGTCGTCGTTATCGGTACAGCCGTCCATATTGTCCACCCGTCCGCTCACCCGTCGACTAGGCATCCCAACCTCTCTCGAAGGCGAAGCCAATATGTTGTCCCGCTGGATCAAATCCCAAGACTTCCCTCCTCGCTTTGCAGAAGAACACCGACGACGTAACAACTCCACCCCTTCCTCCCCCTTTCCACCTTCCCTTACCCTCCCCTTCCTCCCTCTCCGCTTCCTCCTCTTCAAACCCCCAACCCCTTTCCCTACCCACCACCCCACAACCACCAACCCATCAGCCAGCACCAAAACTCCCAACGGCACAACCCTTACCTGCCTCACTGCCCCTATCGGACAATAAGCCCCCCAATCACACTGTATCGCCTCTATTGAACCCTGCGGACAGAAATATCCCTTCGGGCAAATCTTCTTCTCTTTCCCCCCTCTCTGGCCTTTCACCCCTCTCCCTCTTACTTCATTCCCATCACCGGAGGAAGAAGAAGAGGTGTTGATGGTGATGGAGGAAGGACAGTAGGATCCCGCAGGACAGATAATGGGTTCGTAGAGCCCCTGGGGGTTACAGCTTAGCCGGTTCGCGCGCAGGATCTGGCAGCGCTCGTAGGGCGGACAGAACTGCGGCGGGTTGAGGGGGGAGGAGTTGGGACCTGAGATGAGTGTTACGGTTTAGTCTCTTCTTTCTCTTTCTCTCCACGGCCCTCGAATCTTTCATGGGTGTGTGCTTTGCATGAGTATCCAGAGGAATGGGAGAATTGGTTTTCTTTTTTTTAAAAAAAAAAATTCTACAAAAAAAAAAGGGAAGTAAATGATCAACTGAAATTGAAAAAGAAGAGGAAAGAAGGGGGAAAAGACGAGAGGGGGAACATGGATTACACGTTTGCGTTTTGGACGCCCATAAACTCCCTCTGACAAAAGAGGAGAAGGAGGAAGTTGAGAAGTGGGAATAGACGTACAATACCACCCCGGCAAACAAATATCCTCGCTAGCCAATGCCACAGGCAACGCTCCCTGGCTAAAACATCCCGTCTGCGTATAGTTGAGCGAATAAGCGAAGCGGTTGAAGTCCTTGGTATTCATGTTGTCGTATCGGGCCAGATCGACTACCTGGACGGGATGTGCGCTGGCGTTGGAAATGGCAAATAAGGAGGTGAGGGTTGTTGTTTGGGATGGTACGACGGAGGTCGATGCGAGAGAGGCGAGGGATGCTATGTGTGACATTTTTTTCTATGCGTAGCCGTCGTGCCGAGAGTGGTGCTATTGTTTTTAAAGTGCGTGAGACAATGCGATGTTTGATCGATGTCGTGCGGAACGATACAGGCGCCACTTCCTTCGCTGGGATAAGACTTGAAAGGGAGACATCCCGGATCTGAGAGGGCAGGTACTCGGTAGAGAGGGTGCTTTCATTTCCAAGGAAGCCGTCCTTCTTGCTTTCCTGCATATGGCGCTTCAAGGCCGGACCTCACGGGGAGGAAAGTACAACGCAACTGTCTGCTCTTAGGCCAAGCGTAGCTTCTCTTCGTCGTAAAGAATTGTCCAGTGAAGGCGATCGATATCGCAAATAAGCAATAGAAAAAGATCGATATGCCTGCCACTACAGCCAAGGCATGATGAGTCCCCTGCCATGCCCACATGAATCGCTCGATAGCATATCGTACACATGCGCGACATCCCTACGATCTCCTCAAGACTAGCCTAGTATTATAGTGCTAGGTATTGAAGGCTTATTGCTACCTTCTCGATGGAGTCTGTTCTAGTCGCAATCCCTCGCGGGCATCTGATTCGCGACGGTGCCTGGTTTAACCATCGACGACTTCAGCGAAGGAATTTAGTCGGAACCCCCAGGTCGAAGACAGCACGAAGGCCGACACCTCAGACTGCGTCTTCTAATTCCAGCGCAACACTCTCAGATCCAGCCCGAAGACAGCACGGAGGCAGACACCTCAGATTGCGTCTTCTGATCCCAGCGCGACACTCTCAGGTCCAGCCGACGTGCCCGAACATTTGCAATTGCCAGGCGCCGTGAGCATTGGGGATAGAATGACCATTTTGAGAGGGTGAGCCACCATCCACGAGCATGCTCCCGCAGAGAATCCCAGAGTGTCGATAGAAAGCCAGAGGTCATGCAGAGCAATACCTGCGCAGATCTCTCAAATGTTAAGAATGGGATGACGTCTCTAGGAGGAACAGGCCTCCGAGTGAAGGTGTCGTAGCGTCCATCCTAGTCAACTCTGAAATGTATAGCCACGAGGGATATCATCAAAGGATCACACCTGTTGAGTGCGAGTTGGGGTATGAGTCGAGGGAAGGTTGTCGTCAAAATCTGTACGGACATATGCTAGCCATTTGCTATGGCGTAGGAAAGAGCATCGACGGTGATGAGACACCGTAGCGCCCTCCCATATCCTTCTGCCGGCAAAATCTTGGCGAAGGATCGTATAAAGACGACGAAAGAAAGTCGGGCAGTCTCCACGCCAGGTCTCTCACAACATGCTAAGGTAGAGACCAATGGAATTACACTGAAGGGCGAAAGAGTAGAGAAGGAGTAACAAATGAACCCAAATGCCATGGCCTTCAGAATTCCTCCCGTCTGCACTGACAAAAAGAAATCAGACATACAGAATCAACAATCACTTACACACACGCGAGCGCGCGCGCGCACGCACGCACGTATGCCGCTTAAAACCTAATATTTACAAAGACTAGAAAAAACTCCTCCCGACCATATCTAACCCTTGTCACCCATCCTCAGAGACATTCATCTAGTACTTCCTAGCAAAAGGCGGGACAGCCTTACACTCGGCCTCGTCGAGGGTGTTCATCTCGACGGCACGGTAGCCGATCTGGGTCTGCTCCTGGGGCTTCTTCTGCCAGGTCAGGGTGTGCTTCATCCAGTTCTCGTCGTCGCGGTCGGGGAAGTCCTCGCGGGCGTGGGCGCCGCGGGACTCCTTGCGGTTGGCGGCCGCTTCGGCCGTCTGCACCGCGCACGTCAGCAGGTTGCGGAGCTCGAGCGACTCGACCAGGTCCGTGTTCCAGATCATCGAGCGGTCCTTCAGGCCGATCTGGTTCCACATTTGGTCCACGTCGTTCATCCTAGAAGAGACATGTGTTAGTGTTGTGTTTCGATGCAAAGGCCATTCAGGCAAACTTACTTCTTCACACCCTGGTCAAGCGATTCCTGGGTTCTGAAGACGGAAACGTCCGTCTGCATGACCTTCTGCATAGCGCTGCGGATCTCGTTGGTGCTCTTCGGGCCGTCGGCGGTTCTCACGTGGTCAATGGTGGCGATGGAGTCGGCACCGGCATCGGCGGAGATCTCAGGGTGAGCCTTGCCTGGAGAAGCCTTGTCGCGGATCGTGTGGCTGACCGCACGGCCGAAAACGACAAGATCCAGCAGAGAGTTGGCACCAAGACGGTTAGCACCGTGGACAGAGACACAGGCGGCTTCACCGCAGGCGTAGAGACCTGGGACGACCTGGTCCTGGCCCTTCTCATCGGTGGTGAGGACCTCACCGGTGTACTTGGTAGGGATACCACCCATGTTGTAGTGCACGGTTGGCAGCACAGGGATGGGCTGCTTGCGGACATCGACACCAGCGAAAATTGAGGCGGTCTCAGAGATACCTGGGAGACGCTCGTGGAGGACCTCCGGAGGCAAGTGAGACAGCTGCAGGTAAATGTGGTCCTTGTCCGGTCCGACACCACGGCCGTCACGAATCTCCATGGTCATGGAACGAGAGACGACGTCACGAGATGCCAGGTCCTTGGCGGTCGGGGCGTAACGCTCCATGAACCGCTCACCCTCGGAGTTGAGCAGGTAACCACCCTCACCACGAGAGCCCTCGGTGATCAGGCAGCCAGCACCGTAGATACCAGTCGGGTGGAACTGGACGAATTCGAGATCCTGGTTGGGAAGACCGGCACGTGCGACCATGGCCATACCGTCACCCGTGCAAGTGTGTGCGGAGGTGCAAGAGAAGTAAGCACGGCCGTAGCCACCCGTGGCCAGGACGGTGTGGTGGGCACGGAATCGGTGGAGCGTGCCGTCCTCCTGGTTGTACGCCACGACACCCTTGCACTCGCCATCCTCCATGATCAGGTCGATGGCGAAGAACTCGATGAAGTAGTTGGTGTTGTGCCTCAGCGACTGACCGTACAGAGTGTGCAGCAGGGCGTGACCGGTCCTGTCGGCAGCGGCACAGCATCGGTAGGCCTGACCACCCTTACCGAACTGCTGCGACTGACCACCGAAGGCACGCTGGTAGATCTTGCCGTCGTCGGTACGCGAGAATGGGCAGCCATAGTTCTCCAACTCGTAGACCGAGGCAGGCGCCTCACGGGTCATGTAGTGAATGGCATCCTGGTCACCCAGCCAGTCCGAACCCTTCACCGTGTCGTACATGTGCCACCGCCAGTCGTCCTCGTGCATGTTGCCCAGCGCGGCGTTGATGCCACCCTGGGCGGCGACGGTGTGTGATCTCGTAGGGAAAAGCTTGGATATACAGGCGGTGTTGAAACCGGCCTCTGCCAGACCGAAGGCGGCACGCAGGCCGGAGCCACCAGCGCCGACGACGAGGGCATCGTATTCATGGTCGATGACGGGATACTTGTTGGAGACGAAGGGCGAGGCCTCCTTCGCTCGGAGGGGCCCGTTGGGGGTGATGATCTTGTTGGCGGGTGTGGTGCGGGAGAAGTTGCGCTGCTGGAGCTGGCGCGAGAGCGCGCTGCGGGGGGCGGCGAAGCGCCGGAAGGAGTTGGACAGCATCTTGTCGACTCCAGCCAGATGCTATCTGAGGGGTTGGAGGTGAGGTGTAGGTGGTGGTGGTGGTGGTGGTGGGAGAGCGGAGATTGACAGTCGAGATGGAGGCGATTCGTTTCCGAGCCAGCAACAGAGTCGATGTCGTATGTCTCGCCGCTGCCGTTTCCCGCGAATGCTAGCCTTATTTCCAGCCAATCAGCACGCTGCAAAGTCAGCAGCCATTGCCGAGGCCGACGACACCCGATGTCGCCTCTAGAGGACTTGCGCTGAAGATCTCACACTGCAATTTGCATATGATTGATTTGGGTGGGATGAACACTATTATCCGTATCTTTTCGCCGTGTGCTATACGGCCATGCCACTACACAGTACACGTGAAGACTGAGCGTTATGAAAGATAATTCTACGCAGCCACTCGACCGAAGAGAGCCACATCCATCATGACGTTTACAGTCCATGCCACGTGGGCAGTCCCGAGGAGTAAGGTAGTTTCTGTCTGGACAGTCTCGACCGCTCATACAGGTCGAACTCGATGTATGACTCCTTTGACTATCAATACCGCTCTATACTTCTGAATCCCTGTCAGCTTTTTCGCTCTAAATGCTACTGTATTGACCTCTACTTAACAATACTGCCTCTATAGCAATGAGATACGTTCAATTTTTGCGATTCCTATAGCAAGTTTAGACTGTATACCTATGTCGGTAGCTACCTAGGTGCTTTGGCAAGTGTCGGTTGTCTTGCTTTGGCCTGCATTACCTATGGCGACTTCCAACCTTCAGCTTCTTCTCTGAATGCGCATGCCTAATCATGAGCATCAACCTTGCTCTTTCGTCTTGGGTGTTCCAGCCAGAATACCTGCCGTTGCCACCCAGACACACAGCGTCAGTCGCCATTCAACATGCCATCCAGGGAAGCGGTACCTCATATGGGAGAAGAATGCTTGCATTAAGAAAGTCGCACCAACCCGGTTTCATCAATTCACTTTCGTCTTTGCTTTTCTCGCCATTGCCTGCATTTCCCTTGCTCACTGGCTCGACCAAATCTCATCCGCCTCCAGTCGCTCGCAATCTACCCCCGAGAGTCTTCGCCTGTCACCAAAATGCTTCCTGCTCTCTTGTGGCTCGTCGCTCTTCTCACGTCTGTCCAGGCTCAGCCCGCCAAACCAGCCTGCTTAGTACCTTGCCATCTCGATCCTCTACTATTCTTAGCCATCTGACCTGTTTAGGATGCATGTCTCCCTCCCACCAGTCAACTCAACGCCGTCTGTTCTCCTGAGACCCTTCCATCAGTCCTCGATTGTGTGAACTCGACATGCACCCACACCAATCTCGCCAGCCATATGACTCTGGCATACACCCCCAAGATGCTGTATTCCTGCCAACAATCGCTAGTCCCTGGATCCACTGAGCCGGGTGATACGTTGACTTTGCACGGTGACGGCCGTTGCCAGACAAGCCCCTACGCATTCCGCAGCTTTGTCACAGACGGCGGATCACAGGCAATGGCTAGGGCGTGTCATATGGAGATATACGCCAACGAAGGCTGCGAAGGCGAATCCACGCAGTTGAGCCTGGAGGACTTGGAGGAAGGCGGCTGTCAGTTCACTGCCGGCAAGAGCGCGAAGATGACCTGTCGAATGGCAGAGCCTGAGAACCAAGGTAGACCTTTCACCTTTTCTACAGCTAGTCGAATTGGGGACCATTGCTGACAAGACAAAGCGGCGTTGACCCATCTTCGAGCCATGTGTCCCCGAATGATGGCCAACTACGCCCCCTTCGGCAATGCCAGCTCATCGACTGTGACCAGTCTTCCCACCCTGGCCAGCACCAACGGCACAGCGAAGCCTTCTACGGCCTACTCGACGGATATGGGCGGTAATGCCACTGGAGCATTGACCACAGCTGAGCCGTATACTGGCATGGCGACCCGGACGGCCCAGGCGGGCATTGCGGCGCTGACTTTGCTGTGCGTCGTCTTTGCTACGTTTTAATTCGCGGAATAGCTTTTGGGATATTTGTCTTGTTTCGTTGAAGCTAGCTGTTCGGATCGCTGGTGATTATTGGCGTCTGTGATTACACGAATATGTGCGAAGGTATTGTATGATAAAGGCTGGTCTCATTGGAAGTTTAATGTGGGATAGTCTTAATGTACAATATTTGAGGGGCTCTCATGGATTCTTGGGATGGGTTGTTGAAAAGTATTGCGGCATTGGTAAGGCTTCCGCAGGCAAACGTATGCGCTGTCACGCTGTCATAATGTCCAATCCGCTCATTTGCATGAAACTGCTCACTGCGAGATACGTTGTGTTGCCAACTTCTGCCCGCCCGTTCGATTCCTACTACGCAACTGCTGACCAAACACGACGGAGCCTGAACTGATGTTATGCATCCCTGCCTTGAGTATTACAACCCTGAATAACCCTAATGTTTACAGCCTCAGGCCAACCCCGGCGAGTATCGGACCTAGCGCGAGAACATTCACCAGGGTAAGCTCTCTGCCGAAAGAGTTCCCGAGAGCTCCAACACTGCATCCACAATAACTGCCATCCCAAGTGGCAGAGATGGATTCTCCTTTCGACAAGACAAGGAAACGCGATAGTGTAACCATTTACATCAACACAGGATGAACGGACCTGGATACTTGGCAGTCGCCATCCAGCCTGGACCCCAGACTGACGACAAAGCATTCCACGAGTGGTATAATGAAGAACATGGACCACTTCGCCTTCGTCTCCCGTACATAACAAGTGGCGACAGATATACTGCCGCGGATGGACAGAAGCCTGAATGGAGCGCTGTCTACGACGTGACTGATCTGTCGGAACTGAACAAGCGACTCTACACTCGTCTACGTGAGGAGCGTTCAACCAGGGAGAAGGATGTTATGAGCACATTTGAATCACTGGACCGTAAAATTTATCGTACCATTGCTGAGAAAGGTTCTGTGGGAGACGCACCGGCACCCGTCACTATCGCAGTGTCTATGCGTGTGAACGAGGCCGACTTGCCGGAATTTAATAAGTGGTACGACGAAGAACACGTACCCATGCTCTCCAAAATCCCTGGCTGGCTGCGGACGCGGCGCTTTGAGATGGTTGTGGGAGGTCTCAAAGGTATGCCGCCTACTGGGCAGGTCGAGTGCCTTGCGGTCCACGATTACGCCGAACAAAACGGTATCGACGGCCCAGAGCACAAAGCTGCCCAGGACACTCCTTGGAGGGCCAAGATCATGGAGAAAGTCTCCGACAAAGAGCGGCGTCAGTGGAAGCATCACCTTCGATTTGACGCCCTCGAGGAGCCACCATCAACCGTTGTGACAACCGACGGCGCTGAGATCCGCTACCAGCTGGAAGGAAACCCGTCTGACCCGGTCATTGTCTTTGTCAACTCCATCCTCACCAATCTCCACATCTGGGATGATGTGGCTAGAACGCTCCAGACCACAGGGATCAACGGCAAGACGTATCGAACTCTCCGATACAATAGCCGTGGCTACGTCCAACAGGCAGCACGTAGCAACCCAACAAGGTTCGACCTGCTGGCAGACGATCTCGAGTACCTTCTCCAACGTCTCCGAATCCCTAAAGTCCACGCCGTCGTCGGTGTCAGCATGGGCGGTGTGACGTCCATCAACTTTGCCATCCGCCATGCAGACATGCTCGAGAAGTTCGTAGCGTGCGATTGCAACGTGGCAGCGTCGCCAGCCAACAACACCGCCTGGGGCGAACGGATCGATCTCGCGAAAAGCGAAGGCATGGGCAAGTTGGCGGAAGTGACGACGAAACGATGGTTCACCGAGCCGAACCATGACAAGCCCAACTTTAGCAAAGTCCTCGCCATGGTGCAACAAGCCAGCATCGCGGGCTTCGAACAGAATGCCGGTGCGCTGTGCAACTACGACCTCAAGTCTCATCTCCCCAACATCAAAACGCCAGGACTACTAGTTGCCGGTGAAGGCGACGGGAAGCTGCCAGAAGTGATGCAGAACTTTGGCATCCCGAACACGTCCTTCAAGAGCATTCCTAGTGCGGGCCACTTGCCTATGCTGGAGAATCACGACGCGTTCATAGATGCGTTGGCGGGGTTCCTGTAAGTACGTCAGTTCCCTATTGTGGCCCTTTTACGCTAGGGGTTCCCCTGCTAATCGATAGACTGCAGGAGGGAGCAGAGTAAGCTATGATGAGTTGAGTGATGGAAAAAGGTCTTGTAGATAGTCGTTTGTCATGCACGGTATATACAGCAAAGCTCTTGCCACCAGACGCCTGTCCCGTGTTTCAATGAAATATTTAGTCTTGCTCCGTGGAGTCAGGACTCTGGAATGAAGAAACTTGCCACCACCCACCACCACCACGAGCAGCAAAGCCGCCGACTCTAACGTCTCGAAGTAGACCGTGCCGCCCAGATCAGATTCCCGCATTAATCCGACGTCCACTGGTCGCCGGGCTAGATTGGAACATAAAAAAAAAAAAAAAGGAAAGGAAGAAACCCTAGAAAATCGGTTCCGACACCTCAGCGCTAATGCTGAGAATACTCTCAATCTCCCCCGCCGCAGTCCTACCCCATCCACACTCCGTGGCAACCCCGAACGGGAAATCTCCCAAGACCTCCCCAGCCGCAGCGACCATCTTCCGCGTCATGTCCAAATTGTTCTCGTGCACGACGCCCAGGTAGAGCTCGGTGTTGTGTTCTTTGAACGTGGGAAGCAGGTCGACTAAAGGTGCGAGGAAAGGTTCGAGGTTGGAGGCGGCGGATTTGGGCACGGGGAAGTGGATGAAGGTGATGGGGTGCGGGGTTTGCTCGTAGATGCGCCGAGTGCGTTCCACGAGTGCGGCGAGCGAGGTGGGTTCCATGAAGTGGCGGTGGTCCATATCGCCTGTATCGGAGGGAGACCGGTCTCGTTAGCCAAAAGTTCACTACAGCCCCTCCTCTGGCTCCTAAAATTTGATGGTGGGATTTGGAAAATGGGTGGAAAGGGGGAAATCTCACCATAGCAATTATGCAACCCAACCTCCACATCCCCATCCACCTGTCCAATCATCCTCACGACGTAGTCAACGCAGTGCGCCCTAACCTTCTCCAGATCCCCATCCCCGAACCACGGCTGGAACAGCTCATACCCCTCCCAGTACGCGGTATCGGCCGCGAGATCGATCTGGATCGCCAGCTCATCATGCGGGATCGCATCCTGGATCCTTCTGATGGCACGAAAGAGTGCTTCTTCGTAGATCGGCTCGACCTTGGCTTGGAAAGCCGCTTGCACGAAGGGAGCCAGCACGGAAGCCACGGTAGGGATACAGGCTTGGAACTTTGTCGTTGGATGCAGAACCCCCTCGGCTTTCATCTTCTTGAATACCGCGTAGCTCTCGATCGCCGCAGCGTCGTATCCGGTCTCCACGGGCCCGGCTGCTTGCAGCTTCTTGATCCCCTCGTCCACTTCGGCGGCGGTGTAGTCGCGCGCGGGGATCTTGCTGTTCATTTGGAAGAGCGTGCTCATTTCGGGGACTGGGGAGAAGACGGAAGCTTGGAACATGGTGAACATGTTACGTGCGCCGGTCTCGCCATCCGGGATGCGTTTGAGTCGGTTCGGCATCCCGGCGGTGCATTGGCGGAGGACGTCTTCGGTGCTGGGGAGGGGGACGCTGCCGACTAGGTGGCAGCCACGGACGGTCGGCATGGTGGCTTTCGGGTTGGAGGTTGGTCGGGAGGTAGGTGGGTAGGTGAAGTTGAAGGGTCCTGAGCAGCAATCGCTTCTTCTCTGGTTCTGATTATTCGGTGAGCAGAGGGGGAGGAGGGTCGCCCGGGTGGGGTGTTCAAGAAGTCGTTGGGTTCTTCAGCTTGTGTGATAGGAAAGATGAGAGACTGGCCTGGAAACAACAACCACGATAGAGCGTAGAAGATTGTCCGCAGGCTTTACTTGCCCATATAGCAAACTATAGCCCTTGGCCGGCCGCTACAAACCCACCAAAGCCAGGCGGCGGCGGGGAAATTCGGGCTAGCTCTCTGATAGTCACGGCTACTCCTCCTACTACGAATGCTCGATCATGTAACGACGTTTGCGGCAGATGTGAGCAGAGGATCTCGAGCAATCTTCCAGCCTGTCAAGGCGCGGTCAAACGGTCGTGCTGGACTGGCGTGGGGTGCCACCCTCTCGCGTCTGGACTACTACGCCGCGCTTCTGCATCGGAACCGCACCTGATGCAGGGATCGTACCTTAGTCTGCAGTGCTATGGGCCGTTTGGCTGCGCGTTGAGAGCGTCGACTAGACTGGATACGGGGGAGTGTCCAAACGAGATGATAGTAAGCGAGTTTCGGCTGTGGAAGAGGGGCTTGCAGATGGGCAGGCCGGCAGAGTGAGAAAGAGGGGTGCTCTATGCTGTGCCGTGATGCTTCCTCGCTGTTGTGCCTCCTTCTGTACCTAGGCAGCCCAGAAGTCCACTGTCATCGGCCCGGCTAAAAAAGGAATGGCAGACAAGAAAGACGGAAGATGTATACTACTACAGTGTATACATGATATTTCACCCCAAAACCCAAATGATGACAAATGAACGGAATTATAGCTGTAATGAGATCAGATACTACGTACAATTAACTCCGACCGAATCCCCATCCAAAGTTTCCACTAGAGCATGACTCGCAGCCGACACAGCCAGCCTTTCGCTCACTTCGACCAGCGTTTCGTAGTAGGAGGTCTGTAGGGGAATACGTGCGAAGTGAAAAAAATTCTTCCCGAGGTAGGTAGATCGCCCTATAGAAAGGTGAGCTGCCATTCTGTTTCGGGCATTTTGCAGCGGGCAGGGTATACGGCCACTTCAGGTCCCGACACAATGGATATGGCACCGGCGGAACTGCTTCTTCCTTATTATTCGACCCGCCTGACACGCGAGTAGCTGGGGTTCGACAGACAGCATGAACCATCGCATTGGGTCAGCAATCGCTCTAGCAGGATAAATATAGGAGGAACCCCCTCCCCGAAAACGCCCTTGATCCCACTCCTTAAGCCTCTCACCTCTTCGACTACCTGTATCTACCTGCCACCTCCATCGATATTCTCACCATGGAAGCCGACGAGCAGAATGACCATGATAGCACCTTCGGCGGCTCGCGAGCCTCGCTAGCAAGTAGCAGCACTTCGCTCGAATCGGCCATTACGAACTACCAGTACGAGCACGGCCGGCGGTACCATGGCTACCAGGCCGGGAAGTACCACTTCCCCAACGACGAGCAGGAGCTGAATCGCATGGACATCGAGCACCACAATCAGCGGCTCCAGATGAATGGCGCCCTGCACATGTGCCCGCTCGAGGATCCCGAGGAGATTCTAGAACTGGGCACAGGCAGTGGCATCTGGGCGATGGACATGGCGGATCTCTATCCGCGGGCGCAGATCATCGGGACAGATCTAAGTCCTGTGCAGCCCAGCTGGGTGCCGCCGAACTGCAAGTTCGAAGTGGACGATTTCGAGCTGGATTGGACGTACGGGTCGAACCGGTTCGATATGATCTTCGAACGGTTCCTGATCGGGTCCATCTCAGACCACACGCGGCTTTACAAGGAAGCCTTCGCAGCGCTGAAGCCCGGGGGTTGGTTAGAGGCCGTCGAGATGGAAGCGCATTCCTTCTCCGACGACGACACGTTGCCGAAGGATTCGGCCCTGGTCAAGTGGGGCCACCTGATTCACGAGGCCTTCGCCAAGATGGGCAGGCCTTTTCCAAAGGCGGAGGAGTATAAGCGATATATGGAAGACGCCGGATTCGTCAATGTGGAGTTCCAGATCATGAAGAGGCCGAATAACGACTGGCCGAGGGATCCAAGGTGGAAAGAGATTGGCAAGGTTGGTTTCCCCTCCCCGCTCTACGTTCTTTTCCCCTTCTCGGCTAATAAGCTTCCTACTAGTTCTGCTGTCTGAACTACCTCGAAGGCTTAGAAGGCTTCACCATCGCCCCCTTCACGCGCGTGCTCGGCTGGAAGAAGGAGGAAGTCGACGTCTTCCTAGCCCAGGTGAGGAAAGAGATGGTATCAAGAAAGATCCACGGGTGGATGAAGGGGTATGTTTTCTCCCTCTCTTTCCCGTCCCCTTCCCGAACGATGAAGGGCTTTTGCTAATCCCATCCAACTAGATTCGTGCTCACTGCCCAAAAGCCACTATACCCTGCTGCTGCTACTTGAGTACCGCTGCCTCCGAACCTAAAGAACGAAACCTTGAGAAAAGATCGCCTTCCCGTCCTCGCGTATTGAGCGTTTCGTCGATGCCCTCGTATATACCCCTAGGATATTCTGCAAATGCTTTCGCTCGAGGTTGCTGCCGTCGTGCTAGGTTGATTGTTGTGTGAAGTGATGACTACTTTGATATCCAGCGAAGGGGGTCGCAGTCAATGCAGCACCGCCTTGTATGTACGTACGTTCAAATTGAGTTTGTGGAAGCTCGATTCGGAAGGTACGTTGTCAACAAACAAGGTAGGCGCGATGGACTTCGAAGCAAATTTTCATAGACTTCATTTATGCCCCTACTGCACGTCTTTGAGAAATTCTGCTTTTCTACATAACCGAGAGTAGTCATGTCTTCGCTAGAACAAATGGCGACAGGAATTTTACGAACAAAACATCAATGTCTTGATTGAAAGAAGACATGAGCCACCAATTCGGTCCCTTGGACCCTTTGCGCAACATTTGCATCGTTACAAACACCAGATCTCAGGCTCGCCGAAGTACTCAATTGGAAAGCAGCCAATACTACTTTCTATAATGTACCCGAGCGAATGTTTTTGCTCTCGGACACTTGCGAGGTTCAGCCTATGGCTGCGACGTTAGGGTTATGTAGGGTTATGCATTGCCTATCTGGGTATCGACGACGTGGTCTCGGCGGGTAAGGAGTTTTCGTTGGGTCATTTCCACATTAGACGCGATTGAAAATTGGTCATTGTCTGTTTAATGCGTCGATCTGTTGTACTTGCATTCGTAGAACGCAGAACCCCACTGGCGAATGTGTTCAACGTTTGAAATTCAATCGATTTGATTCCCACAACGCAAATGACAGTCCATGTATTTTCGTGACTTGGAGCGCCAAAGCGACACCGATTGCAATACGAAGATCATTCATCCCTCCCCACCTGTTCACTTCCTTCCAAGGCCAACAATGGAAACGCCCTCGAGCTGGCCAGGGGCAGAAGGACACATGCCCTTTAGCGTTTCGACCATATGAGCTTTCATCGTCTTCTTCTCCTCGTCAGACATATCGCTTGTCAAATGAACCATGTGAGGAAGCTTCGTGACCAGAAACTCAACGAAGCCCTCATGGTCATCGAAGCCCATGTGCACCGTCACACGATGGGTCTCAACATCGCGAAACCCTGCTTTCACCAACTCATCACGCACACCCGAATCGCTCCGCCATTCGACAGGGATCTCTGGTAATTGTTTGTCGGGACGGACTTTGGCGACGTCTCCCATGATCTTCATCCACTGGTTGTCTTCCCACGAAGAGAGCGAGAGGACGCCGTCGTCCCTTAGGACCCGCTTGCTCTCGCTGAGACACCTCTGAGGGTCGGGAGTCATGAAGTAGACCCAACCTGCAAAGACATGCGACATACTGTCGTCGGCCACATCGACCAAGTCCATGGCGTTTTGAACCTTGGTCTGGACCCTCTTCCATGTCGATGTCGGCGATGCTTTGTCCTTTGTCAAATCGACTTGCTTGATCATCCCTTCGCTGAAGTCGGCGCAAGTTAGGCTGCAACTATCTGGTAAATCCGAGCCATACTCCCCGATGATCCGAGACATGATCGGACCAGGTCCGCAACCGTTGTCTAGGATTCCGGTTGCACTGGATAGCGGTACAAGAGCATGAGCGCGCTCAAGCATCTTGGAGATGGGAGCCTTGCTAGTCTGATAGGTCATCTTCTCATATCCAGAAGCAAGTTGCTCCCAGTCTTCACCTTTAGCTGGATACATGTCAGCACGATCGATATTGTGAAGGGTGGGAGAGCGTACTGTCACTGAGTTTCGACATGTCTGCCGTCCAATCTCCAGAACGACTAGTGGCGGATGGTAGATGGACAGGCTTCGGAGTAGTTTATGCAACAGAACAAAGGATGGGGAAAAAAGGCCATTTTTTCTTCAGGAGGGACGGAATGTGACTTTAAATATTGTCGCTGCAAAGGAACGCCTCTCAACCATAATGGTCCACTCGATAGTAGTACTATACCTTCATTCGTTAGTTGATCGGAGACATATGTACCTGGAAGTCCAAGTTTAGATTAGCCTTCGGAGAGTTCTTGTAGCAAAGGAGTTAGCTATAGTAGAGCAATCTGTTAGACGCCGGCCTTCTACGAGCTAACATCTTATGTCTAGTGGGTTGTCACTTCTTGTTGATCAATGTGAACAAGGTCCTTCCTCCTGCTAGGTAGAATAGACCGTAGTTACTTCCCAAAATGCTCTTTAAGCCCCTATACTCGGCATGAGCTTCCCCCCTTGATCCTGCCTCTAAGTACAAACCTCACATTACTTCAGGCATCAATCGGATCAGTAGATTCGACCAATCACAGGCGTTGGTGGTTTAGTGGTAAAATTGGCCGTTGCCACCCGTTTCCCAAATAGGAAGTAGCACAACTACTTCCTAGGAAGGGACAACATCGGCCAGCCCCGGGTTCGATTCCCGGCCGACGCATCTTCTTTTGTTTTTGCCCTTGGGATGCCCTTTCAAGGCATTTTGCTTCCCCATTTGCAAGGAAAGGCTATCTGTGAACCTTCTATGGCCGTCGATCCGATAGGGAAAAGGGGTCACCCCTATTTTGGTCCTGATGTCTTTTCTTTTTTAGTACTTCCAGTTTTCGAGAGCACTAATAACAGTAGATTGGGAGCCATAGTTACTATTGTACTCGGCTATAGAATAAGAACTACTCCAATGAAAGATTATTCCCCGTCCAAAATTGTACCGTGTGTCCCCTAGGTACGCCATATAGGACCACACAAAGTGGGTCTTTGCCCTCGTAATCCCGATGCCATAGATCAAACACCTGCCCTTGCAAATTTCATGTACTTCATTGAAGATTCCTAAGCCATGCCTTCGTAAACATCATATACCCGTTTCAATAAAAAGAAAAAAAAAGAAAAAAAAAAGGAACCCCCACTTGCCAGAGGGCAACCCAATATTCGGACTCTACACAGAGAAACCCCTCGACAAAAATCGTGCTGTGATCCAGGAAGTCTTCAAACCTGAACAGCGCTCCGAGCCAGACTCCTCTTCAAGCCGAGACTGCTCCTCCCCGCCTCCTTCGCACAACCCCGTAGTCCCGGGTCATCGGAAGCGAAACCGCCAACCCCGCCGGCTTCGAAGCGTCCGGCTTCCTTGCCTAGCGAGTATCCGGCACTGAAGGAGACGGCGGAGAAGAAGAGAACGACGCCTGCGGAGACGACCCAGGTGAGGAGGGTGGGTGTGACGGCTAGCTCGTCGTGGGCGCTTCCGCGACGGGCTTTCTTGAGTCGTCGTTCGCGGCTTGAGCTTCGTGTCCGGACATTGGCTTTGCGTTTTTCTTTTGGGGCCTGAGGCTGGTGGTGGGGACTCGATGAGGAGGATGTGGAGGTTGAGGTGCGACGGAGCGTGGGGTGGAAGGTCGGCTCTTGGAATTGCTGCGGCGATGAGGTCGGCTGGTTGACCGGCGCTGCCGATTCCGGAATGAGGCGGAAGGACATGGGCTCTGGTCGGTGGCCTCTTTGCCCCTGTGTTCGAGTGGAGTCGGCCGTCGGCGGCCGCTTCGGTGGCTCGGCGGATTTCGGCAAGCCACGTGCGGCGGCCGCACATGAGAGGAGAGTGGAGAGACTGGCGCGAAGAGCTTCGTCGTGCTGCGCTGCAGCAGATGGATTGTACGAGGGCGAAAGAATATTCTGCGGTAAATGGCCCGGTGTGCGAGCATCGGAGGACTGTCGGCCTGTGTGTCTGCCAGTGGGGCGTGAAGAGGGGAAGTATGATCCTACGACAGGCTGGCTGGCATGTCGCATCGAACCGCTTGATGGTGGATGAGAAAAGGCGTTCGGCTGTGGTGTGAAGCATGCTTCACTGTTCGCACGCAAAGGATGATTGACCGCTGTTCGGTTCTCATCATCGTCTTCGGATATTTCCTCCTGTCCGTTATCTTCTGAAGCCGATGAGTTGCCACCAAGCACCCTTCGACCACTTCTCTGCTGCTGCGATAGCATGGCAACCTCCTCGCCGGAGCTCGACATGATTCTATCATCCTCGCTCTCGCTCTCCTCGTACTCATCTTGGCTACTCGTACTGGGCGCCCTGCTCGCGATGTTCAGGTGACTAGGTGCACCAGGTCTCAGGGTTCGTCTCCGACGTTGCCGTGCATCGTTTTGGACTCTTGCACCGGTTGTAGCCGGGTCGTCATTAATAGACGACAGCGAGGATGACGAAGGCTGTGAAGAGATCTCCACCCATGAGTCTGGAATTGAGAAATAATCAGTATCTGGTTCACATGGATAGCAATAGCAGGGTGCAACTGCCATTTCGCAGGCTACGCAGAGCCGATGCATATCCACGACAACGAAACTGCGAGTCTGTGATGATTGCATCCTACAAAGCATGCATACTTACCATCAGATCGTGTGCGCCTCTCAAACGAAGCCGAGCGTGATGCCGGATCCATCATTGCCTCGTGACCAGGTCCAAGTCGCCTGCGGACGTGATCGCTCAATTGATGGCTTTCCATCGTCGCCGTCGCCAATACCTTCCCGCTGTCTTAATGTGTCTTTAAACCGCCAATTCGCTCAGATGCGCTGGCTCCAAAAGCTCCAGTGGATACTGCCTCACAATTCCCTAACCACCCAGCTCTGTATCATACGATGCCGATACCGGGGTGGTACTCTTAGTCGGTGATGCCCGACGTTATCGCTTGTTGGAGTCGCTGTATCCGATCGCTTTTAGTGAACGTCGTAAGATTGTCAAAGCGTAGTCTTCAACAAGTCCTGCGCTCTGGCATCCAGTGACGAGAGACAAGGCAGGAAAGTACTCGTCAGCCGGTCGGTGAGGTTTATGCCTGGGCTGGCCCTGGGGACCCTCTGCCAACAGCTGAGACCCGAAGCCGATTGGTCACCTGCGCCGTGACGATCGACGGACGTGGGGTGGCTGCGCGCGCGGGCAGGCGGTGGGGTTTTTCCCAAGTGGCGGCCTCGGCCGGATTGTGCCTATATGTACAGTACTGTATCCTCAAGGATCAACAGAACAAAATTGAGTATCCATTTATTGAGACAATATCATGAACAGCATTGACATTTTCGAAAAGTCCTATTTCAAGTTCGAAAGGGATGCGCCATTCACGCAGGGACCTGCAAGAAAGCACAAACATGCCCCAGCGGCCAGCAAAGGCACCGATCTTATCCTAAAAGGGAAGTGGAGGATGATTTGGAGATAGGCACATGCTACCATATAGGACTAGAGCTTGATCCTGTGACCTTGTGGCTCTCCGGGGACTTCGCCCCTGTGCTCGATTCGTATGCCCTCTTAGGCAGCACATGTGCGCGTGTCATGACAGCTTGGGTTACTCAATGTGACCAGTCGATTTGTGATTGTGAAGCTACTCAAAAGTAGACAAGACCATTGTTCAGGAGATGACCAGCGCATGGGAGGGAAACGCCCGGGAGAGGATGACTTGCAGCAAAAGTGCGTAACAAATACATAGTTTTGAATTAACTCGCTCGAAATACCATATACTCGGCGTAGGAAATTAAAGCCCCCAACACCATTCGCAGAAAAAAACACTTTTATCAATACAAGTCGTCCTCATGCTTCGCAGCTGTCCTTGAACGCCGTTGCACTTGCTTCGCTATACGTATCCACGTCTTGATACCATTCACCGCTTCTTCCCCTTTGCACTCTTCCGCTCTAACGGCGAGCTCTGCGAGCGGGCGACAACATCTTTCTAGAACGTCGTCTTCTTCCCACTGAACTTGGCAAAGGGGGCGCCTTTCTTTTTAGGAGGCTGTGGCGCGGCATCGGCTTCAGACTTCCGGGCCTTCTTCGCATCCTTTTTCTAAAAGGTCACCTTCTTGCCGCTGAAGTCGCCGAATCCGCCACGGTTGAACGAGCCGCCGCGACCACCGCCGCGGGCACCACCGCGGCCGCCACCACGTCCGCCGCCACGGCCTCCAAAGTCCCCACGGCCACGGCCGCGTCCACCGAAGCCACCGCGGCCGCCGCCAGCACCGCCGTCGTTGGAGCGCTCGGAGGCGTAGTCCAGTCTGACGGGGCGGCCAGCAACATCGGCACCTTGCATGGCCTCGTAAGCCGCCTTAGCGTCGTCGACGGAGTAGAACTCAACGTAGCCGAAGCCCTTAGGAGCGCCGGTCTCACGGTCGGTAGGGAGACGAATGCCCTTGATGTTGCCGCTCTCGGCGAAAGCCTCGGTAAGCATGCTCTCGTCGGCGTCGAAGGAGATGTTGCCAACCCACAGAGTCGTGGTCGGGGTCTTGTCAACGTCACCATACTGCTGGGCGCGGTTGAAGCCCTTGTCCTGCTGCTTGTTCTGCCTGCCCTCACTAAAGTCCAGGCGGATGTTCCTGCCGTCGAGCTCAGCACCCTGCTTCTCCTCAACAGCGCTGATCGCATCGTCAACGTTGGCGAATTCGATGTAGCCAAAGCCCTTCGAGCGGCCAGAGTCGCGGTCTGTGATGATACGCACGCCCTTCAGCTCACCAAAGCCCTCGAACTCACGGGTCAACCACTCCTCGTCGACGTTCCAGCTAAGTTGGCCACAGAAGAGGTTGGCGGTGGGTTCCTTGGGGACGCCCTCGATCATGACTTTGCCGCGCTTGGGAGCAGCCTCGCCAGCGGCAGAGTCCTCGGCCTTACGCTTCTTGCCAGACTCCTCGGCGGCCTTGGCAGCGACAGGTGCATCTTCCATCTCCTCATCGTCGTCGCTGCTGCTAGACTCATCGGAGTCAGACGAGTCGTCATCGTCGTCCTGTTCCAGGTCAGTACAAGTGCGCCCAGACAGTCAGGGGAAAATAAAAGCAAGACTAACCTCCTTGGCCTTGCTAGCCGGCTTCGCCTTCTCGTCAGACTCCTCGTCGCTCTCCTCATCACTGCTAGACTCGTCGGAGCTGTCGTCCTTCTTGGCAGCAGCAGCGGCAGGCTTCTTAGCGCCAGCCTTGGTGTCCTCCTCCGACTCACTATCGCTGTCGTCTGAAGAGGAAGAGTCGCTCGAGGACGCCTCCTTCTTGGCTTTGCCGTTAGTCTTAGGTGCCTCAGCCTTCTTGTCGGCCTTCTTGTCAGCCTTCTTCGGCTTGGCCTCTTCCTCAGACTCAGAGCTGTCAGAGTCCGAAGAGTCGTCGGAGTCTTCCTCGCTGGACTCTTCGCTGCTGCTCTCCTTCTTCGCGGCAGCCTTAGCCTTGCCGTTCGTCTTGGCCTCGGCCTTCTTAGGCTTAGCCTCCTCCTCGCTCTCGGAGTCGCTGCTCTCGGAGCTGTCAGAGGTATCCTCGTCCTCCTCGCTGCTAGAAGACTCAGGAGTGGGCTCCTTCTTGCTCTTCTTGTTCTTCTTGCTCTCCTTCTCCACGGTCTTAGCAGTGTTCTTCGCCGTAGCCTTGGCAACCTTCTTCGGTGCCTCAGCGGGCTTGCTCACACGGCCGCTCTTGACCTTTTCGGTCTTGGCCGGAGCCGGAGCGGCGGCAGCAGCCTTCTTGCTGGAGGTCTTGTCCTTGGCCATTATGATGCTGGAAATTTATGACAAGTCTTCTGTCTGTGCAGCTGTCAGTATACAAGTCCCCAAAGTGTAAAGTGCAGTGTAACTGCAGGCAGCAGTAGAAGTCTCTCGTCTCAAACGCCCAGCGGCGGGAACAACGACAAGCGTGTTCAAACTCAGCAGCAAAAGTAGCAAAACGCAACAGCCCACAAGCGACGATTTCTCAGTCGCAGCAAAGCCCTCAGAAGTAGCCCACTAGTCGTCGCCGAAGCGACTGTATTGGAAGCCCTCGAGTAATGATCACTGCGCGTGGCAGGATCTGTGCATGCCAATCGACGACAACGACGATGATTGTCGTCGTCTTTGCCCACTGATCGCAGAGTCGAGGCCGTGTGTCCCCACAAGCTGCCGAGACTGTTTGAGAAGCGATTCTAGATGTTAAGCCCACTGAAGTCCTCGCAGCCCACAAGAAAATTGTGAAGTAGCTCGTTCACAGGCGCTGATGCCAGCGGCTTTGTGAAGAGATTAAAATGCCCACGAACCAAGTGTGTGTATATGTGAAGAGAACCCCGATGCGATATCCCTCAAGAGTGTCTGATGTCGTATGTTGATGCCGAAGCAATCCTCTGCGGTGTCGAAAAGAAAGAGGGTGAGAGGAGGAAGAGAGTCGAGGATGCGGTGCAGACGGCTGGTAGAAAAGTTCAAGAGGCGAGCATTTTCTGCCGAACTAGCGTGCGGAGGAGCTCCGCGGATCTAGCCGCGCCTCGAGTTTAATGCTTGCAGATACCGGCCTCAGGCTGGAACGCATTGGCCGGCATTCAGGTTGCGCGTAGTAGCGTGTACGGGGACCCATCCATGCGTTTAGGTAGCTTCATGCGGTACAGAACAAGTTGCTGAAATTGGTCGGAGTAGTGTTTGAACCTTTGGTCGAAGATTAGTAGACCACGCACTTCAAGCACGAGGCTCGTTGAAGCTCTGTCACCAACGACGGACTCTCTATTTCAAGACTGCGGCGTCTCACCAACTTCCCATCCCATCAGGAGTCAGTGGACTTACGACTTGATAACGCCCCTGGCCCAGACAGGGACGCGCATTGAGCCTAGCCTTGCCGCCAGAGCGAAATGTCACGATAGCCTTCTCCAATATCCCACCATGGCACCACCCACACCTTCCCACCGCCCGCGCAAGAAGCGCACTGGCAACGCTTCCTCTTCGAATGGGACCACTACCCTAGACGCCACATCCAAAATGGAGAAACCCTCCTTTCCCCTCGCCGCATTCTTCTGGCCTGCAAAATCCCACCCGTCATCCTGGGTCCTGCTCCCGGCCATTCTTATGATTACCTTCCTCTTCCGCTGGACAGTCAGTATGTGGCCTTACTCCGGCTACGCCAAGCCGCCCATGCATGGCGACTTCGAAGCCCAGCGGCACTGGATGGAACTCACAGTTAACTTACCCACGACTTATTGGTACTTCCACGACCTTGAGTGGTGGGGCTTGGACTACCCGCCTCTCACTGCCTACCATTCCTGGATTCTCGGGCAGCTGGGCTCGTGGCTGAACCCGAACTGGTTTGCTCTGTATCTCAGCAGAGGGCTAGACGATGCCGGACTGAAGGTATTCATGAGAGCCAGCGTCGTGGTGAGCGAGTATGCTGTTTACGTGCCTGCTGCTGTGCTGTGCGTAAGACAGCTGGCAAGGCACCATAACATCAACACGTGGGAGTCCTCAATCGCGTTGTGCGCTATCCTGATGCAGCCGGCTACTATCCTCATCGATCACGGGCATTTCCAGTATAACACCGTCATGCTGGGATTCATGCTCGCGACTGTGGCAAGCATGCTGGCCGGCAAACCAATGTGGAGTTGTGTCTTCTTTGTGGCGACACTGGGCTTCAAGCAAATGGGTCTCTTTTACGCTCCAGCTGTAGCTGCCTATCTTGCCGGGGTCTGTATCAGTCCGCGAATCAATGTACTGCGCTTCTTGGGCATCGCTGTCGTCACGGTAGCAGCTTTCGCCCTTCTATTCCTGCCGCTGGTTGCAGGGACTGCCTTCGACGTGTACCGCGGCGTGGCGCTTCCAACTGATGCTAAGAACCCGCCACTCATGTCCATGCTTCCATGGAATATCGCAGAGAGCAGTTGGTACTATCCATACCTCGTCCAGCTAATGCAAGCTATCCACCGAATCTTCCCCTTCGCCCGCGGGCTTTTCGAGGACAAAGTGGCCAACATTTGGTGTGCGGTACACAGTTCAGGCGTCTACAAGCTTAATCGATACGACTCCACCTTTCTCAGCCAGGCAGCGCTCGGCCTCACACTCGCCTCCATCGCCCCACCTTGCTTCCTGCTATTTGTGAAGCCGAGGAAGGAGGCTGTGCCGTATGTGCTGTCAGCAACGGCTTGGGGCTTCTTTCTCTGCTCTTACCAGGTTCACGAGAAAAACGTTCTACTGCCTCTGTTGCCGATGACGTTGCTATTGGCCATGCAAGATGGCATGAACTCCGCGAATCGTGCCTGGATAGGTTACGCCAACGTCCTGGGATGCTGGACCATGTTCCCATTGCTGGTCAGAGACGGGCTACGGATACCGTACTTTGTGCTCACCGGCTTGTGGGCATGGCTGATGGGCCTACCGCCTTTCGGAACGAGCACGCTTTCAACGTCGGCGGAGGAGGGTGGGTTGAGTCTTGTGAGCAAGGCTATACATGTTGCCACCTACTTGGGCATGGTGGGATGGCATATTGTCGAGGCGACCCTACCGCCACCCGATGACAAACCGGATCTTTGGGTTGTGGCAAACGTCTGTCTTGGCTGCGCTGGATTCGGCCTTTGCTATCTGTGGTGTTTATGGAAGACCGTCGAAGCCAGCGGCATCTTGTACGATGTCGGAATCTGGAAGAAGAACAGTGCGGTTGGCGAGAAAAAGGACCATTAATCCTCCATTTGTTCAAGCAATACCGGCAAAGCGTACGCCCTTTGTGGAGTAATAGAGGGCCTCGCCCATTGAACTTCCTCGTACTGTATAGATATCGTACACCCCCATCTTACATACAACAGCACGGTTGTAACCCCCAGAATCTCATTTCGTGCCCTTGGATAATCCCTTAAACTCCGTCCCAAGATGCGCGCTCAGATATATTCAAATAGCAAATCGTCCTCTTCACGCCAGGTTGAACCCATAGCTCGCCATGCAACTCCGGTACTTGGATACCATGTCCTTACACGCCTCCTGTGGATCGGCGGCGCTGGAGAAGAGCATACACTCGTCGCGGGCGGATTTCTCTTCTTTGCATACGCAGCAGGGCTAGTATCTCTATTAGCAACTGCTTTTGAAATGGCCTCGGGATTCATGACAGGCTTACCTTAACCTTCGGAGTCCCCTCTTCGCCCTGCGGCTTCAGATCCGCGGCCATGTTGTTCGGTTGCATGGCGCTCGCTGCTCTTCGCATTAGCATAGCAAGCGTCGCGGATACTGGGGCAACATACTGTTAGGTGCTGGTGCTGACATTTTGGCTTGCGTATGTTGTTGCGACAAGATGTGTCTATCGTAGTGCAGACCAGCGGATGTTTCCCATCTCCAAAAGTCACGTCAGAGAGTCGTTTGTCAGCCGGGTCCCGAAAGGGCTGCGCGGCAAACGGCCCGTTTGAGCCGCATCCCATGTGGCAAATGCCGATGTCGGGATCTGAATCTCAACTTCAGTGTGTCCCAATTGAGCCGATACATATTCTAGGGGTCTGCATGTCTTTACAAGACCATTGTATGGTATGCAACAAGTGGAGATGATTTGCTGGAGGACGATCCGTATAGCGCTACAATATCAAGAAAAGGAAAAGTAGAAAGGGGAATTTTTCTAAAACAGAGAAACAAGGGAGAGAGAAAGAAAAAAGTGTTTCGCTATCCGACTGCCATGTTTCCTACTCTACAAGACATCAAAAAGCTTCTGATATCAGAAACGCCGCTCAATCTGTCGAAATCCCATTCTTGCACTTTCTCCATCTATCGCAGACCCTAACCCTCAGGATCCTGAAGCCAAAACAGAAAAAGTTCGACATATTCCCACTTTCCCCTGACCTGCCATGTCTGATCACTTCACCAAGCACCATCGCCATAAAACCCCTAGCCCTTACCATGACGCCGGGTCTTCTGCCTCTTCGCCGGTGGCTTAACCACAGGCTGCTCTTCTTCTTCCTCCAACGTCACATTGGTAAGAGGTGAGGTGTCTCCTTCCGAACCTGCTGGCGGGACTTCCTCCTCCTCTGTAGCCTTGTTCTGATCCGCTGCCGGGACCTCGTCCTCCTCTGTAGCCTTCTTCTGATCCGCAGATCGGGGGTTGCCCGTCGCCCTCAGATGTAACGTGACAGGTTTCTGTGGTGCATCTGTCTTCTTCTTTCTGCTTTCGGGCTTGTGGGGATGGCGGTGGATTTGTTCCGGATGACGCTGCGTTGTATCTCCTCCAGGAGCTGCGGTATCTTCATCTCCGCTCTCGTTACCACTTGATCGCTCTTCGGGGATGGTCTCCATGACACCTTCGCCACCTTCTTCTTCCGCTGCTTCCTCAGAATCAGGTTGAGTAGGCAGTCTTCCGAGCCCCATTGCCACTAAATCCGCATCTTGCGAAGTCGGTGAGAGGGAACTTGGTCGTGCTGACATCCTATCGCTTCGATCCTGGCGTTTCCTCTTGGAGGTCAACCCAGGCTTGTGAGGAGCGGGGATATGTGGTTTACCCATGGGCCGTTCTTCAGGGATGGATGGTAGGGCAGCTATAGACTGAATGTCAGCTCTTGATTCTTATGACGATGGATTTTGGCATGCTGAGCTTACATCTCTGCTTCTCCGCGCTACCTCGTACCCCTCGATTCGATCTTGAAGGAGTTATGGTGCCTGCGTGGCTATCTTGAGGACTGGGACCTATGAACATGTCAATGATGAATTCGAGCATGAAGGAGACTTTGGCTGGGTGGAATACCTCTCTCTTCCTGGCGCGGTACAGAAGATTGTTTCAATGGAGACTCGCGCGGGATCACACTCCCTACTCGTGAAGCCCTGTGGCTCGACCTGCGTGTACTTGCGCGTCTCTCTTCAACTTGTCTCTGAGCAGACACGGCGTGGCCTGCGCCTTCTGCATGTCCACTTGCGGCCACACTGTTCTGGCGGGATTGCCGCGAAAGTCGACGCCCATCTGCTGCATCTGAAAGAATGTTGCTTGGATCAACTGCCGCGCTTACTGTTGTCGTTTCCGCCCCCGATTCGTAAAACCAAGCACCGTGGCTTGTCCTGCCACTGGTCGGTCTGCCGTGTGGCTGAGGCGGTGTTTCATGCATGTCGTCTGCAGGAAGCTCGTCTTCTTCCTCCTCCTCGCTCTGGTTGGCACCATCACCTGCAACTGGCTGTTCGTCCCCATCTTCATGCGTATCTGGCCGGTCCCGAGCTTTCGGGGAGACAGATGAGCCATAAAGATCTTCTTCCGATCCCGATGAACCAGCCCTCGGCTGACGACGGCCTCCACTTCTTGACAGCCCACGTCCTCTCGCAATGTCTTCGGTATCGTCTTGATCCCCAGACTGATCATTGCTGGGCCCCGCGACTACGATTGTATCGCCATCAGGAGCTTCCTGGGTATGTGCTTGCCCCTCAACATCTCCCGAAACCCCCTCGTATCCCTCCATCTCGACATCGTCCAGCGCCTTCTCACCTTTCCCCGAAACTCCTTCATCTTCCTGAGCATCTCTATCGCCCTCTCCGACCTCATCAAACCTCTCATCTGACTGCATCTCATCATCGTTCGACTCGCCCTCGCCACCCCCCTCAACCTCCTCATCTCCCTGCAGATCAGCATTCTCCAGCGCTGCCATCATAATCTCTCGATCATCACGGCTTAACATTCCCGCCTCAATGAGCGCTAGCAATGTGTCGACAGCCCCCTGTGTCTCCTGATCCTCGTCGTCATCACCGCCCGTTTCCGACCGTTTGCGCTTCCGGGGGTTGTGAGTATCCCCACCAGGAGAGCCTTGCGTGTTGCTGCTACTTGATGCTCGATTGTCGCTGGGATAGTCAGTGCTGCTCTCGGAGTTGATCGCTTGAGGTGTATTGGTGAAATAGAACTGCAGGATCGAAGGCGAGTGGTAGATTGCTGTAGAGCCTTGCTCGACAAGAGGAGTAGGCGACGTTCCATCTCTCGGGAAACCATCGAGCTCGAATCGATTCCATGCGGATCTCACACGGGTTTCGAAAACGTGTGCAGCGCGGGCGAACCTCTGATCGTTGCTGTTGGGTCGTGTCTGATTTCTTTCCCGGCTCTCATTGTCACTGTTCTCCTCTGCTTCGGCAGGGCCGTGGTTCGAACCTTCTTCATCGACTGAAGTTGCCTGGCTGGTTGGTCGTGTCTGACTTCCCTCGCGGCTCTCATTGCCATTGCCCCCCTCTGCTTCGGCAGAATCGTCATCTGAACCTTGATCATCGACCGGAGTTGGTTGGCGGCGCTCTGCTTCGGCAGATCCGAGTTCTGAGCCTTCTTCATCGGTCGAAGCTGTTTCGCGGCGCTCTGCTTCGGCAGAATCAAGTTCTGAACCTTCGTCATCGATCGGAGTTGGTTGGCGGCGGGCTGGAAATGGTCTTCGCTGGGCACCACGGGACACCATTGGCCTTCTCTGTCCCCCACCAACGTTCTCCTGCCTCCTAGCTGCTGAGCCTCGGGCCATGATTGTGCTTTCAATTCCTTTCGCATCAAAGTTGTCAGAAGTACGTGCTACTTATCGCAAAAGACTGTCAAGATTCTTACAAAGAAGAAAGAAAGTAAGCTGCTTGCTGCATCAAACGAGACTGTCTTACCGTGGTTGTGAACAAAACTTCACTTTTCTACTAAGTCAGGGTTTATTGTCTCAACAATAGTAACAAAAGAGGTTTATGCAAGCGAACTTTTCTTCGCGTTGCTTGCTATGAAAGAAAGCAGTGTAAACATGGTTTGCTCCTTTGCTGCGGAGAAACGGGTATGGCAAAGGGGCGAGGGTACTCATGTTCACATGAGCCTGAGAGCCTGAGAGCCTGAGAGCACTTTTCTGACGGAAAGGCAGTGGAAACGCATGCACTTCTGGTTTGCAAGATCAGCGAAGGCAGACTGGCGATGGTGGACAGGCAAGGTGAAATGTGGGGATTCTGTGGTGCTGCTTCATGGGTCCTGATGCCAAGTATCTGTCATGCTTTTCCAGGGATGACGCGAGAGATCCTTTGTAGCTCCAACGGGCGTGACATCTCATCCATTGCAGTGGTGAGCGTGAGCAATGGTGATGTAGGCAGAGACTGTTGCGTCCATGTCTTCTTTTCTTCGTCAATGTAGCCACCGTCAAGCTTCACGGTCTTGCTTCTTACAGACTCATCGACTGTGATAAGCAAAGTACTCCCTTGGTAGCTCCCGCGAAGGCTTGCCGAATCATACCATCATCTTGACCAGGTTGAAGTCACACAAAAAGACGAAGCCACAACGAAGGAGGTGAATCTCCATATCAAGACCCCGCGGAATCCACTCCGCACAGCCGTCTCCGCGTCGGCTGCTCGGCTTAGCTTCCACGGGGATCAGCAATGATGGCAGACGAGTGAGCCCAGCGAGCCATGCCGTCAATACCAACCCAACTCCTCCTCCTCGCCGCCTGCGTCCTCACTCTCTCCCTGCTCATCGACCACCTGCACTCGCAATGTCTTCGTGAAGATGCCGCCGCCGTCGCCGCCCCCGCTACCGCCCTCACTCCGATCTGTTCCCTCCTCGCTTCCGCTCCTGCTGCAATGCCCGCGGCTTCCCTCCTCTCCCTCCCCGCCAGTCTCCTAAGACAAGCGAGTCCGCGGCTCTCTTCTCTCCGATCATCTCTCGCTTCAATGCCATCATCACACTCCGCCCCTGCAGAATCCCAGAAACGTTTCGCCAGCAGCAACCATGCCCGCTTTACCTACCGGCTCGGCGCCGCCTCAGCGGGCAAACGCACCCCGGTGCGTCCTTCCAAGCTAGACCGGGATTTCTGGGCGTATGCCTCGACGCAGGAGGCCCCTTCACCGCCGTACCTGCGCTCCACGAAAAGAGACTCCGGGGAGGATGCCTTCTTCGCGACGACGGTGGGCGAGAGTCCGCACCACGTCGCGTTTGGCGTTGCGGACGGTGTAGGCGGGTGGCAGGATTCCGGCGTGGATCCCTCGGATTTCAGCCATGGGCTCTGCGGGTTGATGGCGGGGACGGCGAAGACGTTTGAGGGGTTGCAGGAGGAGGACGGCGGGAGGAATGTGAGGCCCAGAGAGCTGCTGCAGGTCGCGTACGATGCGGTTATTGGCAACCCTAGGATTGTGGCCGGTGGCTGTACGGCGAGTCTGTGTGTGGCGGATGGGGAGGGGAATGTAGAGACAGCTAAGTATGACAAAATCTTCTTCCATGCTGCTTCCAGTTTTATCTTTCTGTGCGCTACTTTTTTTTACAATGCCGACTCAGGCTGACAATGGTCTTTGCTACAGTCTAGGAGATTCTGGCTTCCTTATATTGTCTCCTGGGAAAGTCGCCGCCCGTTCAGAGGCCCAGACGCACGCTTTCAATACCCCTTACCAGCTCTCGAAAATCCCACCCCGGATGCAAGCCCAGCACGCCATCTTTGGCGGCAGCAAGCAGCTTTCCGAAACCCCCAAGGACGCTGATGTCGAGCACCACCAAGTCAGACACGGGGACATCGTCCTCTTCGCGACCGATGGCGTATGGGACAATCTGTCCGCGCAGGATGTCCTGCAGATCGTCACCAAGGTCATGGAGGAGCAAGGATACTGGTTCCGATCGCATAACTTCGCGGGTGCGGAGGCGTTACTCAATGCATCGCGGATCTCTCAGATCGCTCGCTCCCTATCCCCTCAACGGAAAGAGGAAATGGAGAATTTCCTGCCAGCGCTGCTCGCTCAGGCGGTCATGCGCGAGGCTAAGGTCGCCGGGCTCGACACTAGACGGAATGGGCCCTTTGCGAAGGAGGTGAATATGTGGTATCCGCAGGAAGGCTGGCAAGGCGGTAAGCCGGATGATATTGCGGTGGTCGTCGGCATTGCCGTGGAGGATGGCCAGGGAGGCGGGGAGAAGCCTATCAAGGCGAAATTATGAGCATGTATCAATATCGGCGTCTGAGGTGAGTATGGTTCTGCTGAATACAGTAGCAGGGTGGGGTCATCACCCTGGGGAGGTCACGTATGATGCGATTGGGCCAGCAGCTTTATTGGGAGGTTCGCGATATACAGTAGATGGGGTTCACACCCTGGGTTAAAATGACGAATTTGTTGAGATGCCTACCTACCTGGCATCAGGATCTTTCCAACCCTGAGATGCGACAGCGGGCGCGTGCAGATGAGGAGCATGGTCGACTTACGCGACATGCAGCGTGCACTGCACAGCCTGCCTCACACTCACCGGTATTGAGTTGCCAGCGAGTGGCGAATCGAGGTGAGCTGTACTGCCACGAGCGCCTACCATAAGACGCTCCAGCCCTATTGGGTGTCTCAGGTATCTATCTGACACAAAAAAGGGCCGCGATGTCTTCGATGACAGCATCGTCCACCTTCTCGAACGCGTCGGCCATGACAGATTTCCCAGGATTCTAGCAACCGCTAGGGCTCGCTGGCTTCGGGAGGGGGGAGGAAGCTCTCGGCATATGCGATCGGCTGTGCTGAAACGGCTGAGAAGGGGAACCGCTTGGATTGTCCTCCGCACTTCCCACGCGCACGGAAGCCGCGGGACTCTGGTCCGACCCGTTCGGGGTTTCACCATGCACCACCATGCACAATTCCTACGCGTGGTATAGGCACAGGGGCCATGACGGTGGATCAGCACGCCAGCCGTTCGGATCTGCCATTGATCTGAGGGCGGGGATAGGTGAGACCAATATGTACAGGTTATCGGACGTCCGTCATGGAGAGCTAGAATAGTCTGTGAAAAAAAGAAAGACCGTCTTCACGGTCTCTGCTTTACTGCGCCCACCAACCCAACTCTCTCTCTCTCTCTCTCTCCTTTGCCACTCTCTATCCCATTCAGGCCGTTCTAGTGAGAGTGAACAGCCTCGCCACGATGCATCTCTCTACTCTCTCCCTCCTCCCCCTCCTCGCTTCTACTGGCCTGGCATTCAACTGCACCCGGGAAGCCTTCGCCGATATCCTGCCAAGCAATGCCTCAGTGAGCTTCACTCGGTCCATCCCTGTTGATGGCAACTCAACTTTCGTCGTGCCCGCCGGTGACATTGCCTATCCCACTTCCCCAACTGGTCTGCAGCCGCTGTGTGCTGTACAGATCAATGCCTCGTCGAGCGATTGCTCGGCCTACAGCTTTGGCCTGTAAGTTCCCGGTGTACTTTGACACGCAGACCAAGTGTGGAAGAGACGACTGGGTTCTGACTTAGATTTTAGTTTCCTTCCCGATGAATGGAACGAACGATTTCTTGCCGTCGGAAACGGCGGATTTGCTGGTATGTACAAATCGCTCTTAAGCTATAAATTACCAGATTTGCCACTTGCACTGCGCAATCAGATTGAACGTCTTGCTAACGAACACACAGGCGGTATCAACTGGCTTGACATGGGCGCCGGCGTAGGCTATGGCTTCGCCGTCATGTCTACTGACACCGGCCACAACAGCACACCTACTGACATCGAATGGGCCCTCAACAGCCCTCAGAAGAAGATCGACTGGGGCTACCGCGCGATGCATGGCTCAGTGGAGCTGTCCAAGCACATTGTGGAATCTTACTACAACCAGGCTCCTAAATACAACTACTATTCTGGCTGTAGCACTGGTGGCCGTCAAGGTATCCGGGACATCCAACTTTACCCGGATGATTTCGACGGTGTTCTTGCCGGTGCGCCGGCCTGGTGGACCAGCCATCTACAGACGTGGACGGTCAAGATTGGCCTGTACAACTCTCCTAACGCTTCAGCTTCCCACATCCCACCGAGCCTGTTCGGCGTCGTCGGTGCCGAGATCTTGAAGCAGTGCGATCCCCAGGACGGCTTGGTCGACAATATCATTTCTGACCCGGAAGGGTGTAATGTTAATCTTGAGGCGATGCTATGCGGACCGAATGTCACGAACCAGACCACTGCGGCTTGCTTGACCGCGGAGCAGATCGGGACATTGTACAACATCTACAACGATTATGTGGATGTCAACCAGTATGTTCTGTGTTGCAAGCCCCCGTTGGTGGACATCAGCACTGACCTTGAAAACGCAGAACCTTCGTCTTCCCTCACCTCGAACTAGGCAGCGAAGCACAATGGCCTGTCCTGCTAGGCCTCGGCGAGCCCGCCCCGCTCGGCACCGAGTTCGTCCGCTACTTCCTCCTTAACGACCCAGCATGGAACTACACGGAATTCTCCTACGACACCGTCGAGCTCGCCGACCGACTCGACCCCGGCAACGCCACCGCCGACGACTTCGACCTCTCCCCCTTCTACCACCACGGCGGCAAACTCCTCCACTACCACGGCTACGCCGACGCCCTCATCGCCACGGGAAGCAGCATCTACTTCTACAACCAGGTCCTCAAGACCCTCAAACCCAAGGGCATCGACCTCGACTCCTGGTACCGCTTCTTCCTCATCCCGGGCATGCAGCACTGCACCGGCACGCCCGCCAACATGGACGCCCCCTGGTACATCGCGGGCGCCAACCAAGCCGGCGCGCTGAATTCCTCCGTCCACTCCGTCCCCGGGTTCTGCGACGCGAAGCACGACGCTCTGCTCGCGCTGATGGCTTGGGTGGAGAGGGACGAGGCGCCGGAGAGTCTGGTCGCCACGAAGTTCGTGAATGAGACTTTGCCCGCCGAAGTGCGGAGGCAGCGTCCCCTCTGTCCGTACCCGCAGCAGGCCAAGTTTGGAGGTCAGGGCGACCCGGATGAGGCTCGGAATTGGAAGTGTGAGGGTTTGTATGGCATGCGGACGCAGTATAGCTAAAGGGGGTTTTCCCGCTCTCTCGGAAGTTTTTTGCTGTTGGTCGGTTTTGGAAGCGGGATTTTGGGAAGAATAATGTGCACAGTTTATACCTTTGAAGTCCCAAAAGTTCAGACTTTTTTTTTTTTTTTTTTTTACTAAGCGTCATTTTACAACATGTTTTCAAGGGTTGAGTGAGGAGGGAAATCGTCGTATCTGTTTCATGAAGTGGTTATTGTCAAGTTCCTTCGCTCGCAAGGGAGAGTGAAGGATTCCACGAGACTGCCCAGGTTTTCTGGGCACTGTCAAGTTGGGCTCTCAGCTTGGAATGCAAGATCTCAACGCCTCCCCGTAGATCGCCCGTATCTCTTACGCTCTCCACCTGCTCGTTGTCGAGACTGGTGTTTAATTTCTGCTTGCCTTTTCTCTTGCCTTCTTCTCCTCCTTTTTCTTCTGATTGTGCCTGTGTTTAAGTCAGACGACAGGGTCACACAAGCCCAAAGGCAAATTGAGCAATGCAGAAATGTGCAAGTCATGTAACGGTAGGGCTTGCCTTTGAGTGACAACGTCTCTGGATTCTACGTCTCTGGATTCTTTCCACTTTGTTTTGGTCTTCCTCAGGGGAAGATCCAACAGCTTCTAGCTGCCTGATAAGAATGTAAGTGGGCGTCTACAGGACATCTAGAAATGCCCTTCCCTCAAGAAGCTTGATTCATTCTATCTGAAAAGCACCATTACCCAATCTGACATCACCACCATACCAATAGAACTTTTGTCACCCTCCTCACCTCGCACCACCACCTTGACATCACACCGCCTTCCCCACCGCCTTCCCCTCATCCTCCCACCCCCCACCTTCCTCTACCCCATCCCCAAACCCCCTCTTCCAACCCCCACCCTCCCTCTGCTCTCCCATCTCCCCCCCATCCCTCTTCGCCTCCCCATCCCCCTCCCCTCCCATCCTCCTCAAACCTCTACCCCCCATCCCCGGCCGACACGTCAAACACTTCTCCGCCTGACACGCGACCCGCAGCACCGGCCGCGGCGCTTTCACCGTCCCCAACGTACTCGTCGTCTGCTTCTGCGTGAGCGGATCGGTATGCTGGACTAGATACGCGGCGAAGCCTATCGGTGGGCCGCAGTAGAGCGGGGCTGGGGTTGTGTCTGGGACGGAGGTTGAGATGAGGTCCTACATTTTGTCAGACTTGATATTAGTTTTGGATGGGGTTGGGGTTGTGTGGTTTGAAGTGTGTTGATGGGGAGGGTTCTCAGAGAACGGCGTGGGGTGATGGGGGAAGGATAGGTAAAAGGGAAGGGAAGGTTTTACTTGGAGAGTTGCCGGTGCGTCTTCGAGCCACCATTCGTGTTTGGGACCTGGATCCTGGTTGTTCAGGGTGAAGTTCAGTCTTTCCAGGGGCAGTCTCCTCATGGCTCTCGCGAAGTCGGAAGTCGGTTTCAATTGGACTGGTTTTGGATCCATGATGAGGGGACTTTTGGTGTCCGAGTTGTTTTGTTTGGGAGGAGTCGGACTTGTTCGAGCCATTTCTTTTCTGTTGGTTGGTGCCTGATGCGCGCTATTGATCTTGCGAGGACAATAAGCCGGGTGGCGAATGCCTCGGGTCAGGAATTTGCTGGATAGTGAATGAGGAAAGGGCTTGTGACGGAATATAAGCAACGACGCTGCAGGAAAGTCTCATGTGCCTACCTTGTGGATATGTGTTTGCTACTGCTGCAAGGTTTATTGTTCGCAACAAAGCACGTGAATGCATAGTGGCTGGACGTGTCAGATCCTGTCAAAGCAGGTAAGGTCATGGGCCTCGTGATGCGGCCATGGAAGCGTAAACGCACGACATGTGTCTTGGGGAACATGATACTTCGTTCATCGTATCTCACATGCAAACCATTCAATTATCTTCCTCCGCCCTCCGATCAACCAAAATACCTCTTACTCCACCAGTTCCCCTTAACTCCAACCAACTCCATACCACCAAATCCTACCCAAACCCCAATCATGCCAAACCAAACAATCCCGATGCCCACTCAAACCCCACAACCCGAAAACCCTCCCTCATCAACTATCCCTCCAAACTATTCCCTTGCCCCGAAAACCTCCTGCCACTCCTCCCGCTCCCCTCACTCTCCGCCAACTCCCCATCCACGACCCCAAAACCACCCCACCCCTCAAACTCGTCCGCGAACTTCACCGCCGCCTTAAGGAAAAACCGATTGACATCCCCCCACAGCCTCCCGGCCTCTTGCATCGACCGCAAAGCCTTCACGAAATGGGCATCGGTGCGGAAGGGGCCCTGCAGGGCTTGCTGCTGGATCCAATTCCAGTCCCGGCCTTCCAGTTCCACGAGCTTGATCGGGTCGATGTTGATCCGGGGTCGGAGCTGGGCGATGTACACGAGGAGCGTGAAGAGCCACCATTGCCGGACGAGCGGGATGTGGTGTTTGGTGGGCAGCAAGGGAAGGAGGACGCGGACGGCGTGGGAGGTGGTCAGGAGGTGTACGAGGAAGAAGTCGTGGGTGCCGTTGTTGGGGCGGCTGCTGGTGTGGGGAGGTTGGGAGGGATGGCTGGCTACGAGTAGGGCGACGGCGAGTTTTTGCGACTCGGCGAATTGGGTTTTAGGGTCCTTGAGGTCCCAGGCGTTCCAGTATTCGAGGGCTTTGTTGGCCGTTTCCGAGTTGGAGAGGAGCTTTTGGATGTTGTCGCTGCCTGGCTCGCTGGCGAGGTTGTCGAAGGTCTTGTCGTGCGTTACGCGGTCGAGGATGGTGAAGAGGGAATCGGATGGGTTCGGGGCGGGTTTGGTATATTGGGGGTCATCGAGGTAGACGTGCCAGTCGTTGTAGAAGCAGGCGGCGAGTGCTAAAGATTCGATTGCGACGGTGCGTGATGATAGCTCTTGTGCGTATCCGAGATGGATGAGTGGGTGTCCGAGACCCGATATGAGGTTGTTGATTAATGGCTCCTTGCCTTGGAGCAGATACTCGTCCAGTAAGGCCTGCCAGTCATAGCCAAGATTCACTAGCCGATCCTCGAAGAAATCGACAAAGGCACGTTGGTATTCTCTCTTTCCCAGAAAGTCCCGCCAGTCATGCTCCGCTATCTCGCTGGGGCTGTCGTGCCAGGGTTCGAGGTGTTTGCCTTCGGCCTCGTAGATGTCGCCCAGCTGATCGCTATCGGCTCCGAAGATGTAGGACGAGGCGAGGATATGAGGGACGTGATTATGGAAGCGAAGGTGATTATAGATGACGGAATGGGTGATGTGATTGTGCCTGCGATCATCATATTCAGCTATTCTGGTCTTCGCTGTCCTGTCTCTACCTCTTCCTCTGCCTGGCGTATAGGATCCACTCACTTCAACAGATGTTTCAGCGCCCTCGCCCTCTTCTCTGGCCTCTCTTCCACATCATGCACATCCGCCTTCGGGATCCTGATCGCTGCTCCACCTCCTCCGACTGACGGGAAGCTACTGAAGATCTGTGGTAACCTAAACTGGAACATTGTTCTGTCCCTTCGATAACAACAACAACAATGATCTCCGCAGCGTAGTGAACAGTCAATATGCGTGTGAATGAATAGGTTGATACTTAGTCTTAGGAGGTTCTATTACTCTACGGCCGAATGGGATGGGAAACACAGCTGACTACTGGAGGAGACATGACGTTCAAGCTGTTCGCGAGAGAGCGCTCAGCTCCAGCTTTCCCCGCAGGCAGAGAATGACCGTCTCGTCACGGAATCCAAGCTCGACCTCAACGTTAGCCATCATATATTATTTGAAAGCTGAGCAAATATGTCACGTGAAGAAATTCGTCTTCACCATCCCAGCAAGCGGTCTTAGCTCACTTGGGAGAGCGCCAGACTGAAGTTCACTTCGGTTAAGCAAGCATTCTGTGCGGTATCTGGAGGTACTGTGTTCGATCCACAGAGACCGCAAGCGATTTCTCTTTTTGAATTTTTGCTGGGAATATCCAAGGGCGGCCCATATAGCAGCACGCATGCAAAGCATATCCCTGGAGGTTGTTTCTTTTTGCCTTTCTGTTCATCCTCCGACAAAGCGAAATAGGGTCCGGCGTCAGATGCGGTATAGGGGTGAGCTTGTATCGAGTTTGCATGGCGCCCCTTCTATACACTCCCGTCACCTCTACGCGCGATGGAGATGGGACATTATCGACAGTTTTAGCCTGCTGCTCAGAATACAAACCCTTCTGAGGCTGTCACCACCGTCACTCTCAGAGACCCGATCCGAAGCCGACAGCCTAGCATGCTATCTCCATGGACCTACCACTGTACCTGCGGGAAGGGACTCTCCGTCCACGCAAGCCATCTGAAAAGACACTGCAGTCTACCACCCTCACTCCAAACCCAGATCATTCAACCCCCCATCGCCGAGATCCTTCTCATATCCCCATCCCATCATCCCGTCCCCACAGCTTCACCGTCCGATCCCGTCCACAACTGGCAACCCACCGACTATCCGCCGCCACATCCGCCGCCAACACCGTGCCATCGTGACCCGTAAGCGACTTACACAACGTCCAGTCGTCCGCGCTGAAAATATTCACCGCCTTGTCGAACCCCGTAGTGACGAGGAAAGTCCCTGATTTCTTAGGCTGGGGCACGAGATCCGCTTCATTAGAATCCCTCGGACCTTCGCTGGTTTCCTCGCGGTCATGGCCGTCCTCCCCACCGTTCCCTCCCATCTCTACATCACCACCATCCCCTTTCCGCACCATCTCCGGCATCTTCCCCGACAAAGGTCCATCCCCCCACCCTTATACCACCGGATATCACTCACACCACCCCGATGCGCGCCTAGACTCGCCGTCTCCCTCACAGCCCTCAGATCCCAGCACTTGGCGAACCCATCCGCAGCGCCCGTCATGACGCGCGTCCCGTCGACCCCCCAATCCAGCGCGTGGATCGGCGCCACATGGCCCTCGAGCAACATGACCGTGCGACCGGTCCGGAGATCCCAGATTCTCCCGATGGAGTCCAGACCGGCGGAGGCGAGGAGCGAGCCGTCCCCGTTGAAGGACACGTTGAAGACTTCCTTGCTGTGGCCTTCTTGCAGCAGGAGTTCGGTCGTGGTGGCCAGGTCCCAGAGCCGCCAGGTGTAGTCGTAGCTGGCGGAGGCGAGGTAGGCGGTGGATGGGTGGATGTCGGTCCGGCAGACGCGGCCGGTGTGCCCGGATAAAGTGGCGAGTGGGGTATCTTGGTTCAGGGACCAGAGGTGGATGTCGCCTTCGCCGCCGGAGGAGGCCAGGTTGACACTGTCGGGGCTGATGGTCGTTCCTGGCAGAGTGGCGCCGGGGACCCAGGAAATGCCGCCGATCATTTGCCGGTGGCCGCGCAGGACTTTTTCGTTTTCGAGGTTCGGCATCGAGAGCAGTTTGAGGCTACCGCCCCAGTCGCCGCAGGCGATTATTTCGCCGTTGGGCGCGAACCGGACCATGCTTAGGGGTCGCTCCGATGCGATTTGGGATCCGAAGAGCTCGTAGCCTTTTAGTCGGTCTTGGATGGCTTTGCGGTGGCGGACGTGGGTTGCGACGGGGATGCTGCTTTCGATGCGTTGGTGCGCTATTCGCTGTTTGGCCCGGGGTAGGCTGTACCGGGCTATGTCCTTCCGGGCTTGGAGTAAGGCTTGGGAGCCTTCGGTATAGAATTCGCCTTCTTCTTCGTCCTCGTCGTCCTCATCGCCTGCGCCTTCGTGGGCGGCATCTCGCATAACCTCATCTTCGTCTCCGTCTGCCGTGCCTTCTTGCTCGGTGAGTAGAATGCCGCGTAATCTTTCTCGTCTGTCTTCCGCTCGCTCGCCGAAGAGTGTGATCGGTTCCCCTCTCGCCCGGAGTTCTGTCCGTACGCGTTTATCATCTGTCGGTACGGCGAGGCCGGCGGCTTTCCGTTTTCGTGCGAATTCGTTCAGGACGGACGAGGCTTGCTGTGAGGGCACCCCGGCGCTCTGCGAAGGGATGCTGTAATCATGACTTGTCGCTGGCGTGTCTGTTAGCTCTTGCGTTGAGCTTGCAAGGGAAGGTGGAAACCAATGGAGTCCGGAGCGAGGGTTCTACTCACGAATGCTGCTAATGTCGACACCTGCATCTTCCTGCCACGCAAGAGATCAGTCATCCGTTCCAACCACCTGCTTCAGGTATATCGCATCGAACGGTCGTGGCGCTCGCGCTGGCAGAATGTGTGAACATTGACCGTTTGGCGCAAAGCGTCGCATGTGCATAGCTCAAGGGTTGGCTTACCTGCTCTTCCTCGACGTAGGCCTGTCGTGCGGGGTGCATCGACATTTTGGCGGGGACGGTATCGAGTCAGCGCTGTCGAGGTGGTGACTCTGGAGGGTGTGATGGTGCTATGATTCCATATGCGGATTGATATGCGCAAGAGAAGGACAAGACTAATTCAATTCATGTTTGGGCGCTGCACTTTTGCGACTCAAGCTTGAGGGCAGGCGCGGAAAAGAGTCCGCTGTCCGCGTGCAATGGAAGGAGTTGAGCGGGGATCTCTGGGCGATAAGGTACAGTATCACAATACACATCTAGATACAGTACGATACGAAGGGCTGGATACAACGGCAACGGGGTTTCCCAATAGCTCTCTACAGCAAATTGAGCATCGCAGTGATCCTATTGTTGCAAAGTGAATATGTCGAAGTTTATCTAGGTTCTATTTCATCAAGCCCGAACGGCAAGCAGCTCTCTGTAGGCGAAGACAAGGGCCTACTGACATCTGATAAAGCGCCAACACGTCGGCAGTATCCTCTCCCAGGAGTTATTAGACGAGTCATGAGAAGAAATGCGAGCCTCGCGCACTTGATACCGAAAGCGCAGGTTAAATTCGACTCAGGTTGCCATCAAGGTTGTATCTTCGAAGCCAACCCTCAATTTCAGCTCGCCCTGTCATTATTTCTTCTCTCCTTCCTTGCCACCGTCTGCACCAGCCTTGCTGGATGCATCTTGCGGCTGCTGCTGAGGCTGTTCCTTGACCTCGACAATCTACACAGCATCAAAGGAAAGGGAAAATGTTAGCCACGGCGGATCAATCACGGATAAGGGAAGACGCATGTAATGAGTAGGTAGGTGTTTGCGTACGTTGTTGCAAGTGGCACAGTGACCTATCCCCAGTGGACTGGTTAGCATGCACTCTTCGGGGGTTTGATTTCAACCGGGCATTGTGAATACGGAACAAAGGCACGACATACCCATGTTGCTTCCCTTGGCAAGATCGACGTTGGCGCCGCAGCTGTCGCACTTGACCATGTTGATGAAAAGATGCCGTTGGTTCCGTTTCTGACTCGTTCGAAATATTATGCACTGGCCTGGCGGTGTTTGGTGTTCTGGAAGGACCTAGCGTGATATGCGCGTGGATAATGTCTACGAGTCTGTCTCCGCCCGTGATAGTCAATTCAAGAATACCTAGGTAGTGTCAATAGATCACGGCCACTCTACTGTACGAAATTCAGGATCGCATTCCATGTCCATTGCCGCAGATCGATGACGAGGTCGCCGGCAGCTCTCGCTGCGGCCGCACCGTACCGGACATGTCCCGGGTAAGGCTGACCGGACGGGCGCTGATGAAAGATCTCGGCCCAACTTCCTGGAGATGGAAGGGTGGGAGGCGGGGATATGTACGTTACTGTATCTTTAGGACTCAAGCAATACAATAATCACGGCCGTTCTAGTCCGGCATTCATTGCATATCAGTATACTTTCGCGCATAATGACACAGCTTTGAAGCTTCACCCATCACGCATCTCTCGCCCTCTTCCCAATAGAGGCTGTGGAGTAAGATTGGAAGCCAAGATGGACGCCTCGGACTATAGTACCGCAGTGGCTTGGCGGGGAGGGTTTGCGTCACTGGTGGTCAGGCTGGGTGCGCAGATGCGGTGCAGGCGCAGGTGAGCGCGCGTCCATTGATCCATGTCCATGTCCGCGTCGGTGTCCGTGTGCCTGCGTGTTCCTGGGGTCGCAACCCAAGCTGGCTGAGTCGCCTGTGCATGTGAACACTGCCTACTTCGAGGTGGCGGAAGAGGCAAGGAAAAGAAGAAGCAGAGGCCGTCAGTGTATACACAAAACAATCCACCCGCCCGCGCATACTCGCGCTTCCTTGTGGCGTCAGCCGTTGAAACATTATACCCATACCTAGGTACCGTACTACCTATATCCAGCTGTTGCGTGTTTCCCAAGACTCCAATCCACTAGACCCGCACGATCGACGCCGGGATGGCAGACGAGCCCGCGCAGCCCTTTCCTGGGCAACCGACGATAGACGAGCCTCTGCAGCCGTTTCCCGGGAGGAAGCAGCTAAAACAGCAACAAGATGGGGAGTCACAGGGCGGCAGCGGCAGCAGCAGCAGCAGCAATAACATGATGAATGGATATAAGGAAGATCACCCTTCCTCTGAGCCGCCTCCACCGGGAGGGGCAATCAGCCGAGCAGATACCTTTGACTCGCAACAGCTGTTCGTCGATGCGCCAGAATCACCGGTAATGGAGTCGTCATCGCAACAGCAATCCCAACAGCAACATCCATCCTCCTCGTCGTCCTCCCATCCCGACCCTAAACGCCTTCAACTCCAACGCTCCGCCGGTAGCACTCTCACCTCGCAGTCGGTGCCCCCGCCGGGCTCAGTCCTCACCGGCAAGCAGGAACATTATCTCAAGCGTGAGCTACTTGCCCACCAAACCAACTGGGAAGTCTCCGAGCTTGCCCACCCCACCGCCCTCCAGCGTTTCGGTGCGCCCTTTCGCAGCGATGCTGGCGAAGTCCCGCCGTCTGAGAGCGAGCTGCCCCTCCTCCGATACATCTTCGTCAACCATGTGCGCAACTTCCCTTTCCTCGACCAGGCGCGCGAGAAGGAGTTCTGGCAGGACAAGCTCCAGACTTTCCTCGAGAGCTTCGCACGCAAGGGCATCAGCTCGAGTGAGGATCGCCTGGAGCAGACTAAGAGGGCCAAGCTGGCGGTCAAGTGTACCAAGGTTGTCGAGCTCATGATGGTCTCCGGTATCCCTACTGCTAGTGGCTACGAAGAGCGCATCCGCTTCAGTGAGATGGAGGTGGTGGACCGAGGTGCCAACGAGGCTGGTCTGGTGGTCAATATGCCTTCCGGCCACGAGATCAATGGGTGGGATGTCAACGTCGCTGGCGTGCGAACCGTGAACGTCAAGCGCCACGTGAGAAAGCATGCCCATGCTGAGTTCCTACTACGGGTCAAGCGGAAGGATCAAGACGAGATATACGTGGCGAGAAGATTTGGCGAGTTTACCAAGATGCACAAGCGGTTAAGACAGGAACTGCCAGGGAAGGTCCTCCCGCCGCTGCCGAGGAAGAACAAGGCCCACTCTCTCTACAGCGGAGGTGGAGACGACGACAGCGACGATGAATCCATCTCGTCCATGTCGATTGCAGACTCTAATGCCCCATCTCAGCAGCCGCTGGTCCCTGAGGAGCCCGCTCAAGGCGGTGGGTTCCGATCCTACCTCTCCTCCTGGACTTGCGGCGGGGAGAGCAAGCGTCACTCACGGACGCAATCCCGCGCTTCTGGTACCAGCCTCAGCATCCCTTCCGGCGGCTCTCCTCGTGCTTCTATGGATTCTCCCGCTCCCTCCACCCGGGGCACGTCACCCTCCCGTCGAGCCTCGGAGCCCCAACATGTTCTTTTCCGCGAGGAACAGCGCGTGTCCCTGCGCGCGTTTCTCCGCAACTTCCTCCAAAATGAAGCTATCGCCAACTCAAATGCCATGACCGACTTCCTCACCCGGGACCCGACCACACCGACCGCAGATGAAATGGCCGACATTGAGCGCCGCAAGGGCATGGACGAGAGACGTCTCGAGGAGCAGAAGCGCTTCTATGAGATCGCCTCGCAGCGTGCCAAGGAGCTGGATGTGCACATGGAGGCTTTCCGACGGAAAGTCATCGAGCGCAATGGTCTGAGAGACTTGTTTGCTGAGATCCGCAAGAAGAAGCACCTCGATGATCTGGATCCGGAGTACCGAAAGTTTGCCGAGTGGCTCCGGATCGAGGTCGCTGCTACCTTGTACCATTTGTTCCTGGCTGAAGACAACAGTCCTGAGTTGTTCGCTCAGTTCAAGCGGATACATAGTCTCGTTCCTTATGGAGCTTTGAAACAGGTCATCCGCTTTACTAATCCGGCGGCCGTTATGACGAGCGTACTCGATCTGTTCATGGCGCAGCCCATGGGAGCTAAAAGTCTGCTGCAACGGATTTTCCTCTATGCGGTCGGTGATGGTGTGAAGAGTCTACAACAGAGTATCGAGAGCTTGACTGCAAGACTGGTGAACGAGGAAAAGCAGGGCGGGGAGAAGAACAGGGTGTTCTGTGAAAAGATCCGAAACTACACCTACGGACCCGATGAGGTAAAGGAGAAGATCAGAACTGAGGCGGTTGAGGAAAAGACGGATCTACTGGTCAAGCTCCTCCAAAGCGAGGAAGTCCAGCCAGAGCTCTCCCCTGATCAGATCGGTCGCGCATTCAACGCCTACGTCGCATGGGACAACGCTGTCACTAATGTCAACGAACCGGAAATGCGCGATGCAGCCGAACTGTACGCCCAACTAAAACAGCTCCTGAAACTCTACACCCGCCAGCGCGACAAGAAGATGATGCTCGAAATGGTCGAGGAACCCAACACCCTCCGCCTGTTCCGCGACCTCTTCACCATCTTCTACGAGCCCCTCGTGCGCGTCTACAAATCCGCCAACGTCTACAACAGCGTCACGGACTTTGCCTCCTTCGCCAGCGACGCCATCCAAACCATCGAGAAGGCGCAACGCGCCGACGTCTCCGCCGACCCCAACCAGACCGTGCAGTCCTTCATCGACCTCTGCGAGCGCCACGAGGCCGACCTGTACAAGTTCATCCACGAGGTCCACATCCACGACAACGGTCTCTTCGACAAGCTCATGGTCTGGATCGAAGGCATCCTCGACTTCCTCCGCAACGGTCCCCCCAGCGGCCAGAAATTGGACGTCAATGCCCTTTTCCAGGGCAGCGTCGACAGTGGCGCTGTCGACAAGGAGGAATGTGTCCGCGAAATCAACGCCCTCATCAAATGGCAGATGGCCCGCAAACGATGGCATCAGGATAAGACGCGGCAGAAGATGGCCTCAGGCGGGACGGCACAGGGCGATCAAGCGGTCGCCGCTGGTGGTCCACGGGGCAGCGCTGCCGGTGGCGGTGGTCGTGGGAGCGGCATGGCCGGCTTCAAGTCCTCGGATTTCGGCATCAATGCCCTCGATCTCCAGGACATGGGGCTCGAGGAGGACCAGAGCGACGACGAGGTCTCCAGTGATGAGGAGGCCGAGGCGGCGGATCCTATCGCTGCCGAACGCAAGCGGAGAAGGAAGAATCAGGATCTTCTGAGGAGGAATGCGGGGGAGCCTGAGAAGCCCAAGGTGCAGGAGTGTTATAAGATGATGCCCGGGTTTGTGGAGATGTTGAGGATGGTTTTGGCGTAGGGGATTTTATGCCTCGTTACCTATTCGTCGTTTTGGGTTTGGCGAGCAGGGGATAGACGGTTTTAGGGAAGGGCAGGTTTGGAATGCTGTGTAATACGTTTTGGAGATGGATACCCTAAGAAAGTAGACGAGGAGTGTGGAGCTGTTGTTGAAGATAGAGTTTTTCTTACGATGGATCCGTTCATGTTAGATGCCCCCAACTACCGACCGCTTTTTATTGAGTTTCCCCCCCCTGTCTTTTTATTCCCCCCCCCCCCCCCCCCCCCTTCTCGTTCACCTTCTCCATAGCCGGGCTGATACATAGATACAATCCCCCGGGTGCGCAGTACTTGGGTCGGAACGGAGGTGTCTATTCACCAAACTCACTGGCGAATGATTGGCACGCACGAGGTAAAAGGCTTAGTCCTTCCAGCGCCCCAATTCTGGCTCATCGTCAAGTTGAATATGTAAAGGACGTGGCTCAAGTGCGATGGCGAATTGAGGTTTTCAATAAACCTGCGTGCCTTCATTGGAGAAAGAGGGGGTTCCGTCGGAAATGAAGGTGTTCTTCGGCGTCAAGTTCTCTTTCTATTGAGCATATACTTTGATCCTGTCATGGAATATACTATAAGTCTGCCGAGAGCGATGAAGGTAAAGGAAACCTCGGTTGCGATATAACGGGCGGAAAACGGTGTGACATGACCGCAGGGATCTACAGACATCAGCACAGGTGAAAGAGCCTTCCTCTGGACAAATCCACTGATACCGTCAGGTCGCGCCAGTGGTGCAGGAAGGGACTTGACGACGACTGCTTACGAAAGCGTTCATTGCGGTCATTATCTTACTATCTCGCTAAAGATCTATCTCGTCGTCTGAAAACCTTTGGGCCAGACATCACAGACCTCGTGGTGCCAAATTATTCTCCCAATCACGCCGAGATTTCCCAGGATTCCTTCAAAATAACAGCCCCATGAAGTCCCCTACGTTCACACGGAATAGGCAATTAGCAGTCGCGGTCCGCAATAACCTTTACAGGAGCACCCCTCCAACGAACAAGAGATACGTTCCAGCCTCTCCATCGTATCCAGAATCACACCAAATGTAATCCCATCTGGATCCTCCACATCCTCCTCCGCCACAGGCAAGGCCATAGGATTGATCCATTTATCCCAGCCAGGACAAAGACTCTTAACCCGTACTTTCGTGAACGGCGGCTGCGTGACCAAGGTACGGCGGAACGAACGCGAACTCTGCATCTGAAGACGGAAACTATCCGGGAAGATCGTCATGTTGAAGAAAGGGGGATCCGTTGTGACATGCATTCCCCTAGTGTTGCCCTCTTCCTCCTCCTCCTCCCCGCCCGATATGCCGCCGAGAGTGAGAAGTCGAGCACGTCCGAAATCGGTGAAGACTGGCTTTCGGTCCCCAGGAGGAACGGCGACGCGATGCATAAGCCGTAGAAGCTTGACCGAGCTGGCGATTGCGGAATTGAATCCCTTGCAAGTGTGCTCTAGGCGGAAAAGGGTGGAGACGCCACACATAAGCAGAATGCGTTCGAGTAGCTCCGGTGTGTTGAAAAGGCGATGAGTCGCCTCAAGTTCACTGCAATCGGCGGAGTCGGTAATCGTAACGTTGCCGTGCATTGTCCTCGCTCTTGCTGTCTGTTTCGTTCCAGACATGATTGCGGAATGATGAGCAACTTCGGATATGAGGATGCTCTGATCTCTGACCTGATCTGGAAAGAGGATCCTGTTTGACTCCAGCCAGACTCAAACGCAAAGAGGCGAGCGAAGCAAACATCAAGCCTCGTGCGCACCGTCATTCACGCGCGTCCAATCCGCTTGGACGAGCCAGTATTAACAGTTCGCTCGCAGCCTGATTGCTGCGCTTCACAGGACTTCAGCTCTATCCCAGTCCGTCCATCTGACCAATCGGCTTTGGGTCATCCGTTCGTAGCCACTCCCCGTTGAAAGCATTGATCAACCAGTCTCGCAGCTTTTCGTACACAACTCGGTTGCCGTTGTGGAAATAAATGGAATGGTCGCTGTCCGGGAAAATGTGCACGTCGTAGTTCCTGACATTAGCCAGATCGAGCTTATCCAGTAAGCTCAGAGTGTTCTGGAAATGTACATTGTCATCACTTGCACCGTGCATGACGAGGAATCGCACATTATTGCTTAATGCTGTCATGTTCGAGATGGTGCTGTTATCGTAGCCCTCTGGATTGTGCTGGGGCATGTGCATATACCGCTCCGTGTAGATGGAGTCGTAAAACCGCCAGTCTGTTACCGGCGCAACAGCCATGCCGTACTTGAAAGTTTCGCCCGCATCTTGCTCGAGAGTCTTAAGCGTCATGAAACCACCGTATGACCAGCCCCAGATGGCCATCCGCTCAGCATCAACGTACTTCTTCGCGGCCCACATCTTTGCTGCAGCGATCTGATCATGTGCCTCCCAGTAGCCAATGTTGCCACGAACGATGCAACGGTGGCGACGACCCATGTAGCCTGTTCCACGAGCATCAAGCGTCACAACAATGTAGCCTAGAGAAGATGCAACATATGACTGAAAGTCTACCGTGAATTTGCGGTTGACCTGCTGGAAACCCGGGCCATTGTAGAGATAGAACAGCACTGGATATTTCTTTTTCGGATCGAAATGGGGTGGTCGGCGCTCCACGAGGTTCATGGGGAATCCGTCAACTTCGATGGTTTGGTAGAATTCGATCGGCAGCTCAGTCTTTTTCGCCAATTCCTCTAGCTCCTTGTTCTCTTCAATGGTGACCGAGAGCTCTTGCGAGGCAGATGGCGTCGAAAGAACCTTCTGCCATGGGATACCGGGGCCATGGTTCGTCAGCAACATGAACTCGCTTCCCTTCGAGAATGAAGGCTCGTAGTAGCCTATTTGCTTTGCGTCTGTAATTGCTTGAATGCTCTGTGGTCCCTCGTGGAGATCCACAGTGTAGACATGACGCTGTGTACTGCCATCCTTAGTCGCCACAAAGTAGACCAGATTGTTCTTGAGATCGACAGACGATGGGGCCTTGACCACTTCCCATTCGCCTTCTGTGAGCATGACTGGATCGGGATTGTCTAGCGGTGTGAAGTAGGCCAGATGGTCCCAGTTGTTGTGGATAACAGTATCGATGTATCCATCATAGACGCGACCTTGGGCAGGATCGGCCGGAACGAATGTGGTGGTCTCAGAGACCTCGAACCATCCTCCATCTAGCTTTTGGACGTCGCGCTCCCGGACAGTCTTCCCCGTGCGCGCATCTGCATCGATGAGGATCGTCTTCAAAATGTCGGACTCACGGTTCGTTGAACGCACAATAACCTTACCCGTCGACCCAGCCCAAACAACCTCGGTGATGAGTCGATCATCATCCGCGAAATCATTCTCGATTGGGACTGTGAATACCTGACCCTTCTGAACGTCGTATAGCTGCAAGCTCACTACGCTCATTGGCGCACCAGCCTTCGGGTATTTGATCTTTCTCGTCTCCGGATAGTTCTCTTCGCCCTCCTTCTTTTGCGATCCAGTCGGAGAAGAGAAGAAGTACTGTACAGGAAAGTCCGGTACCTGAGACTCATCTGTGCGGAAGAAAGCCACGTACTTCCCATCTCCGCTCCACCAGGTAGCCGAGTCACCAGCTAGTACTTCTTCTTCGTACACCCAATCTGGCACGCCGTAGAAGAGTTCAGAACCGCCATCGGTGGTGATACGTGTGGCGGTATCGGAGTCAAGATGGCGAATGAACATGTTGTTGTCTCTTGTGAAGACCACTGCGTCAGAGTTCGGGCTCCAAGATGCCGTTTGGACTCTGCCGTACAAGCTCGCGGGGTCTAAAGGCTCGCCGCTCTGGGTTGCAACATCAAAGATCCAGTATCTCCCGGTTCCTGAATGGCGCCAGTTGGATGCGTAGTCGGACTGTACAAGTATTTTCTTGTGATCGGGACTCGGCCATGCCTCGTGTGCAACCACAACCTCGCTATCGACCTGGAAGCGTCCAGACTTCATCAAAAGCTTACTATGTTCCAGCTGCGTCGCAGCGTCTGCACCAAGATATCGCACGTCGTGTGTAAATAGGAAGTTCCCTTCCTCTCCTCTTTCAAGCAGCAAACCATCCTCCCCTTCCGGTCCGGCTATCCAACGAACAGACTGTTGCGTCGGATACCATTGTCCGGTCAAAACCTGCTCCAGCTCTACCTTCTTTCCATTCCCCGAGGTAGTTGTCGCATGAGGATCGTGTGGCCGCTCGCTGTGACTGACGTGTCTGTCTTGACTCAAGAATAAAAAGAATGCAGCTACCCAACCGATAGCACCTACAGCGATGAGGAGGTAGAGTACGCGCCGCGCCTTCTTATCTGCAGGCTTCGTCTGGTATTTCCAGGCCAGAACGTCCTCGACATCCAGCTCGTCCTGCGGCTGCTTAAGATGGCCACGGTGGAGCCGCTCAGCGGCTTCTTTGTCGGAGAGATGATCAAGCACTAGAGACGTTGTCGATGCGGTCGACGGGGGCGTATGTGGTTTGGATTCATAGTGATCGTCGCCGCCGCCATCGACCGGGCTGGCCGGGTCGTGGGAGGTGGTCAATGGCTGTTGCTCCTCGGGTAATTCGCTACGAGGGACCATATTTACGGATTAAATCTGCTAGTACATTGCATCAAAGATAAAGGAGCCTCGCACAGAGTAGAGCAGGGAGGCTGTGAAGGTTTGCGAGTACTCAGCGCAGCGTACGGGGATCTTGGCTGAGGTGAGGTGAGGTCGGATCGGGAAGGAGTCGCAGCCTGAGGTTCACAAAGGAGCCGAGTTCTCCGTGCCAAGCATGCGACCTCTTTGTCTACCGTCGAGGAGTGCAGCGGCTTAAGTGGATGCATGCAACGCGATGATATATCTTATTGAGGACCAAAAGCAGTCGTACCCACTCTCAGCTCTATGCTTGCGATTTCTGTAATCACACAATAGCCCACAGTCATATTGCATTCCAAACCCAAGGATTTCAAGAAAAAGGATGAATAAAGAGAAATCTCACTCTGCGCGGCTATCTCCATGAGTATCCTTCATCAAGCTCTACCTATTGTCATAGGAAAAGCGCCGTATCTGTGAGATCTACTTTTCAGCATTATCCTCTCACGCCCCAGGTCCATCACGAACCACCCACCACCCACCACCCATACAATCTTAACCCCTCCCTTCCACAAATCCGCTCACCAACATCTCCAACACGTTGTTCTCCTTGATCTCACTCGTCAGGAAGACTTTGTCGCTCCATACGCTGTTCTTGCGCAGATCGATCTGGCTGGGGAAAATGGATCGGCCGGTTTCTCTGAGTCTTGGCCGCATCGACGAAGTCGAAGATGTTAATGTAGACCTTTTTCGATCTCAAGGCTAGCCAGGACGGAGGTCGTACGCAGGAGCATTAAAGATGGTCTCCGACAGAGTCGCTAAATGGCTGCATATCAAAATGGTCTCGCGAAGATGCGTGAGAGTTTTTAGCTGGAGCTGTAGGCGCCAGGTCCTGTTTGCGGAAAGTCTGCAATTTAAATGCTCTCACTCACAAGCTTGTTCAAACCGCTATGCAAAAGAGAGGATCTATCATCAATTCGTCATGCGTCAACACTTTTTTGCCACTCATTTAAAATCGCTTCTTCCCTGCAGCATTTTTACTCAAGGCCATGAGCTTCTTTTTCCTCTCTAGCTTCTCATTCTTCAATCTTTCTTCCTCTTCCAGCGCCTCCTGATCTTCCTTTCTTGCCGCCTTCAATGCTCTTGATTCTTCTTGCTCCATTTCTTCAAAACCACCTTCCATATCGTCTTCGGAATCCTCGTCGTAGTAGCCCTCCTCCTCATCCTCCGCATCATCGAGATCTGACCATGAGGCGTATCCACCATACTTGTCCTGTGCTTCTCCCTTCTTTGGTGGCGGCTTTGGTTGTGATCCAGCTGGTCGCATCGTACCCCTATACGAGAGCGGTTGCCGTTCTGGCTTCTCCTTCTCGGCCGGCTTCTTCATCGTACCCTTGTAGCTCAATTCCGGCTTCTTTGGTACGCCGGGCTTATTCATAGGTGTGCCACTTCTGCTCCGATCATCCTGTGGGGGCTGATTCTTCTTTGCTGCTTGTTCCTTTGCGCGTAGCTTTTCCTGTAGTCTCTCACGCTCTCTCCTTGAGAGCTTCTCGGCAGGCTTGTGTTGGATGCCACCAGTTGCCTGTGATTTAGCGGCAGCTTGAGCCTCGGCAGCCTTGGCCAGCATGGCGGCGAAGCCTTTGGGTTTGGAAGAGGATGCGGCGGACGCTGCCGGTGTAGGGGCTGCCGGTTTCGGAAGTTGCTTCTGCGCGGCTTTCTGTGCATTTGTCGAGGATGCGTTGATTGCAGGTGAGCGTTGGACTGCCGGAGAGGAGGGCTTCTGGGCTGTCGCGGACTTGGCGCTCAGCTGGAAGCGATTGGCGGGAGCAGTTGGTGCTGGTCTGTCCGGGCGGCCATTCTGTTCCGTCCTGACCTGCTTCTGCTTCTGCGCTGCCTCAGGCTCCTCCGATCGCCTCTTAACACCGGCGGCGGCATTGTTCGGGGTGAGCTTGAAGCGGTCTGATGATGAAGCGCCGTTCGGGGTCTGTCCGGGGGGAGCATTTGCTGGAGTACTGTTTGCGTTCGGTTTCGGTGCGCTGGCGGGTGCCTGAGGCTTGTCGCCGATGGATGATAGAAGTGAGCTGAAGGACTGAAGAGATTCAGAAGTTAGTGAGCTGATACCGGTACTCGATGGCGATACTGTCGCTACACTTACAGTCATGGTGGTGCGGCTGTCTTATCTCCACCCGTCAATGACGGGAATGATGCTCATGTCAATAATGAGCGCGAGATAAGAAAACGAAGGTGGAGGAGACAGTCGACCAGGAAGCGTGCGTACTTATACCCGAATGGGATGGAGAATGTTAACCCGCCAGTGAATGAGGATGTAAATACCAAACAGGCGGCAAGCGCTGCGGCGTAGGACTGACGGTATAATTAAGTTGAAAGGACACTCATGCGGGCTGCTCGCGTGCAATACTGTAATCCACGGGCAGCTTCCGTCAGTCCCGTTGCCGCCCAATCGCCACCAGTCTGCATCCGTCTCTAGCGTCCCTCCGGCTCAGTCCGTCGCTGCGAAGTCTTGGCGGCCCACCCGCTTTTGGTTTGAGTGATCAATTTCGGATTCGCAACCTCTGACAGTCCTGACCACGAACGACCACCCCGAACTCGAAGTCTCAGTCTGCACTGCAATTACAGTGCTTAAAAGCGATTGATTCTCTTGTTCCTTGACATCCACCACCAACTGTATGCAGCCTCACCCCCATCTGCGCTGCGATCTTCGCAGACGCCGGACCTGGCACTGAGAACAGACTCGCTAATTGCGCGTGAACAGACAACACCGTCAAAATGAAGCACATGGCTGCATACCTCCTCCTTGGCCTCGGCGGCAACACCTCCCCGTCGGCCAACGACATCAAGGAGGTCCTCGCCTCCGTCGGCGTTGAGGCTGAGCAGGCCCGCATCGAGTCTCTCCTCAAGGAGCTTGAGGGCAAGGACATCAACGAGGTACGCCTACCGGGAAAACCCCTTCCAGCACGTGAAAACCTGGAAGAATTTTAGCTAACACCATCCGCAGTTGATCAAGGAGGGTACCGAGAAGCTCGCCTCCGTCCCATCTGGCGGTGCCGTCGCTGTCGCCCCGGCTGCTGCCCCGGCCGCTGGTGGTGCTGCCCCGGCTGCTGAGGCCCCGGCCAAGAAGGAGGAGGCCAAGGAGGAGTCCGACGAGGACATGGGCTTCGGTCTGTTCGACTAAGCGGATCGTCTCTGGGACGATAACTAAAGAAGCCATGTGGTGAAGGATGAATTGTGAGGAGGACACTCGTTGGTGGAAAAGGCACGCAAAGGCTTTGACACCAAGCGCTGTTGCAATGCGGAGCAGGCCATGTTCATCAAGATGGGCCTGTATTGAGGCATTCTGGCTGAGCTAGACAGTGAACGAATCACAAGCAATTCACCACAGACACGTGCATCATTGTCTCATGTTCTTCGATTTGATCTCGTATCTACCGGGCTCCCTTTGTAGAGCACACTCGAGCGCCTCGAGACATGTGATAAAACTATTGGCGTGAGCAGCCGACAGGAGCTTCATCTGGACGTATGGCAAGCGAAAGTGCAACAAACACTTTATGTATGCCAACAACCTCATGGGAATGATGCGGCCGATTTCTGTTGAACGCCGCCAAAGGAGCAAGCTGACTGTCTCGAACCTCGCTCCAGGAGCTGCACAAGACCTTTTGGTCATGATAGAATCCTCTTGCATTCAACAATGGTGCATTGCAGTAGCAAATCTCAAGCGCAACGGACACGCGGGGTCAAAGTGATCGCCGCACCCGTGGACGGTTCAGGAAATTCCTGCCTCAGGCATGCAAAATTTCTAGCGCGCAGCGCCAAGCATCGCACTTTGATTCTTGAAGTCTCCGCTTCCACCTTTGAGTGAAGTGATCTCGGCAGCGACCAACGTCAACACATCGCCATCACCGTCGACGACTAACACCGCAGCCATGGCCGACCAGGAATACGTACGTCCAGAGCGCTTCGTGGAAATGTACATCGACGACGTAGCTGATAGTTTGAACAGAACCCAGAGGAGGCAGCTGGTATGCGCACACCATGATTTCGACCGAACACCGCAGCGCTCCTTCGCAACCCATGACAACCGCACGAGGATAAAACCCTGTGGATAGGCCACGAAGGGGCGCTGGAAGATAGGATATCGGGCTGACTTGACATCTGTGATACAGAGTTGAAGAGAAAGAGAGCGTTCCGCAAGTTTTCCTACCGCGGCATCGACTTGGATGAGTACGTGCAGCGCATGATCAGTATCCGGCAATGGCTGAGGACAAGTATGCTGATACAACTCCCGAATTCAGGCTCCTCGACCTCTCCAGCGAGCAGCTCCGCGATGTCGTCCACGCCCGTGCCCGCAGACGGTTCAACCGCGGCCTCAAGCGCAAGCCGATGGGCTTGATCAAGAAGCTCCGTAAGGCGAAGCAGGAGGCCCCGCCGAACGAGAAGCCCGCCGTCGTCAAGACTCACCTCCGTGACATGATCGTCGTTCCGGAGATGATCGGCTCCGTCATTGGTGTCTACTCTGGTAAGGAGTTCAACACCGTCGAGATCAAGCCGGAGATGGTCGGCCACTACCTGGCTGAGTTCTCTATCTCCTAGTAAGTCTTGCCATTTTCGCTACAGTGTTTGAAGTAATTGATGCTAACAATGTCCCTAGCCACCCCGTCCGTCACGGTCGCCCGGGTATCGGTGCTACGCACTCTTCCCGTTTCATTCCCCTGAAGTAAGCTGTCTATGGTGGGATATTGCTCTGGTGCATTATGGCTTCTGGCTCGACACGGATAGAGTCAGATCAGTAGCATGAAGGCAGGCGGGTGAGATAGTCCTCCAAAAAGAAGATTTTCTCAAACTTTTGCTTCCCTTTTTTTTCTTTTTTTTTTTTCTCTAATGAATCTTTGGTTATCCATCCCACTTTTCTATGCGCCTGATGGCAACTACCGCCTAACAGCAACGGATAAGCCTCTGGCTCCCTACGTTACTATTCACATTCTAGTGTCGCTCTTTTATAAGCTACAAGGTTGCCGCTCAAACTATGGCCGTTTTACTTGTTGCGGACTCCGCCCAGAAGCCTTCGAGACATGAAACAGGAGGTCCAGCAATGGGACTGCTTGAGTACATGGGGTTCTGTCCTTCCGTGCGCAGACGACCCCTCTCGCAGGTATCTCACGTCCCCGCAATCCCGAATACCCAACTTGGGAAAAGTTCCGATGCCTCTTTCAGCTCTTGGCCTCGATCTGTTCGTACGCGACGTAGGAAGATGGATTGGCTAGGTAAGTACAAGCTACTACAGTAGCCGAGGGTGGCTATCAGCTCGGATTCGCATGGTGGGTGGTAAGTGTTTTTAGAGCGCTCTCAGCTGGGCAATGACCTATTGTTCTCTTGTGGGATCTAGCTTGGAGACACTCCTCTCGTCCCTAGCATCTTGTTCCCTCACTCCGACATCTCTGCAACCGGCGCACGTACTCAGCATCAACGGCAGTGGAAAATGGCCCTTCCGACCGAGATGAACGCCTGGGTCGCCAAAATGGGCCATCGCGAACCTTTCCGTTCTCGTGTTTCAGTTCCGGATGTTGCGCCGGACGGTTTGCTAGTGAAGGTCGAGGCTATGGGCGTCTGCCATAGCGATTGCTCGTTGCTTAAGCTTGACGAGCCGATTTATCATATGAAGCGGGAGTATAGTGAGTACCTCATCCTTCTCCTGCTCCTGCCTCCTTCTTTCTGCCCCACCCCTCTGTGAGGGAATATCCACAACGGAAGGGAGATACGTCAGCTGATTTGACCACGCAGTTCTTGGTCACGAAGGTGCGGGCAAAGTCGTCAAAATTGGCTCAGACGTCAACCCCGATCTCTTCGACATCGGAGATCGAGTCGCTATCCATCTCATCCCCGGCTGCAACAAACCGGACTGTCTGGAATGCTCCCGCGACTTGCACGTGCTCTGTAAAGCCGATGAGAGCGGCAATTACGGGCTCGGTAGGGACGGCATGTTCGCGGAGTACGTCGCTTGTCAGGCTCGCGCCGCAGTCAAAGTCCCGGATTCGGTGGCAATGCCTGCTGCGGCTGTCGCGCCTGATGCGGTTTTGACGGCTTATCAGGCGGTCAAGTACACAGGCGCTGTCCGGCCGGATCATACGATTGTCATCTTCGGGTTGGGTGGCGTCGGTTTGAACGGTGTTCAGACTGCTCTCCATCTCGGCGTCAAGCGGATTCTGGTCGTGGATAAACGTCAGCATAGTCTGGATGAAGCTGTTGCTCTAGGCATTCCTAAAGAAGATTGTTTCTGCACGGGTGATAATTCCGAAGAGAAGAAGATCGAGCAATTTATCGCGGAGAATAACATCCAGGTTGATGTCGCCATCGACTTTGTTGGCCACGCCGATACTATACTTGCCGCGCAGATGCTCGTCCGACCTGCTGGATTGATCGTGCAGGTTGGTTTGCTGGCCCAGCATGCACCTCTGATTCCCGGCTACCTCGTCATGCATGCGAAGACGATCAAGGGGAATTACAATGGGAGCCTGGACTCTTTCGCCGAGGTCATGGAGTTGATGGCACAGGGAGTCTTGAAACCCAAGTTGGAGACGGGGAGTATTGAAGATTTACCCCAGGTCTTGAGGGATCTGGATGATGGTAAGGTGAAGACCAGGATGGTTTTATTGCCGGATTGGAAGGAGTGAGACGTGAATATGCATGGGAAGGAGTTGGGGACATTTATTGTCAGGTAACGAAGGGAACTTTGAATGTATGCAGGTGCTTGGGCTGTCGTTGCTGTGACAAAGTCATGAAGGGTGTCTTGATTATAATGACAGCGGGCGTGGGTGACAATCCCTACTGGACCACAACGCTTCACAACGTCGAACTTCAGCTACCTCTGCACTCCCTCCATATTCACGCTACCGAGATTTGTCTCCCTGCCATCGAACTTCTGTCCTCTCACTGCCGCGACTAAGCCCTCAAGCCAGTCTTGGTGCCCCAGTAACATCCGATTCGGTTTCACTTCCGCCAGCTGTGCAGCAGGCTTACCTACTTGACTTTCCTGCGTTAGAATTCGTACCCTGCCACCCGGTAACTCCTCGATAAGCCAAGCATGGTAAACCTTCACCGCCGTCTCGGCGTCTCCATCCAATCCTGCTGACTATGCCAGCCTACCTACGGGACCCGGTTCGATCGATTCCTCGACCTTGCAGTCTAATACTGGGAAGCCGAAAGTCGAAAAGCGGAACGTGTCACCTTGTTTCAAGAAGTTGCCTGACGGAGGTGGCGTGACCTGCTCGACATTATGGCCGTAATAAGTCTCCCACTGCGTGCAATCGGCGAGTTTGGACCAGATTTGAGAGGCGGAAATGTCTTTGACGACCGTTTCGTTCGAAGTGAAGTTGTCGGATGTTCCTGGGAGGTATTCTTGGGGCCAGCGGATGGCTGCGTTGGTTGCTTCAGACATGGCTATTCGACTCTGGCAGTCGTCTATGAGATTTGATTTCTGTTCCTCCGTGGTTGCGGTATATATGGAGACGTTCGGCCAAATCTCAGTGTTTAAAACGTAACTCAGAGGTCTTGCACTGATCGGGGGAGCTTGACACAATGTCCTACATTCATGTCCACCTGAGACTGCTAAAAGTAGTGTGTATTATAGTACCTACCTCGGAGGTAGAAGTATGGATGCTAGTAGATACCTTACCTAGGTAGGTACCGAGTGAGGTGTCGGGCATTGGAAATCGGAAAGCGGCAATGAAGCACGAGCCGCCTCCGCGTAACGCTATTCCTTGCCCTGCCAAGAGCCGACAGCTGTACAGTGAGGACAGCTTGAAGCTCCCGCCCGACCCATTGATCGGTCCCATTATTGATTCATCAATGTCCATGCCCGACGTCCTTATGTCCTCTTGATTCAGGATCCGTTACGCCGCCGACTACAACCCACCCATCATGGCGGCTACCAAGCCCTCGGGCAGCGACAATCCCGCCGCCTTCTTCTTCCAGGGCGAGACCGGCCGCAACACTCGAGGTCTCCTCCGTCTGATCATCCTGTGTACCATCGCCGCCGCCGCCGTCGCCAGCAGACTCTTCTCCGTCATCCGATTCGAATCCATCATCCACGAATTCGACCCGTGGTTCAACTTCCGCGCCACCAAGTACCTGGTGAACCATGGCTTCCATGCCTTTTGGGATTGGTTCGACGACAGTACGTAAGCCCCCCATTGCAGCGGGGAAGTGTGCACGTATATGTATACCTATACAGCACAGGGCAAAAGCCAGGCAGCGAGCAATGGATATGTAATGAGGGCGACCTCCAATGGCATCGAGACTAACGGTGTTGCAGGGACATGGCATCCTCTCGGACGTGTTACCGGTGGTACTCTCTACCCAGGACTGATGGTGACCTCCGGCACCATCTACCACGTCCTCCGCTTCCTCACTCTGCCCGTGGACATTCGTAACATCTGCGTTCTGCTCGCACCGGGCTTCTCTGGTCTAACAGCCTTTGCTTCTTACCTCTTCACGAGCGAGATGAGCGACTCGCCGTCCGCTGGTCTTCTGGCTGCCATCTTCATGGGTATTGCCCCTGGCTACATCTCCCGCTCTGTAGCCGGCTCCTACGACAACGAGGCCATCGCCATCTTCCTGCTTGTCTTCACCTTCTACCTCTGGATCAAGGCCGTCAAGCTTGGAAGCATGATGTGGGGTGCTCTGACCGCACTCTTCTATGGCTACATGGTGTCGGCATGGGGTGGTTACGTCTTCATCACCAACCTGCTGCCGCTCCACGCCTTCGTACTGACCTGTATGGGCCGCTTCAGCCCAAGACTTTACGTCTCGTACACGACCTGGTATGCCTTGGGAACCTTAGCCTCCATGCAGATTCCATTCGTCGGCTTCCTGCCAATCAGGAGCAGCGACCACATGGCTGCGCTCGGTGTCTTCGGTCTTATGCAGCTTGTTGGTGCTGCTGAGTGGCTCCGGTCTCAGCTGCCATCGAAGCAATTCCAGACCGTTATTCGCGCGGCCGTGCTCCTCATCTTCGCCGGCGCTTTCGGTGCCCTTGTCCTGCTTACCGTATCTGGTGTTGTTGCTCCCTGGTCCGGCCGATTCTACTCTCTCTGGGACACTGGCTACGCCAAGATTCACATTCCTATCATTGCCTCCGTGTCCGAGCACCAACCGACTGCTTGGCCTGCCTTCTTCTTTGACCTGAACATGTTGATCTGGCTCTTCCCTGCTGGTGTCTACATGTGTTTCCGCAACCTCAAGGATGAGCAGGTCTTCATCGTGATTTATGCTGTCCTGGCCAGCTACTTCGCAGGTGTCATGGTTCGTTTGATGCTGACTCTGACACCGGTCGTGTGTGTGGCTGCTGCGATGGCTCTGAGCCAGATCCTCGACACCTTCCTGGTTGCATCTTCGCCAAACGAGGGCTCATCGACGCAGGCGAACGGAACGCCACCAAGCGCAAACGCCAATGGTAACCTTGCCGACAAGTTCTCTGCTTTGCCAGACACCCTGCGCAGCACCAAGTCTCCTCTTGTTGGTATCTACTCTTATCTCAGCAAGTCCCTGATCACTGGCGCCATCACTTCTTATTTGCTGCTGTTCGTCCTGCACTGCACATGGGTCACCTCGAACGCCTACTCTTCGCCTTCCGTTGTGCTCGCCTCTCGCCTTCCGGACGGTAGCCAGCACATCATCGATGACTACCGTGAGGCATACTACTGGCTGAGACAGAACACCCCGGAGACTGCTAAGATTATGAGTTGGTGGGACTACGGCTACCAGATTGGTGGTATGGCCGACCGTCCGACGCTGGTCGACAACAACACCTGGAACAACACTCACATCGCGACTGTTGGCAAGGCCATGTCCAGCCGGGAGGAGGTGTCGTACCCTATCATGAAGCAACACGAGGTTGACTACGTGCTTGTCGTTTTCGGTGGACTGCTCGGGTACTCGGGTGACGACATCAACAAGTTCTTGTGGATGGTCAGGATCGCTGAAGGTAAGTTCCAACCGTTTTTGTGGCCTCATGACAGGAGAATTCTGCACGTTCGAAGCCGAATCACGCCAGATCGGACAGGTTGCTAACACTTATTGCTTTTAGGTATCTGGCCTGACGAGATCAACGAGCGCGACTACTTCACCCCGCGTGGCGAGTATCGCGTCGACGACCAGGCTACGCCCACTATGCGCAACTCGCTTATGTACAAGATGTCTTACTACAACTACGACAAGCTCTTCCCCGGCGGTCAAGCCATGGACCGCGTCCGAGGCTCGCGCCTGCCGGCTGAGGGCCCTCAGTTGAACTCGCTCGAGGAAGCTTTCACTAGTGAGAATTGGATCATCAGGATCTTCAAGGTCAAGGACTACGACAACTTGGGCCGTAGTCACCAGGAGGCTTCGGCTTTCGAGAAGGGCAACAAGAGGAAGAAGGCGGCGGGAAGCAAGAGGAAGGGGGCGAGAGTCCTGCGGGTCGATTGAGATGGGTTGAAGGAACTAGTCGAGTGACGCCTTGATGGCGTCCGTTGTAGCATACAAAAATGATCGGCATCAGATCTTGGATTTTCATTTGGAACAAAAGTCGGCCGCTCACCGTGGGCCTGGTTCAGTTTGGGTCGCGCGTGGGTTCAGTGCCTATCACTGCTCGATGAGCGTGTTCGTTGCATGGCATGTTTTTCTCTTCGTGTTCTTTTTCCCGGTCTCTCCGCATGGTCGGGAAACGAGACTGTCTTCAAGAATTATCAGGTCGCAACATGCCGGCAATGTTGATGCTTGCAGTATACTCGGTCCACGTCGTCCCTCAACGACATCTACTCCCAGCGTGATCACGTTGGAAGGCCTTACATCTGCAGGCCAAACGAAGCGCTCGAGCTGAACGGGCCGGGGGAGATCCATCCCCGCAGCCGCCCGACAGACTAGCCGAAGGTAGAATGTGGTTTCGTGCACGACTATAGAGCAAAAGTAAGGTAGGTACCGTGCGTACATAGTAGATTTCTGTACCATTGCATTTCCTTCTTCAGCGCGAATCTTACATTTTGTGTATCTTGCAAGCCATTCGTATCCATACCTGAGCTGTTGTCTACGCGTTACGAAGAGGAGCCCGCAAACACCAACACACGGGATCCGAGCCCCTCAACATGTATTCCCATCCGATCCGCATTCATAGGCCTTCAGAAGCTGACACTCGTTAGGTATCTCCTCCGTCGCGCTGCGGCGCGCTCGCTTTGTGCGCAGCCCTCTCGTTCGAGTGCAAGCTACCGACCTATCTGCCGCGTTACCGCTTCACAACCGACCAGCTACAGACCCTTTCATCAGTCCCGGATATGGCGAGCAGAAGGCGAGCAGAAGAAGGGGGTTGAGGCTAGTCCGGCAGAAGCATCGACATCTGGGGAGACTGTCACGACGGAGGCCACTCAGGCTGAAGAAAGCATCAAGGAAGGGGACATTAAGGAGGAGAGCATAGCCACCCCCGATGTTGCCGATGCAGCACAGAAACCTCACCAAGAGCCAGCATCACACGATGCTGTGTCAGAATCTTCGGGGACGACTTCAGCGCCGCTTGGACAGACAGAGGCACCTACGGAAACGGAGCAACCTGCTGAGAGTATAAAGGAGAAGGCGCAGGACCTGGCTTCGTCCGCTGCACAGACCGCTCAGGAAGCCACTTCTTCTGCAGCGCAGAATGTCTCCTCAGCAGCATCTTCGACCGCCGAAAAAGCGCGACAAAGCAATCCCTTCGACAAGACCCCTTCTCAGTCTGGAGGCCGCCCTCAATCCTCCGCCTCGCGCTCGCCTTCCCGTATCCTCTACATCGGCAACCTCTTCTTCGAAGTCACCGCCCCGGAACTGGAAAAGGAATTCTCCAAACTCGGCGACATCACCAACTCTCGCATCGTCGTTGATTCGCGAGGGCTGTCGAAGGGCTTTGGCTACGTTGAATTCGCCACCCAGGCCGCCGCCGACCGTGCCGTCAGACAGCTGGATCAGAAGGTCTTCCAGGGCAGGAGGATGGCTGTGCAGTATCACATTCCTAAGACCGGAATCTCTCCCCGCGGTCAGATTTCGAAGCAGCTGAACACGCCGAGTAAGACGTTGTTCATTGGCAATATGAGCTATCAGATGTCGGATAGGGATTTGAACGGTATGTCATTACTTTGAGGACGAGGATGTGAAGGGTGATTAGTGCTATTACTTGAGAGTTGATCATGCTGACATTGAATGAAGATCTCTTTAGGGAAATCCGAAATGTGCTCGACGTCCGGGTCGCTATCGACCGTCGATCTGGCCAACCTAGAGGGTTTGCCCACGCTGATTTCATCGATGTCGCGTCGGCGGAGAAAGCGAAGGCGCATCTGGAGAAGAAGGTCGTGTATGGGAGACCGCTGAAGGTCGATTACAGCAGGGACAGCTATCGGTCAAAGGGTGCTTCTTGAGTCTGAAGAAGTAGTGGCAAAGCCTCTTTGTGAAGTTGCAGGAGAAGTAGCGTCAAGGAAAAGTTTCTGAGCGAGTACTTGGGGTCGCCATGTGGCCATGTGGCCGAGTGGCGGATTGGAGATGAGGAGGTGGTTGTATTATACATGTACTTTTTCGTGGATGTAATATAGCAGCGTGGATGTTTTTACAGGCGGTCATTCGAACGTGAAGACGCCTACGTCAATCCTTCCTCATCACACTCCATCAGTGTTGCTCTTCCTCTAATTTCCTCTGAGAGTACGACTACCCTCAACTCTTCAACGGTCCGGAGGAAGCGATCAATCAGGAAGACAAGTCACGTGGACAGAGGGTTGTACAGTAAGCTGTCCGGCATCTGCATCTAATCTCGGGCTTGGCACTCACCGACCTCGGTATCTCCGCTTACATCACCAACACCACCTGCACCTTCACATGTGTCCAAGTCCAAACACACCCATACACAGCGTACCTTACTACACCCATCTTTTATACATTAATTTGCAGAGTGAAAGCTTCAGGCGAAAGCGTGTAGTCTAAGCCTGTCTTCTCCACCCTCTACATCGTCTATCACCAGTCTGCCGCCGTCACCATGTCCTTCCTCGGCGGACCCGAGTGCTCAACAGCGGCCAACCCGCTCGCGCAGTTCCAGAAGCAGACCTCCGCCGACACTTCACTCCAACGCGACCGCCTCACCTCCCGAGGCCCGAATCAGTTCAGTGGTTTCAGAAGCCAGCAGGGATTGCCAGAAGATGCGGCTTTCCAGGACTTCCAGGCAGCCGGGCCACAGTTCAACGAGACTCTGCCGGCAGCGCATGACCCGAGACTCTTTGAGATGGAGCAGATGAAGCGGGCTTCCCAGTTTGGTGGTGGCGATATGGGAAATAGCTGGGCTGCCGAGTTTGGACAGCAGGGCCCTCAGGGTTTCGCACAGCAGCCGGCACAGAGTCGAGCTGGAGCTTTCAGCCCTGCTGATTTCGCCAACTTTCGCCAGCAGAACAGCGCTGCGTCGCCTATGCAACGGAACGGTAGCCCTGCGGCAGCGTCGGGCTACGCTGGTCAGAGTGCGTTCAGCCGGCCACCCATGTATGGGTCAGCGTTCGGTGGCGGCTTCGGAGGCATGCAGAGACCCATGTTCCAGTCCGGCATGTACGGACAGCAGCAACCGCAGACATTCGAGGGGAAAGGAAAGGGTCGGGTGCAAGAGCTGAGCGATACAGATTGGGAGAAGCAGTTTGAGGAGTTGAGCACACAAGATCGTGAAGTGGAAGATCTGGATGCTGAGGCGCAAAACGCAGTGGAAAGGGAGCTCAATGATCTGGATCGGTAAGTCGTGATTCCTGCAGGACCCTTGAATGGAGAACGGAGGACGGTCGTCTGACGCCTAGCGGTAGATCAGAGACTGGCTTCGGCGATTTTGAGAATATTTGGAATTCTATCCGAACTGAGACTGACGCAAACAGGGACATGCTCGGTGACGAAGAACTCGCGAAACACATGGGTGAAGGCTTTGATGAGTGGAAGGACTTTGACGGGATGGGTCATGATTTCTCTGGCTTAGGCACGCATGATTTCTCCCAAGGACCGGAGCTTGGCAACTATCTCTTCGAGGAGAACAACCCCTTCAAGGAAATACCGAATGCTTTTGAGGAGGGCATGAAGATCCTACACGAAGGCGGAAACCTCAGTCTAGCTTCTCTCGCCTTTGAAGCAGCTGTTCAAAAAGATGAGAACTTCACCGATGCCTGGGTTGCGCTCGGTCAGGCTCAGGCTCAGAACGAGAAGGAAGCTCCCGCGATTCGAGCATTGGAACAGGCCATCAAGCTCGACCCATCGAATCTTGAAGCGCTCATGGGTCTTTCAGTTTCTTACACCAACGAAGGCTACGATTCACTGGCCTATCGCACCCTTGAACGCTGGGTTGGCGCCAAGTATCCTCAACTCGGCGTAGCTCCGCGAGGGCTAGAGGACGACGCAGCAGAAGAGATGGGCTTCACGGACCGCCATCTCTTGCATGAGAAGGTCACCAATCTGTTCCTCGAAGCTGCTCAGATGAATCCAGAAGGCGGAAACGTGGATGTCGATGTCCAAGTCGGGCTCGGTGTACTCTTCTACGGCAGCGAAGAATACGAAAAGGCTATTGATTGCTTCAACGCTGCGCTTGATTCTTCGGAGCATGGTGCGCTGAAGAGAGAGGGCGAGGAGCATCTCCTCTGGAACCGTCTAGGCGCTACCTTGGCCAACAGCGGAAGAAGCGAGGAGGCTATCGAAGCTTACAACCGTGCCCTCGATCTCCGGCCAAACTTCGTCCGCGCCCGCTACAACCTGGGAGTGTCATGCATCAATCTCGGGGTTCTAGAGACAGCTGCTGGACACCTTCTTAACGCCCTCAGCATGCACCGACTCATTGAGGCCGAAGGTCGTGCCAAGGCTGCAGAGCTGTTGAGAGATGGGCAAGGTAATGACGTCGACGACCGAGTGGTCGAAGGCTTGCTGCAGCAGAACCAGAGCACGAATCTGTACGATACGCTTAGGAGGGTCTTCAGCCAGATGAGCAGGAGGGATCTGGCTGAGATGGTCGGTCCGGATATGGATCTTGACAAGCTGAGGGGCGAATTTGAGTTTTAGGACGACTTGAATGCGGATCCTAAGTATTGCGAGACGCCTAAGTGGAAAGCGGCCTTACCATTTGGCGAGAAGGTGACCTCGATGAGTGGAATCGCCAACCTAAAGCAATACACTGACGAGGTTATCTCAGTGAACACACGGGCCGAATTCTGCCAAGTGATGTTGACCTTGATAGAGCAAGGCTTTGTTCCCAAAGGCTGGAGCAAAGGTCCTAAAGGATTCTGGCAACTCGCCTTCAAGATGAGCAGGTCGGCACATTTATAATGGCGCGCTCTGATACAGGACTCGCCCATTTTAAGTCTCTCAAAATAAGCTTGACGAAGGACCGATGATTGATAAATTGGTCATCACGCTCACAGTTTCGATTGATTACGTGCCAAAGAAGATTCATTCTGCATCTGCACATGCTAAGCATGATGGGGCATACAAATAGTCAAGAAAGACGGTGCTGTCAGAGAAGCACCCTTTTCGCAACCCTCTCGTTGTACTGATTCACGGAAGAGCAAGAAGTGCGGCTTTAGCTGAGTGCTTCAGTGTAGATTAAGGACGAATGGAAGATACATAGCTCACTATCCAAGCAAAGTGTTCACGACCTTGTCTTTAAGATTGTTTGTAAGCTTTGTTGTCTGCCGAAATCGCCCCAAAACTTGGTATTCCACAAAATCTTCGTGCATACGAAGTGCAATCCCTCTCAAGCTTCTGTGGGTGCGCTGTACAGCGTGGGCATGGCAATATCTGCTTGCACCTGCTCATGCTCTGATGCAAAAATGTACTGTCATCCCAGCCCTCTCATCTCTGACTGAGCAAGAGGCACCGATGACATTGAAGGCCTGCCTCATGCCCACTGTTCGGGCAAGCCTGTCGCGAATTATAACCTGCTGCAATTCTCTGTCAGTCCAAGTTCTACCCATCGATTCGACAAACAGGCTGATAGTCACCTTAATGCCGCCTTTTGGCTCTCCTCGTCGCTTTCAGGATCATCCCAATTGCCTTCTCGTCGTCCAACGCCTTCTCAAGGGCCCTTATGCGGGCACAAAGTCTGCTGTTCTCTTTCAGTAGATCGTGTCCTAGACGTCGGAGTTGCTCGACGTATGGCGATGAGTCGAGGATGCGCATTTGGTCCTGTTGAGTGTGGTCGTGTTGATTGGGATGAGAGCTGGTTGGAGCCATTGATGAAGTTACTGTTGCAGTACTTGTTTGGCGGGGTGATGCAGATTCAGACGACGGGTCTTTTGGATTTGGGGTTTCTTTGCAGAGAGGATGAGATAGCTGGTGAGATTGCATGGGATTGTTGAAGATATAATTCCAATGTCTCTACATGTTCAGGAGTGCCTTGGAAAGTCCGGGTAACCAAGATAAGTCCTTTGTCTCAATGTCCTGTTTGAGAACATGAGACATGTCTGCGTAAACGCTGCTAGGCCAGGCGATCGATCTCCAAGATGGTCTCAGTTTTCTCCTGCCACCGACTTACAATCCCGTCGGAGAAGCAGAGACTTATTTCTTCTCGCATACCGTTATGAATGGCGAAGCAACACCGCTCAAGAAGATCCTGCCTGTCTTCGCATCGTGTACCGCCGTAGTTGTCCCAGGCAATACCTCACCCTTGGCATCTTCCAAGACCTTCTCCCACTTCCATTGTTTCTCGCCGCTCTCGCTCTCCGTCTGTCTGAGCCGCAAGACCGTACTGGGCGGATTCTTGTTCAGAGGATCTTCCATAGCCTCCATCATCGTCGTGAGGTCAGAGAGCGCCGCAATGTAGATGTCTCCTTCGCTATCCTGGCTGAGGTTGTCGATGGGATAGGGGATGGGAATGTGCTCTACGAAGTCCAAACCAGGATCCATGCGCTTGGTCTTGTAGACGTGGATCCCACCTTTGCCGCTACTGGGGACGTAGACGTAGCCATTCTTCGGATCTCGGATGAGACCGTTGGGAAAGGTGAGTCCGTCAGCGACAGTGCGGCACCCCCGAGCTGTAGTGCAGTAGCTGACGTCTCCAGTCCCGACGACAGGACTCAACTGGTGGCTTCGGCCTGTTTTGTGCGGGCCATGATCATTTGTTACGTAGAATGCGTTCTTGCCCATAGCTGCAACACGATTCGGCGTGGCGAGATTTTCATGGGCAAAAGTCTGGAGATGCTTCATTTCTGTGGCGTCTGGCGGCGCCAAAACAAAGCGTTCGACTGTGCTGTTGGCGCCAACTTCTGCATTGTCCAAGAGTTCGCCTGTGATTGGGTGTACAGACGGGCGGTTGTTGACGACGAAGAAGTTGACACCTGCCGAACTGTCTACGCCAGTGAAGCCGACAAGATGGAGACTTCCATCCCCGTTGACACCGTGAAAGTTGTTGGTCTGCACAATTCGATACTCGTAACTCTCGCCTTTAGGGTTATCAATCTCCATTGCAATGATGGCATCGTCAAGGGCGCGGCCAGACGCATTTAATCTGCCGACGTTGGGCAACCATTGCTTTCGTGCAAAAGGGTCCGAGCAAGCCAGAAAGAGCTGTCGCGATGTCTCGGATAGCCACATGTCCTCGCATGCTTGCAGAATTGGATCTCGGATTTGCCGGCACTGGTATGGAAAGTCTGAGATGGGCTGAAGGGTGCGGCCCACACCAAGTGCGACGAAGAGAGCATCTTTGAGGACGACTTGGTAGAGGACTGCAGCTACGACTATCAGCGGTACACCGAACTTGAGCATGGTTCCTGCCATGATGTTGCCCGTTATAGAGAAAGCACAGAGAAGGCAGTGGACAATTCAGTTCCCCTTTGACAACGAAGAGTGGAATACTGTGGGTGGGAGCTAACCGTTACGCCTAGCGCATTACCGTAATGAGCGTAATGGTCGGAACGGTCTTCGCCCTGCTGAGCAGCGAGCGAGTCGGGTCCTAGGGACAGTGCAATACGCAGAGCCTGGTTGAAAAGACTGCATGTGTTTGACCGCAGCGATGGCAAAAAGGAGGTAGATACAGTAGCAACTTGCAAGTGAAGGTCACCGTCTGCAAGCTTGGGCCAAATCTCACGTACTATGTATCGTACAGCATTAGCTCATCCTCCAAATTCGGAACCGGTCGGCAACGGCTCGTTCAGGAGCGGCATCATCAAGTAAGCATTAACTGTAACGGTCCGTAGTCTTGAAGTCAACGAGGTAGGTGGTGGTCTCCGAAGTCGTGAACCACGTTCGACAATACATCCACAAGACCATCCTCACTGCACATTCAATCGACGCCAATCCAACACACAATCGCCCATCATGTCGACCTCCATCCTCGACTCCCGTCAGCTGTTCCAAGCTGCGAAGCTCGTCGCTGTGCCTCTACCATTTGCTCTCGCCGGCTACTCCTACGCTTTCTCCCAGAACGCTGTACCCGCGCTCTACGACCAACCCGCCGAAGTCAGCACACCTGCTATCAAGGACATTTACCAGAGCGGCGCCAAGTTCGTCGTGCCCGGCAACATCCTTTCTCTCGCCGCAACGGCATACCTCGCATGGAAGGTTCCCGCCCAGCGCAATCTTTGGGCCACTGCGGCAGGCTCTCTCGTAGCCTTGATCGCCTGGACGCCATTGGTCATGCGTCGATCCAACATCGTTCGTCTGCTTGAGATCTCGGAGAGCAAGGCCCTGCAGGAAAAGGCAACAGCGACACTTGAGGCAAGACAGCTGCTCATCAAGTGGGTGCGACAGAACTACGTTCGGGCAGCTTTGGCTTTCGTCGCTGGCGTTTACAGCGTCAGGGCGACCATTGCTTAGATGATTAGAGCGGAAACACCATTTGCGATGTACGATACAAGACAGTGAGGATTGTGTATAAGAGTGTAATTCTTGGCTTGTCAATCCCGTGGCAATTGCGGTCTCTTCCTCTCCTTGCAAGTGCCGGGTATCCATCTCGTCCCGGTGATCTTGAAATCCGCAAGTCTAGTTTCACAATTGCACATACCATACGCTGTCTTCGGCGGCCATACCGTGCCCTCGGCCTATGCCATATGTGTGTTGCATCTGCGAGATCAATACTGGATATCGTATAGCATGAAGGAAAGGCCCGCAAGATTAGAAGCTGTCTTGGCTATTCACGGAATATACAAGTTCACAAAAGCAGAACGCAAGGGCATTACGATCCGAGATATGGCAGTAGAACAAGGAGGCATGCTACTAGCCGCTGCTTAGGCAGCATAGCTTGCGCCACGTCCTAGTCGCCGCACTATCATCCCATCACTGACCACCATCCCAGGACTCTGCGTTGCCTCACTAGCCGACGTGTTCTGCCCTGCGTGCATTCCACCATCAGAAAGCCCGGCGAAAGCATCATCCGCTGTCCCCATGGCTGGCGATTGCACCGCACTGCTCGCAGCCCGCACAGGGCCCTGAGGCCTATGCTGCCGCTGGCTGTGCGCCTGCTCTGTACGGTCCGCAAAATCGCCATACGTATGACTGGTGCGCGATGTAGCGGAAGAAAGCGGCGACATCCCTGAATGCGGGGCTTGATATTCGCCAGTAGCTACTTGCTTCTTCTCTGTCGTGGTACGCTCTGCTGCATCTTGGTTTGGGTTCGCAGTCTCGTATTCGAGAATCTTGATGAATTTGTAGAATCCCGCTGCCACGATCGAGCCGAGTATAGGGCCGACCCAGTAGACTTGGTAAGCTTGTTAGCCACTCTGTGTTGGTCGTTGCCGTTGACGAATTCGTTGAAAGGGGGATGCTTACTCCAATGGTAGCCATTGAACTGGCGGTTGACGACACAAGGTCCAAAGCTCCGAGCTGGGTTCAGGCTGCCGCCTGTGAAGTAGACCCCGACCAGCTCGGCGACAAACAGGGACAGACCGATTCCGACAGGCGCAATGAAGGTGCCTTTATGCTTCTCCGCGGCAAGCATGAAAATGGTAAAGACCAATTCGGCGGTAAGCAGCATCTCAATAAAGAGACCTTGAACGATAGACGTGCCGCCGCCGAGGGTTGTCTGTACCGTGAGCGGGCCGGGAAACATGCATGCGACTAAAGCTGCTGCTGTCATGCCACCCAGGATCTGAGAAGCGAAAAGGAGTACGCCTCGGAGATAGGGCAGGGCGCCAATCTGTTTGTCTTGTATCAGCAAAACATTCCGTTACACAAGCCTGCTCCGAGCAGGAGAACGGCTCTGCCTCTTACAATGCACATGCCGACGGTGACAGCCGGGTTGAATAATCCACCTGAAATGCGGAAGAAGACCCATGCGTTGACAGCGAGGGAGAAGCCAAAGCTAAGGGCGATATACTGCAACTGCTGCGGATTGCTGCCAATCTCTTCCACGGTCTGGCCAGATGATGAAGGGATATTGTTTGCCACTTGCGTGCCTGCAAGCGCAAAGAATAGAAACAACGTTGTGCCGACGTACTCGCCGCACATGGCCACGAAGTGATTGCGGACATCGTCCGGGATCTTGTGGGCGAGAGGGATGCGTAGCGCGACATGGTTGTCTTCGAGTTCCGCGCGGTTCGTGGGATCGGCAGCTTTTGTGAAAGGGAGGGCGATAGCAGCGCCTTGCAGAGGTGCCTGGGCATCGATCACCGTTAGCTATTCTGTATTCCGTATTGCTTTGTGTTTTGCTGTGCACTAGTGAGAAGACGTACGTTGATATTCATCTCTGCAACTGTCCACTCTCCAAATCAGACCGTGGCCCTATACAAGTCTTGCGAAACTTGGCGAGCTGCTGGAGCGACCACGTCGAACACGCAGGCGAGCTTCGTCGACATGCGAACACAATTCATATTAGTATGCATCGTCTCGTAAAACGCAGTGGCGTTGCAGGTGCCAGAAGCCCGCCATTGACGACATTTTAGGTGGGTGAAAGTTTGAACGATGAGCGCGTGCCGCCTCCTAGCCTGCATCTCGACCGGGCCAGTACCATCATTGGGGAACGAGATCGCGATAGCCAAAGCATCGCCCTTTCTTTCGCATCGCGTGTCGTTGGCATAGCTTGATTGTAACATAGAGTACGTTCTTGAATCTATCGTCTATCGTTACATCTATTGCTAAAAAGCTCCACTCTGCGTAGGAGTAGCGCTACAATCGGTAGGTACTCTCACTTTCCTGTTAGGATCGGCTTCCCAAGTAAAAGTTCCATCCAAGTTGGTTTTAATGAACTTGAATTGCACATCCTGCCCAACAGCCAGACTAATGATTCCCCGCCAGAGAGGTCTCGCCTGGGTGTACTGATCGGCAGCCAGCCCGACGGCGGCATCAATGCTCCATTCGCCAAGAGCAGGAACAGAGCCGATGACATACACTGACTCCCCATACGTCGTTTGAGCGAGTACCTCGAAGACGACATCCAGCGAGGTGCAGGTTGGGACGATAGGACTAGTGGTGCTCGGAGCCGTAGAGCCAGCAGAACCACCTTGCCATGAGCCACCTTCTTGCATCGCGGATCCGCCGCAGCTTGATGTGAGGAAGGACCGGTTTGGATCCTGTTCCCATACAAGCGTGCCGTCGGTCTGCACTTTGACAAACTTGTAACTGACTTGCGTGTCTGCAGGCAGCTCGGCCGTAGCCTGCCAGTTAGTCGAGCCGTCTGCACCTGAGCTTCCGGTTAGCATTAATGCCTCGTTGACGTCCCAACTGCCCAGTTCTGGAATCGAGCCTACGGCCCATACACTTCCGCCCCATTCGGTAGAGTGGGCAGTGTTGAACTTCACATCGATTTTGCAGGATCCGCTGCTTGTTACGCCAACGCAGACATAATTGTCGGGATAGAGCGTGGAGCAATCGTCTCCAACAGCAGGATTATAGGTGTAAAAGTCCTCCAGCGAAATTCCGTAATGGGAAGCAATGTCGTAGCAACCGTCCCCGCTCTTAACTTTGTAGAAGTCGTTGCAGCTTTTCGTCATTCCTTCTTGAGTTGGCGTCGGCGTTATGACGGACGGAGTAGATCCAGTCGGACTTGACGTTGTTGTTGCAGATATCGATGCGTCGACGCAGTATGCGTATCTAAGTGTATGTCAGTTTCGTCTCTTATTATCATTGTTGAAGGTAAGCTTCAGACATACCCGAGCCAGAGATTCGCACAATCTTCGCCGACTAAATTCTAGAGTCAGTGAACCGTGAGCTGCGTCAACAGAAGCCCACTGCGGGACTTACTACTCGGACTTGTAGAGCTGTGCAAACGTGATGTCAAATATCTCTTCGATAGCAGCACAGCCGTCACCTGACTGTGCAGTGAAAAATCGGCGGCAGCCGGCCGGCGTGCCAGTCCGGGTTGGACCTGCACACATGTAAGCATGGTCTGGAAGATTGAAAGTGTAGGGGAAATACCCATTGCCTTAGTAGTCTTGGAACCTGATGACGAAGAGCGGGTGGAGCTGCTTGAGCTTGTAGCGTTCGTCCCAATGCATACGGCACGGTGATCCCATTCGCCCAAGCCAGCGAAAAGCGCGTTGTCGCAATCTGATGCTAGCCAGGGGTTAAGGTCTTGGAGCACGACTAACGTGATCGAGGAATCATCAACAATGGATTTGCAGTCCAAACCCACAGTCCCTTCATAGCCAGAAACTTCGGTAAAGCAGGCGCAGTCAGCATTGGTGCCTTCTGGGATCTCAGTAGCATTGACCGCAATGCACTCGTCGCCAGTCGGAGCATACACGACTTAGGTCGACTTCCGGACACAATAGCTGCGGCCAGGCTGGGTCGCGCATGCTTCCTGATCTGTCGAGAGACTGGGGTTCCAGTCGAGCAAGTCCTCAAGTTCAATGTCCCAAGCGCTCGCCACAGCAGTGCACGAGTTCGAATCGGCGTCTCTCGTATTATCATTGTGATCTGCGTGAAACGTACAGTCGTCTATCGTCCCAGGTGCCTTGGGCAGGTTTTGAAAGACGAAGTCTAGATCTGGGTGATTTGTGGCTGACGGCACGGCTGTGTCGACTGAGGAGAATGTTGCGGGGGAAACAGTGATGGACAGCGTTGTTGGTGCTTCAAATCCCGAGTACGAAGCGATGTCACCGACTGGAAATACACAGTAGGAGACACCGAGGAGCAAATTAGTGCAATTTGTGTATATCTCCGGGTTCAGGAGCAAAAAATCAGAGATGGTCATCGAAAACGCCACAGAGAGCTTGGCGCAGTCGTCCCCGGCTTGTACCTGCTCAATCGTTAGGCTTTAACTCTTAAATGCATTCGGCAGCTCAAAATGAGGCGCTGACGAGGTCGACCTACAGTGTACCACCCGCCACATTCTTTGGTTTCAGGAAAAGAGTTCGTCGGACCGGGAACTGCACTGGATGCGCCAGTAGAAACACTGAGGTTGGTGGAAGCTCCAACGGTACCTCCAGGAGCACTGTCAGGTGATCATGATTAGCATGTAGAACATTCGCCACCTAGACATTGTCTCGGTCCCGTCTGCGGGTAGCACGGGTGTAACTTACGATACACAGACCTGATAGCCTGCAAAAATGATCGCCTGCGGCTCCGGTAACACTGTGGTCGGCTAGGACGACGCCGGATGCGGGAAACAGAATCATCACTACGGCAAGCCGATCTGTTGTCCTACTAACGGCGCGCCCACTAGCTGCCGGTGGCGAGGTGACCATACGGGCGGTCTCGGTAGCGATTGCAGCGGTCAGTGTCACGAAGGGAAGATCAACGTAGCTGGTGTTCGCTCGTCTTGGGATGGTGGCTTTACCAACGATGGTAACACGGAAAAATGCAGAAGAGGTTACAAATCTTTTTGTTGCGTGGCGCCGGACCTTAAGGCTCTCACAAAAGACTGCTCTTTGACTTCTTGTGGCGGCAGGTGCCCTTCTAACAAACAGGGAATGTTCTAGTACTATGACGACTTCTGGTTTGGAAACTACAAGACCTATTGCTGCCCCGATCCCGCACCGATTAGCAAATGTAAGTGGGTAGGCGATGGTGGGGACTGTACGAACGCGCATTGCGACCCTGATGAGCTCGAAGTCGCCAGAGACCTCTATGGCGACCCCAGGACTAAGAGATGGGCTTGCGGATGGGGCCGTGACAAGGCCGCCTGTTGCAAGATCGGACAAATTCAGCTCGAAACGAAGCCTGCAACTTGCTCTACCGATATATGCGATGCCATACCGGGCTTTTGCGACTTAGACGAGGATGATTCGCCTAATCTCCCCCGGCGCAGCGAGACAGAGTCTCCCGAAGAAGCCCTGTACAAGCGAGGTCACAAGAAAGCATTCAATGTTGGCGAGGGAGGTCTGAAAAACCTGATCGTCACATCGGTGCGCTACCCGGGGCCTACACAACTGTACAACAGTTTAGCGTTGAAGGTTATTCCGTTTGCGTTTCGCGTTACGAAAGAATACTGCATTGGACCGGCCATCAAAGCCATCAAAGTGCCTCTCGAAAATCCAGAACGTATCGGCCTTAATGGTCTGGATACAGAACACATCCTTGACGTGAGACAGGGCCACCCAGCGATTGCGTGAAATACGCTGACAACCAAGCAGAAACAAGTCATCGCCGGGAGCTTCGTAATATCCATGTTCTCTAGTTACTTGCCTACCGGTAAGCGCGCTCAGCTCGTTCCGATCGGACAGTCATCTTTCGACCGATGGAACGTTGTGAACCCTCTTCTCAAGAAACTGCCACGCATCGGTTCGAACAAAGGGCCGAAGCCGGAAACGATCAATGGGCGGATCTTGACATGCCTCGGTGCTTACGGCTTCAGACAACCGTTCAATTTGCTGGAAAAGGGTGTCAACATTGCTAAAGGCCACTTGATGCAGGGCCACGACCCGGTGGAAATGGGGAAAATCAGGGAAAAAGCGACCGCACTTGTTAGGACAGATACACCCCAAGCAGCTGACGAGCTGCTGTCTACCATTAAAATTGTGAGTCTTCCCGGGTGGTGGACAAAAAGCGTGGATCCCCGTCGCCTTTTCTGTCGAAATTAACAAGATGCATAGGGATTTGCTGTCTTCGAATACATTAAGCATGCCACCGCAGCTTGGCTCGCAGTCAACGAACAAATGCGCACCCAACTTCTGAACATCGAGCAAGCAACCGGTCACCAAACTTTGGTCAACTGGTGGGATGCCTGGCTTGCCGACTTCTCCGTCTACATCAGCCGCAGGGGGCAGGATTGGGCCTATGAGGCCTTGCAAGAATCTCTACAGCTTATCCAGCAACACAATCGGGCCGTTGTCGACGCGGGGCTCCCAGCCTTGAAGCATACCGCCGTAGTGATGGCTCAGTTGGGTGAGTCTGCGACGAATATTGAGAAGATGGTTATGCCGGCTTTGCCGCAGATTCCATTGTTGCCGGCACCGGGCGGCAGTAAGAGAGATCTAGATTTCGAGCCGTACAGAAATATGGAGGTTATCTGGGACTTGCCTCCAGAGGAAGTTGACCTCGAAGTGTGGGAGCGGTCGATGCAAGAGGTAGTAACGGAGCTTGCGGAGGATGTGGCGCCACACCTCAACCGTGTCAGCCACAGGCACGCACATGCGCATGCCTCAGGAAAGTAACACGCCAAAGGCCGACATCTCTTAAACACGTGCGACGTATGCACATAGCCAGTGTGCATATCAACTTAGTAATAAACCAGTTCAGCGCGGCTGTGCCAATGCTCAGATGTATTGGTTTGTCCTTGGCAAAATGTCAGCAAAGCGTTCGACTATCTAGGCACAGACCCAGAATTCCCACGGAATGCAAAATTTGAGCAACCGAGTAGTAAAAAGTGCGACATGTCGATGGGCCGTCTGTTGCGGGACCCGCATTGCGGGTGGGATAATCTTCATGAAAAGTCTAGTTACAGGTGGTGGGAATTTCGATAGTGCAACGTCGTTTCGACGTCTGAGCGAAGATTTAGCCACTCGTAAGGGAGATGGGGTTGCTGTTCTATATGGGGCTGTAATATGTATCGCTCCATTGTGCCAGAACTATTTCAAATCAAGCATTCAGGTCTGCGCTAGATCTGGTGGCCTTACGTACATATAATCAAGCGCATACGGGTTTCTTAGAAGAGAGTAGATCGCCGGGATTAGATCCATATAATGCACGCGCATCAATCCCACATTCTCCTCGGTGCACCCGTCAATCTCGGGAAACCTGGGCTCATCATTGTCAAGGTCCTCGGGGTCCAAACCCTCCTCCACATGTGCCATCTTGTCTTGTTCTCGCTGGGCGGCCGCCGCACTTGCGTCCCAATCCCCCTCAATCAAATTCACCCAGGCTTTACGGAGGCGGTCTTCGCCTTCGTGCGAGACGATGCTTTGTAAGGCGGCTTCGTCGATCTGGATGCAGAACCTGTAGCGCACTGACTTCTTGAAATCGAGGAAATCGGAGCTCCCGCCTCGTGCTTCGATCTCTTTTTGGGAGCCTTGCTCTTGATGAACCGCATTCAATCGCCAGTCCCGGAAGTGTTGCCGTACAACCTGCGCACTTGCGCCGTCGAGTCTGCGCTCGTCATCGAACAGTGTGAGTCTGAAGCGATCGGGTTCAAGCAGCTCGAGACCGTTCCAAAAGCGCATAGAGTTACGAATGGTCTCATTTAGGCGATCAAGACACGTCTCCCACGCCGCGTCATCGCCGTATGTGCATCGATATGCAGCGAACCCCCAGATAAGATGGCCGTCGCTCCGCAGTTGATCCTCGATCCGGTCAGCAGTGTTGCGGCGGAGGCGACTACCGCGAGCAGTGCTCGATGTACCCTCTCCCGATAGTTCGACATTCGATCGTGACTCACGCATTGTTGAGACACTCGCGACGCCTTCGGATGCCTGCATCCTAGCTCGTGATGAGAATGGGCATCGTTCTAGGTGCAGTGTGGGTTGGCAGGACAGGTAGTTAGCAAGTCGGCGACAAACACGAAGGACTAAGATTGGCTGGAGGGATTCCGGGCGATTAAGTGTCGCACGAATAGCACGAACAGCACGAGACATAGGGTGTATAAAAGAGAACGTCGAGCGTTTAGATAAAGGTAGTACAAGCCCTACGTCCCTCGTGTGTTATCGAGACAGAACCTATAGCGGAAAATAGCCGCGTAGTATAGACCCCCTCTTAACTTCTACTTTAGGTTTAGGACAATAAGCCTAATAGTAGATATAAAGCTATAAATAGATATAGTATAGTACTTTTTACCCTAAGGAATTATATAGTACCCTTTATTTTTCTATATTTACTTTAGTTATTTAGTTATAGTTGTTTTAGTATAGGATAGATCCTATATAAACCCTACTTTTCCTACTAATAGACCCTATAGTTTAAGCTTTTGTTACGCGCTAAGGATTTTATTATATATTTTATATTCTAGTAGATTACTAAAAGCGTCCTAGGTATCTTAGCTATATATAAAGCTCGCTAGTAAAATTATATTTAATAATAGGGGTAGAACCTTTATATCTCTAATATATACCTAACCTCTACCTTCTCTTTTCTATTCTATCTATATACCTTACCTACTATATTATAATATATACTTCTTAAAATAATTTTACCTATATACCTTACCTACTATATTATAATATACCCTTCTTAAAATAATACTAAAGATACTAATATATTATAGTCGTCTATTTAGGGTAATTGTCTAGTAGTATATTATACTACTAACTAGCTCTTTCCTAAAGTTAAGGTAAGAGTAAATAAGATAGCTTATAGTATATTATATTACTTAGTTTTAAGAGCGATATACTACTACTAGTTAGATAATATAATATTATTAAGAAAGGCAACTTAGTAGTATTATAGAGAACTTAGCCTCTACTTATTATTAGAGGGTATAAGTAAGATTTTAGGATATAGAGAGAGAGAGAAAGACAAAAAACATATATAGACTATTACTAGAATACTTTGTTACTAGATTAATACTATTGCTTATTACTACTTAGACTATAGCTAACTTAGATACTTTAGAATAATACTTTAAAAACTTAATTGCCTTTAATACTCTCCTACCCTCAATCCTTCAAAGAATCCGGGGCGGATTCCATGATAATGCGTGGGGGGCACGGGCCACCGAATTCGCCGGAGGGGGCAGATTCCATGAAAAACCGGGGGCAGAAGGAATGAAAAGTACCGGTCGGAATCGTTTCAAACTCGGTGAGTTTCCAATCCGTAGGCACTTTACTCGTGAGTTTTCAACATCGGAGCGGGAGACCCGCGTGGTGAATTGTTATCGCGGTTCGAAAATCCCGACATTCTGTGTGAAGTTCCGCTCGCAAAGGCTTAGGGTTAGGGTCGGCGGGCGTAACGGCGGTTCGGCTGGAATTAAGGGACCGCCGGAAGCGCAGGCTGGACGCTCGCGAAGAGGTAGGGTAGATAGAAATACACCAACAAAGGTGCAGAAAAGCACCCAGCAAGACCACCGACTCTTGTAGCATGTAGCTAACGTTCAACCCTATCATGTGTGACCGCGCCATCGCGACAGGGATCGCGAAAATTCTGTGACAGGGGGCGGTGCAGCTAAGCCCAGGCGAGGCCGCCGACCGAAACATTAGGACAGACACGTTGCTCGACAGCTAATACACCATGGACGCTTTTGAGAGTCTGTTCGTACACTTCTAGAATTTTCAAATCATCGTTTGTAGAGATTGCAAGTTTGCAGTGGTTCCAGACCAAATTAAGGCGCATCTTAGCCAAAGTCACCAGACGCTAACAGTGAGCACTAGGAAAGGAATAATCGAACAAGTGGAAAAACTCGACCACGTCGCTTATAGGTTAGAAGACGTCGTGTACCCCGCCGCCGAATAGGAAGCGATCCAGGAGCTCGGCCCGGTCATCGAGCAATGCTTACAGTGCAAAGCGTGCGGGTTGCTAAGGGAGAGTAAAAAGGGGATCGAGGCGCACTGTAGAAAGGAACACGGCTGGAACAGCGCCAAAAGCAGAGGAGGTCGAGGGAGTTTAAGGAGTCGACCCGCCGCAAACCAGCCGTTCACGGAAGGTCACTGCTGTTAGAGATTCTTTAAGTATGCGCAGTGGACTAAGCTCTTTAAAGTGCTACCGCTAGCGCCACGGATGCTAGGAGGCGGTCATGGCTGCGAGCCCGAGGACAGGGCGCAGAAGTTGACAGATGAGGTAGCCGATGGACTTAAGAGGAAGCTGCGGGAGGCGCACCATCATAGGAAGGTGAACGTTAGCAATGTTAGGTCTGAAATGGATCCATGGCTGGAACACACCAGCTGGGCTCACCATCTGGCTGGGTTTGAGAAAGAAGAGCTACGGGCTAGTCTAAGTGCGGCGCCAAAGCTTGAGGCGGACGAGCGGGGGATAGAGAGCGTGGATGAAGAAGAGGAGGCGATCGAGAGAGCTTGCAGAGCGACCGGCAGGGTGATCAAGAAGGCCATGGACGTTAGCAGTCCGCGGACGATCCCAAGGTCCGCTCTTTACTACGTGAACAGGAAGGAAACCGGGGCCGCGAACAACGAGACTCTATTCTACAGCAAACACGAGGCTAGTACGAAGAAGAAATACTCTAGGGTCTGGGTATTAATGCTGAGATATCTTTGGAGGAGTCAGACATGGGAGAACAAGCCAGACTACACGTTAACGGATGGGCAAGCGAGGAGGCTAGGAGCAATGCAAAGTCTCGCTAGACGAGAGACCGCCGCTCTAGACAAGGGAGCTAGAAAGGTCTGCGAAGACGAGTTACAATGGTCCATCGTTCTTTTCTAGGCCAGCATGCTCGACCAGGAGCTGCTAGACGACGAGTTCCAAAGCGGCTTTCTGTCCGCATTAGCAGTTCTCGGCTTAGACACCGAAGACGCAGGATGGGTAAGCGTGTTTAACTTCACGCCGAAGCTGGCGGCCATCGTCACGGTCTGTAAGGCTCTAGTAGTGTTCATGGCTTACAAGCAGAGGCAAGACGACATCGACCGGCTAATCGGAGCCGGGATAGGTAAGAGTAAGGCGAGAAAAGAAGCGGTTAGCATTGTAGAAGGGGTGCACGATATGGTGCCCAGGCTGTTGTGTCTTTAGGAATACGGGGGACTAGCGAGCCCGATGGACAGGGTCTTGCACATGAAGACTTTTGGAATGAGGATCAGGTTCACGGAGAAAGCCGGGGCACGGGTTACTTGGATGAACAGATGCCAACAGGTCGCCATCGACAAGATCAGCTTTAGCATGGGAGATCTCAGAGATGCACTACACTCGCTGTGGGAAAGGTGTCTAGGGAGGCTCACGAAGCGGTTAATGTTCTTACAGCAAGAGGAGGAACTGCCGATCTTGCATCTAGACAGACTGTTCGACAACCTAAGCGATCTCACCGAGGGTTAGAGCTTCTTGGACGATGAGAGAAACGATGAAGTCTTGGGCAGAGTTAGGAGGCCGGACGGGAAAGACGTGGAGAGCAGGAAGTGGTTGTGGAGCCGGGCCATAAGAGAGGACCGAATAACCAAGTACTTTCTACAAAATATCGACATAAGTAAAGTGAGGGACAGGAGTGAGCTAAAGTGGAACACGACCAAGGTGGAGCAGTACTTCCGGGAGGTGACTCTGTTCAAGGAGGAGCTAATAGTGTTGTGTTATATGGCAGGGGGAGCTCCAGCCAGAGGGACGGAAGTTGTTAGCATTAGGACCGAGAACGGAGAGAGTGCGCGAGCGCAGAGGGGTGTTTTTGTTAACAATGGCATGGTCGAGCTAGTGACGGGCTACCACAAAGGCTACAGCAAGAGCGGCGAAGCGAAGATAATCCACAGGTATCTGCCGCAAGAGGTGGGAAAGCTGTTGGTGTACCATTTGTGGCTAGTGGAACCGTTCGTGCACATGCTTAGGTAGGAAGTTAGGGGCGAGTTCGACTTCAGCAAATATCTGTGGGAGCCGGAGCCGGAAAAGAAATGGGAAGGCGAGGTCGACGGAGTTAGGGAGGAGGAGGAGAGTGGGAGCGAAGAAGGAGGAAGGGAAAGCGACGGGGAAGAGGGCAGTTCAGGAAGCGAGAGCGAATCGAGCACAAGCCCGAGTAGTAAAAGCGAGGCGGATGGAGGTAATGACGAAGGAACGGCAGGAGATCGGATGGTTAGTGGGAGGGAGGCGCGAAGCAGGCCGAGGAATAGAGGAAAAGCGAAAGAGGGCAAGCTGCAGGCACTTAGCATAGACGGCTTCTGGAACATAGAGAGGCTAAAGAGGGTGATGAAGAGGGAGCTATCAAAATGCCAGGCCGGATTCTTTGTAACGCCGTCGACATAGAGGCAGCTATACCTACCCTCAATCCTTCAAAGAATCCGGGGCGGATTCCATGATAATGCGTGGGGGGCACGGGCCACCGAATTCGCCGGAGGGGGCAGATTCCATGAAAAACCGGGGGCAGAAGGAATGAAAAGTACCGGTCGGAATCGTTTCAAACTCGGTGAGTTTCCAATCCGTAGGCACTTTACTCGTGAGTTTTCAACATCGGAGCGGGAGACCCGCGTGGTGAATTGTTATCGCGGTTCGAAAATCCCGACATTCTGTGTGAAGTTCCGCTCGCAAAGGCTTAGGGTTAGGGTCGGCGGGCGTAACGGCGGTTCGGCTGGAATTAAGGGACCGCCGGAAGCGCAGGCTGGACGCTCGCGAAGAGGTAGGGTAGATAGAAATACACCAACAAAGGTGCAGAAAAGCACCCAGCAAGACCACCGACTCTTGTAGCATGTAGCTAACGTTCAACCCCATCATGTGTAACCGCGCCATCGCGACAGGGATCGCGAAAATTCTGTGACAGGGGTCGGTGCAGCTAAGCCCAGGCGAGGCCGCCGACCGAAACATCAGGACAGACACGTTGCTCGACAGCTAATACACCATGGACGCTTTTGAGAGTCTGTTCGTACACTTCCAGAATTTTCAAATCATCGTTTGTAGAGATTGCAAGTTTGCAGTGGTTCCAGACCAAATCAAGGCGCATCTTAGCCAAAGTCACCAGACGCTAACAGTGAGCACTAGGAAAGGAATAATCGAACAAGTGGAAAAACTCGACCACGTCGCTTATAGGTCAGAAGACGTCGTGTACCCCGCCGCCGAACAGGAAGCGATCCAGGAGCTCGGCCCGGTCATCGAGCAATGCTCACAGTGCAAAGCGTGCGGGTTGCTAAGGGAGAGTAAAAAGGGGATCGAGGCGCACTGTAGAAAGGAACACGGCTGGAACAGCGCCAAAAGCAGAGGAGGTCGAGGGAGTTTGAGGAGTCGACCCGCCGCAAACCAGCCGTTCACGGAAGGTCACTGCTGTCAGAGATTCTTCAAGTATGCGCAGTGGACTAAGCTCTTTAAAGTGCTACCGCCAGCGCCACGGATGCTAGGAGGCGGTCATGGCTGCGAGCCCGAGGACAGGGCGCAGAAGTTGACAGATGAGGTAGCCGATGGACTCAAGAGGAAGCTGCGGGAGGCGCACCATCACAGGAAGGTGAACGTCAGCAATGTTAGGTCTAAAATGGATCCATGGCTGGAACACACCAGCTGGGCTCACCATCTGGCTGGGTTTGAGAAAGAAGAGCTACGGGCTAGTCTAAGTGCGGCGCCAAAGCTTGAGGCGGACGAGCGGGGGATAGAGAGCGTGGATGAAGAAGAGGAGGCGATCGAGAGAGCTTGCAGAGCGACCGGCAGGGTGATCAAGAAGGCCATGGACGTTAGCAGTCCGCGGACGATCCCAAGGTCCGCTCTTCACTACGTGAACAGGAAGGAAACCGGGGCCGCGAACAACGAGACTCCATTCTACAGCAAACACGAGGCCAGTACGAAGAAGAAATACTCCAGGGTCTGGGTATCAATGCTAAGATATCTTTGGAGGAGTCAGACATGGGAGAACAAGCCAGACTACACGTTGACGGATGGGCAAGCGAGGAGGCTGGGAGCAATGCAAAGTCTCGCCAGACGAGAGACCGCCGCTCTAGACAAGGGAGCCAGAAAGGTCTGCGAAGACGAGTTACAATGGTCCATCGTTCTTTTCTGGGCCAGCATGCTCGACCAGGAGCTGCTAGACGACGAGTTCCAAAGCGGCTTTCTGTCCGCATTGGCAGTTCTCGGCTTGGACACCGAAGACGCAGGATGGGTAAGCGTGTTCAACTTCACGCCGAAGCTGGCGGCCATCGTCACGGTCTGTAAGGCTCTGGTGGTGTTCATGGCTTACAAGCAGAGGCAAGACGACATCGACCGGCTGATCGGAGCCGGGATAGGTGAGAGTGAGGCGAGAAAAGAAGCGGTCAGCATTGTAGAAGGGGTGCACGATATGGTGCCCAGGCTGTTGTGTCTTCAGGAATACGGGGGACCAGCGAGCCCGATGGACAGGGTCTTGCACATGAAGACTTTTGGAATGAGGATCAGGTTCACGGAGAAAGCCGGGGCACGGGTCACTTGGATGAACAGATGCCAACAGGTCGCCATCGACAAGATCAGCTTCAGCATGGGAGATCTCAGAGATGCACTACACTCGCTGTGGGAAAGGTGTCTGGGGAGGCTCACGAAGCGGTTGATGTTCTTACAGCAAGAGGAGGAACTGCCGATCTTGCATCTGGACAGACTGTTCGACAACCCAAGCGATCTCACCGAGGGTTGGAGCTTCTTGGACGATGAGAGAAACGATGAAGTCTTGGGCAGAGTCAGGAGGCCGGACGGGAAAGACGTGGAGAGCAGGAAGTGGTTGTGGAGCCGGGCCATGAGAGAGGACCGAATAACCAAGTACTTTCTACAAAATATCGACATGAGTGAAGTGAGGGACAGGAGTGAGCTAAAGTGGAACACGACCAAGGTGGAGCAGTACTTCCGGGAGGTGACTCTGTTCAAGGAGGAGCTGATAGTGTTGTGTCACATGGCAGGGGGAGCTCCAGCCAGAGGGACGGAAGTTGTCAGCATCAGGACCGAGAACGGAGAGAGTGCGCGAGCGCAGAGGGGTGTTTTTGTTGACAATGGCATGGTCGAGCTGGTGACGGGCTACCACAAAGGCTACAGCAAGAGCGGCGAAGCGAAGATAATCCACAGGTATCTGCCGCAAGAGGTGGGAAAGCTGTTGGTGTACCATTTGTGGCTAGTGGAACCGTTCGTGCACATGCTCAGGTGGGAAGTCAGGGGCGAGTTCGACTTCAGCAAATATCTGTGGGAGCCGGAGCCGGAAAAGAAATGGGAAGGCGAGGTCGACGGAGTCAGGGAGGAGGAGGAGAGTGGGAGCGAAGAAGGAGGAAGGGAAAGCGACGGGGAAGAGGGCAGTTCAGGAAGCGAGAGCGAATCGAGCACAAGCCCGAGCAGTGAAAGCGAGGCGGATGGAGGTGATGACGAAGGAACGGCAGGAGATCGGATGGTCAGTGGGAGGGAGGCGCGAAGCAGGCCGAGGAATGGAGGAAAAGCGAAAGAGGGCAAGCTGCAGGCACTCAGCATAGACGGCTTCTGGAACACAGAGAGGCTGAAGAGGGTGATGAAGAGGGAGCTATCAAAATGCCAGGCCGGATTCTTTGTAACGCCGTCGACATGGAGGCAGCTATACCCAGCCATCCAAAGGGTACACTGCCCAGAGGAAGAAGTGACAAAACAGCTCGATCGGTTGTACGAAGGAGTAACAACAGAAGATAGGCAGATGCAATCCGGACACAGTAAAAGGATGGAAGAGTTGATCTACGGGATCTTGACGACAGAGAACCCGTTCAGCACGCAGTCCGAGCAGGCATCGTTCAGAAAGGTGAGCGTGTCATGGCACCACTTCATCAGGTGGCCGTCCACTGCGACAGGTAATGGAAAGCCGACGATCGATCTGGAGAAATACAGGAAGATGGTAGAAGAAGAGAGGTGGGCGAAGTTGAGGAGGGCAGACTTGAACGTGAGTCTGAGGGAAATGCTGGGGCCGAACGCTTCATTTAGAGGCTCACAACTGGAAGGGCTAAAGGCAATCGTATCGGGCGAGCCGAAGGTAGTAATGGTCATGAGGACCGGAGGAGGCAAGAGTCTGATGTTCATGCTACCGGCATTCTGCTCAGTCGGAGGGGTGACGGTGGTAGTGGTGCCGTTGATATCGCTAAGGAGCGATCTAGAGAGGAGATGCAAGGAGATCGGACTCAACGCCGGGAGATGGCCCGACCAGAGCGCCAGGCACGCGAGGATCGTGCTAGTAACACCCGAGAGCGCAGTAACGAAGGCGTTCAACAGGTTCATCAACGACAAGCTAGCTACCGGAGAGCTAGACAGGATAGTAGTCGACGAGAGCCACATCGTTCTGGACTCGACAGAGACATGGAGGCCGAAAGTGCTCGAGCTAGCGGAGTTCGCCAGGAAGGGATGCCAGATGGTGTATCTCACGGCAACGTTGCCACCGAAGGAAGAGTCGAGCTGGCTCGAAGCGATGGGCTTGGAGAAGAGGACGGTACGGATGATAAGAGACTCGACGACGAGGAGGAACATCGCTTACCAGGTGGTCGAGTACGACCGGCGAGAAGAAGAGGAGAGGGTAGCGGAGTTGGTAAGAAAGAAACTGGAAGAACACGAGGAGGGACAGATCATAGTGTACTGCCGGAGGGTAGAGCAGTGCAAGAAGATTGGAGAAGTGCTGAGGTGTCCAGTGTACTACAGGAGGGTCGGAGACGAAGAAATGAAAAGGAAGATTCTGGAACAGCTGGTCAAGGGGACGCACAGAGTGTTCGCGGCGACGACAGCGATGGGAATGGGGGTGGATGCACCACACATCAGGGTGGTGGTACACGTGGGAGTGAAGGAATTGGTGAGGGATTACGCACAGGAAAGTGGAAGGGCAGGAAGAGATGGAGAGGCAAGCGAGGCGATCTTAATGAGAGGCTACAACACAGTAGGGGGTCGGAAAATCTTGGAGAAGGGATTCGTGATGGAAAGGGGGATGCACGAATATCTGGAAGGGGAGAAGTGTAGGAGGGTTGTGTTAGACAGGGAGATGGATGGGAGGGCGGACAGGATCGGATGCGAGAACGGAGAGAAAGTGTGTGATGTATGTAGAGGGTTAACAAGAACGGGAAGGAGGGCGAGGGTTGTAGTGAGGACAGGGGGGTTCGTTCCATCACAGCAGCATAGAAGGAGGGAGCAAGAGGAAGCAGACGGGTCAGGGTCAGAGCCGATGGAACAAGGTAGCGAGGATGGAACACCGAGAGGCTCAGAGTTAGGTACGGACAACGTTGACGACGAGGGAGAATCAGGGTCAGGGTTGGCCGAAGCTGGGGATGAGTGTGAAGAGGCAGCAAAGGAAGGAAGAGGGCTAAAGAGGGCAAGAAGTATAGGAGAGAGAGAGGAGAGGGAGCGAAGCATAAACGAGGCGAGGACAGGAATGAGTAGAGAGGGAGAAAGAGTGCAAGCGCAGAAGAGGTCGAGGTTAGCGGAGAGGGCTAGCAGAGAGATAGACAGAGACGAGATGGTGAAGAGGCTAGAGGATTGGACGAAGGTAGGGTGTTCGGTGTGCTGGGCGCAAGGGCAGATACAACGGGCGAAAAGGGCTCGAGGGTGGGAAGAGTGCAGAGGGCACGGGAAGGAGGCAGGGGAGAGGATGGCGGAAGTGAAGAAGAGGATGAAGCGGCTACAGATGGCTCGATTCAGCGGGTGCAATTTCTGCTGGGTGCCGCAGAGCATATGTCAAAGATGGGAAGAGAAGACGGCGGCGTGCGGGAGTAAAACGGCAGGATATCAGCGAAGCGGAGTTGCGGGGGCAGGATGCCAATACAAGGGAGTGATGGAGGACATAGGAGGGGCGGTAATCAGCCAAAGGATGTGGGGGAGGGAAGAGAGGGAGGGAAAGGAGTGGGAGTGGGGGTGGGTAGAGGGGGAGATGGAGAGGAGTTTGGGATTTTGGGAGGGGGGAGGGTTGGAAGAGGACGAATGGGGCCGACTATGGAGGTGGGTGATCCGGAAGCGGGCGACGAACATGATGGAAACGAACGAGTTGGTGAGAATGGTGTATCATATAAGCTGAGATAGAAGAGGGCAGGAGGGAGGAAGGAGGCTGAGGGTTAGGGTTAGCTAGTACAGGGCGAAATGTTAGTGAAATGTAAAAGAGAGAGCAAGCCGTTCAGGGCGCCGACGCCAGGGCCGCCGGAGGCATAGGGTTAGGGTTAGGGTTAGGGTTAGGGTTAGGGTTAGGGTTAGGGTTAGGGTTAGGGTTAGGGTTAGGGTTAGGGTTAGGGTTAGGGTTAGGGTTAGGGTTAGGGTTAGGGTTAGGGTTAGGGTTAGGGTTAGGGTGCTGTTCAGGGAACAAACCAAGTTACGTTTAACCTTAGCAAT
>JBAOKB010000057.1:0-43301 GCA_037044905.1 Hortaea werneckii | reverse complement strand
GCATCCTCCTAGGCTGCCTGTGCGTTTCCTCTGTTCTCCCATAATCCTTGTTGTGTAGCATTGATTCGTCTCTTCTGCTCTTCGATCTGTGCCTCGCTCTGACCCATACCATTCCCTCGCGGGTCCATGGCACCGCTGTCTGCATCTTTCATGTCGACGTCCATTTGGCCGTCCGCATGCACGTCGCCTTCGTCTTTCGGTTTGCTGTTTTCCACCTGGTCGTTTACCCGGCTTGGCTGCTTCGAAAGCGCGCCATCCATCATGCCCATACCGCCTGCTCTTAGCTGGTTAATGGCACGGACAGTATCAATGGCCTTGTGCAGTGTTCTCCGGGCATTGAAGTTCTTCTTCACAGTTGGCAACAGGTCCTCCTCGCCCCTTCCAGACTCAGGTCCGGCAATCCATGGATGTGAAAGTGCCTCGTGCGCAGTCATTCTCTTCGTTGGGTCAATTGTCAGACACTTCTTGATGAATTGTCTCGCCGTTAAGCTCACGCCTCTCCAATACTCCATTGGCGTAAACGAATAGTCTGCGACGAGAATAGCCTGCATCTCTTCCAAGTTACTGTCTCGGTCGAATGGCGTGTAACCACACAGTAAGAAGTAGCTGATGACGCCAATCGCCCACACATCTACTGGCTTGCCATGTCCGCTCTTCTTGAAGATCTCTGGAGCCATGTATCCCGGCGTACCGCATGTAGTGGTGAGAACGTGAAATTGCTCCTCATCCATGATCCGGGAAAGACCGAAATCGGCAATCATGAGGTCGGCGTTGTCTTCAGGCGTTCGGAAGAGCAGGTTCTCGGGCTTTAGGTCGCGGTGCACAATACCGTGGTCGTGGAGATAGGCAACGGCGGACAGTGTAGCGCGGATGAGGTCTGCGGCATCAGATTCGTAGTATGAGCCCTTACGGCAAATGCGGTCAAATAGCTCGCCTCCCAGAGCTAGGTCTGTCACGAGGTACACTACAACCGTGTCAGCATTTCTCTCCCTCCATAGCTATCATCCAGGCCTATGCTGACTCTGGCTATGACGTACGGTTGTTCATTGTTTCGAAATAGTCGACAAGCGTTAAAATGTTCTGATGGCCCATACTGACCCTCTTCAGAACTGCTATCTCGTTTCGGACCATATGCTCCCTGCCGGCCATCAACCGCTTGTTGATGACCTTTGCAGCATAGTACCGGCCGGTGTCGATATGTACACATTCTTTGACCACACTGTAGGAACCAGCGCCGAGCGTCTTGCCGGTCTTGTAGCGACAAGGCTGTATCTGGGGCTGTGGTTGTTGGCCTTGGGAGGCCATGATCGGGGCAGGCTTGGGTGCAGCGGGGTGGGCAGGACGTAGGCTGGTCGATCGGGACGAAGCAAAATGTGATGTTACCGGTGTAGAGAGTCGTTGCGGACGTTGTTCTGAATAAAGATTATGGTGGTATAAACGGAGGGGTTCGATTGTCTGGCATAGATTGCTCAGCCGCGTACTATCACCGGTAGGGTCTCGAACGGCACCCCGGACTTGATCCAAGTGGGGTCCGACAGGGTCTTGCACGTGAAGATGTTGGCAGCAGCGATGTCACAATAGTTGGCACTGAACAAAACAGCCAACGAATCGCAGTACAAAAGTGGGAGGTCGTTGAACGTGAACGCAAGCGCGCCTTTGCTTGTACATTGGAGAACAGTAGCGACGATTACACGCGACAATCAATGTAATTAGCTTCGCCGGGAGCCGTATACTGCACACCGAGAAGCCTCGAGTAATTTGAATATTGCACAAGCAGATGTAAGCTCCAGGCCGGAGAATGAGTCGCACATCTAAGGATTGTGATAATCCTGCGATCTGCATACGTTTGTCTCCTCCAGAATAAAGATTTCAGACTCGCCCGTGTTTTCTCCTTAAAAGTGTGACAGTAAAGGCACACGCAGCTCACTGCACGAACAGCGAGCGATTTATTATATCCTCACCGATCATCTGCTCATTACCAATGAGATCCGTTGCAAAAGACTACATAGTATGTAATAATGATGGATTCGTAATCCTGTTTGCATTTCACACTGGTCAAAACAAAGCTCACATCAAACGGCCGAGGGTGCAAAAATTTGCAAAAACAATAGCTCGCAGCTCCCTGCCTGGTTCGAACAAGCGACCTTAGGATGATTCAGTTGTACAACTGCAATCCCACGCTCTACCACTGAGCTAAAGGAGCGAGATTTGAATCTCGCTTCGTAGGGAAGTTATCCCCTGCGAGCTGATGAGACGAGGCTCAAAATTGCTTATATTGCTTATTTTTACAAAGGCGATTGGCAAAACCGAAACCTCATGGAAAAACACGTTCGACTGTCAGCCGCACGAGTTGTGTCACGATTCCTCGCAATGATTCCGTCCTTTAGACCGAAGTCTATGCTGGTGAGCTTGGCGCCGGTATCCCCCCCAAGTCGTTGTGCAAGCGACCAGCTATATTCAGTTTCATCATGCGATAGCCTTCCAAGGCGTTGCCGAGAGCGTTGATGCAGGGAAAGCGGCGGGCATGACCCACGTTCGCATCACATGTTCACCGTCAGTCAAGACCTTGAACACGCTCTCGTCTGTCTGAAACGGATCATAGCAAGACGGAAACGCGTGCGAAAAGCGCGGCCGGCAGAGCATCGCGTGCCACCATCACACAACTATATTGCTGCTACCGATTCCCCAGAGCACTGCATTGCAGTGTTTCAACAATCACAACTTCTATACTTTCGTAGTATGGTGTAACACAGAACACTGCTAGCCATATCAATTAATCGACGTCGAATATCACCAGCAAGCCACATCATTAGCTCGACTGCGCCCAAAGTGCCACCATAGTCGCGATTAGGTCTCTTGAAGGGCAGCATTACATATTTCATCATCATCAGCTTTCCACAAGAGGACACATTTCACCATGGGATTCTTCCGCGAATTGACTGATCAGGCTCGCCGTACGACGGTTGACCTTATGCACGGAGCCGAGATTGAAAAGGACTGCCCTTTCTCGCCTGAGGTGCCTGATGACCTTCGTAGCTGGCTGCCAGATCTCTTCGACCGCTACCCTATTGTGCTGCCGTGGTCTAAATCTAAGCCTATTGACCCAGCTCTCCACAACATCTGGCTACTTGACAACACGGCCTTCCGCTCGCCCTCGTCTGAGGACAAGCGGCCGGAGCTTCAAGATTTAAAAGGGTCCCATGACACGCATCCCACGAACCCAGATGGAGCCGCTGTAAGGAGCGGTAGTGGATGGGAAGTTGAGTTTGTCGCAGCATATTTTATCAAGAACTCTGGCGAAGATCTCGCGGGCGTGGCAGGTGCTGTGATCAAGGCGTTGAACATCAACGACGAGGACACGGCAACGAAAGATCGCATCTCGAAGCGCCTGCAGAACTTCACTGACGCTGTGCTTCCCAACCGTACGGTCCGTGTCAGCATCGGTGGCAAAGAGGAACAGACGCTTGGTCCGTCAAACATGAGCGGTATTAGCACTGGTCTACACGGCCTACACTTCCAACCAAGGGTGGAAGTCTTGAAGAGCAACGCCCTCAACCTCCCACCTCCCTTCGGCCTCCCATGTACAACAGTCTTCGCGGAGGAGCAGGGCTGGGGCGTGATAAGCGACATCGACGACACGATCAAAGTCACGCAAACCACGGACGCGATCGGCATCCTAGAAAACACCTTCACAGTCGAGAACCCGGAACCCATCGCGGGAACGCCAGACCTCTACACGAAAATCAAGTCCCTCCTCAACGACCCTACCTTCTTCTACCTCTCCGCCTCCCCTTACAACCTCTACCCTTTCCTCCGACAATTCCGCGACACGCACTTCCCACACGGGACCATGATCCTCCGGGACGCCTCATGGCAGAATCTCGGCGGCCTGATCACCTCCCTCCAAGCGGGGACGACGGACTACAAGAACGACCGCATCACGAAGATCCACTCCTGGTTCCCGCACCGCCGCTTCGTCTGCATCGGGGACTCGACGCAGTCGGATCCCGAGAGCTACGGCGACATGGCGAGGAAGTATCCCGGCTGGATCCGCGCCATCTTCATCCGCAAGGCGACGGGGATCGCGGGCATGTCGGAGGACAAGAATCAGCCGGAGAGGTTCGAGAAGGCGTTTAGGGAGCTGGATCCGAGGCTGTGGTATGTGTTCTCTGATCCGGCGGAGTTGGCTGAGCGGGTGGAGGAGTTGAGTAGGCATCCGGATGCTTTGGTTGGAGGGGAGCATTTTGGTTGAGTGGGATACTTAGTCAGGTTCTCAGGACGTGGTTTCTGGGTCTCCGTACATGGGCGCTTGTTGAATGCCTCGTACCTGGATGATGACAGGGTTGTGTTTGTGGACTGTGATCTTTTCAACCTGCAAACTTAGAAAGGGAGGAGTGTGAGACTTGGAAGGTTCATAGTTGGTACACTCATGGTCAGAGGTTTCTATCGGTCTCTTAATTTTGAGAATGATTTCGAAATATTGTGCTGCTGGTCTAAAGAGTCCGTAGGTAGCGCCCCATCATACTACTTGGACTGGTATTCTGAGCTCTAAGCTTCTCAAGCAGAGGGACCGGGGATCCAATACAGCCTGGTAGGATAGCTACAGATAAGTGACATTCGTCATAGTCGGCAATGGTGTCATATCTGATGATTACCGCGATCCCTGGCCCATGGATCAGGTAATTGAGTGAGAGCACCATGGTTATGCCAAACCACTCTCGACAAAACTGTACACATGCCAATTCGCTGCCTCGTGACCCGTGCAGAATGACGTTGGTCGAAGCCCCTCGTGAGCTTCGGGGGATGAGCTGTGCCAGCGGCCAAAGCTGCCTTCACGCCAGCCCGCTTCTTATCTGCGACACTTAACACGTCCTGTGCGGTAGCATAAACTGTAAGTACCTTAATAGAGAAGCCGGTTCTCCATCTCATATAGTCCTTGTGTTTTGTCAGTTTCACCTTGTTTAGCGAAGCGTACCAACGGGAACAGGCCCATTGCATTGCCGCTATATCACCAGAGAGGCCTGGTGCTATTGCATGGACCGCCTCGCTTCGCACGCAGGCTTGAGATTAGAAGCACCTTCACAAACGCAACAATAAGATTTTCTCTTCCTGGACAGGAGTCGCCGGGCGAGCAGGAAACATCAAGAATCAACATAAAACATCACCCCATTAGCAGCCATGGCCAACTTCGTCGAAAACCTCTGGTCGGCAGTCTTCACGCCCGGCCCGACACCAACACTCCTCGTCGCGACGAATGTCACTTTCGCAGCTCTGCAGTTCCTCTTACTGGCTCTGCTGATCGCGACGTACAGCATCCATTTTGTCATCCTCTCCGTGCTCTGTGGAGGACTATGGTGGAGCGTGAATTGGTTTGCGAGTGAACTGCAGGCGGCACAGCTGAAGGAAGAAGAAGCGGAGAGGTTGCGGAAACAGAAGAAGGATATAGACAGGAAGGAAGGGAGCGAGTCTGCTGGCAGTGGTGCGGATGATGAGGCAGGGGAGGATACCGAGACGGAGGAACACATCAAAGGTACTAAGCCGGATGCGAAAGGATATCAAACGACTGGCGAGACGAAGACGTCACGAAGGGATACCATTGACGCCGTCAAGGCGAGCGGGAGCAGTGCGAAGAGCGGCGGTGGTGGTGCAGCAAGTGGGATCCAAGCTGGTGAACGTTTAGGGACGAAGCAGCGAAGTGTGCAAGCTGGAGACAGGAGTGGCGATATTAGCAGTACTGATAGCGAGTGGGAGAAGGTGGAAGACGAAAGGTGACATTGAATTAAGTATGTACTGCCATGGAGTCTTGCTATGTGATCGTCAAGAAGGGACGTTTTGCAAGCTGCGCTGGCTATATTACGTTCAACACGCACGCAGACCACAAGTGTCTTGCCATCGCTATATATCATTTTGTCTACACGTACGCCAGCATTATTGACTATGGTACAATATTCTTCATACTGTATTCAATACATCCAATCCAACTGCAGAAGATTGTGCACGGACCTTATTCGCCAAGACCAGCCTTGAAAGTGCAGTGTCTGACTCGCGTTTACGGTTCCACGCCAGACGACTGACTGACATCGACTGGAGCTTTCGCGCGCGACATTCGTGCAGTAGACCCATCTCTTTACCCTAAGTCTCAAGTCAGCACACCAATCATCTTGCCGATTGAAGCTCAGCGCTGAGCGCAACCTACTGCCAAAATGAAGCTCGTCAGGTAAGCCCCGACCTTCATCTCTGCGCAAAGCCTGCCGCATGCTGAACTGCAATGCGAAGGCTACATGCGGACCAACAAGTGCCGGCCTGGCTAACACCAACCGCTTCCGCAGATTTCTAATGAAATGCACCAATGAAACGGTCACGATTGAACTGAAGACCGGCACAATCGTCCACGGCACCATCGCCTCCGTCTCCCCTCAGATGAACACCAACTTGCGCACGGCCAAGATGACGCCCAAAGGCGGGAGCCAGATCTCCTTGGACCAGATCAGCATAAGAGGCAGCGAGATCCGATATTACATCCTGCCGGATAGCTTACCACTGGACACGCTGCTAATCGACGAGACGCCGAAGCCGAGGAACAAGGCGAGGAAGGAGGCTGCGGACAAGGGAGGTCGCGGTGGGATGAGAGGCGGCCGCGGTGGCCCGAGAGGCAGGGGTAGGGGCAGAGGACGTGGCAGAGGATTCTAGACGCGGAACGGTTTCACGTTTTGGTATTTTGTCGCGAAAGGGAATGGGAAGGATGGCGCATGGAGTTTGCAGAGATCTCTCTGTGTGTATGGCAGAGGGCCGTTCTCAAAAGCGATCCTGGGGAGACCAATGAAGCACATTGAATCGTGGAGCTGCTGCGGTGCACCACAAGTCTGATTTTGCGACCTTGACGGAGAAAGGAGAGGGACTGGCCTGCTGCGAGTGGAGCGTTCTCACTACGCCCATCAGCATGGGCCGGGATGGGCAAATTGAGCAATTCATATGCCCCAGAAGTAGGAGATGGAATGAACTGAGGTGCACAGCTTAACAGTTGTGTTTACATTTAGTTGAGTGAGGCCTGCGTGGAAGCTACGGCCTAAACTTAGCTTCAGCACGAGTATCACATGAAAAAGAACCAGCATTCCCCGTGCAGCTGCCTGTTTCATATCGAGTCGTCTGACTAGAAGATTCCAGCTTGATACCTTGCACACTTGACTCTACTGGACTAGATCTTGTCATTCTTCGATTTCGATAAACTTTTTCCAATCAAGAATCTGCCCTACAACCATACACCAGACTCTCCCACCATCATCATGTCGAAGACCGAGCTTACCCCTGGCGAGAAGAAGCTCCTGTCCCTCGTCTGGCAGTGCTTCGAGACCGCTCCCAAGGTGCGTTCGATCACCTGCGACAATCGGATCATTACTGACCGTTTCCCACAGGTCAACATGAAGAAGCTTGCAACAATCGGCGAGTACAAAACCGCGGCTTCCGCTAATGTAAGTGCAAACCCTCCCCCCCTTTTGCCTACAAAGTGCGGGCAACCCAGCAGCAGCGAGTCCCACGAGCGAAATCAGAAGTCCTAACCCCTTTTCCCCCTCTGGCGTTCAGACATGCTGGTACAACCTCAAGAAGAAACTCTTCGACACGCCCAACCCTACCACCACATCCTCATCCCCATCCTCACCCTCGTCCCCCTCCTCCCCATCGACCAAAGCAACCCCAGTCAACCTCACGCCCAGCGACCTCAAGCTCCTGAACCTTATCTGGCAATGCCTCGACGGCGACGCGCCCAAAGTGGACAACAAGAAGCTCGCCCAGCTCGGCGGGTATAAGACCGCCGCGTCGGCGAATACGTGCTGGTATAATCTTCGGAAGAAGTTGTTGCTTCGCAGGACGGATCTGCTGGTGCTGCTGCTACTGCTACTACTGGGACTGCTGGTGCTTCGCCGGGTGGGAAAGTCCGCAATACGCCGACAAAGAAGAAGGGCAAGAGCGGTGGGGCTGGACTCGCTTCTCCTGCTGGCAAGACTGAAGCTGGGAGTGCGAAGACCCCGGTTAGTGGGAGCAAGAAGCGCGCTGTTGACTGTGATGATGATGCCACTGCTGCTATGGACGAGACGCCTTCGAAGAAGTTGAAGGGTCGTGAGGCCATGATTAAGGAGGGGAGCGAGGCTTTGTCGACTATTGCTGCGGCCGGGAGCGATGCTGATATTAAAGATGTGGACGGTCTCGCCGGTGGACCGGACTACATCGTGCCGAAACTCGAGCCGACGGATGACATGGAAGATGTCTTGACAGGTGAGGACGGGATGGGTGATAAGGGAACGAGTGAAGACGTCGTCAAGGCGGAGGAAGATGAGGGTGCCCAAACCATGCAATCCGAGTACGCCGACTCTGCGACCTCTACTACTGCTGTGGCAGCGACTGACGGCACGGAGCAAACGGACGAGGACGCTGGGGCGCGCTTCTTCCAGCAGATGCGCGAGTATGCTGAGTGATAAGGTCGAAGGATTGATCTTAGCGACTACGACTCCAGTGCAGAGAAGGCGAGAAGGCAGAGTTGTTGAAAGATGTTACTGGACGATCAAGATAGGGTTTCTGAGAGGGTCTTCTGCTGGTTAGGAGCAGCGATTGCTCATCCTCGGAAGACAGGACAGCCATTGCTTGCTAATTAAGTTTCTGTCCGTGTTTATATAACGAGGTCAAAGGAATTACAGTGATCAATGTACATTTCCGCTTTTGCTTTCAACAGAGGGAAAAGGGCAGAAGTAAATGGAGTTGCCGGTATCGAGTACTTGAGCCAAACGGATACCTACTTTGACAAGGGATCGAAGAAATTGAACTGCAATCCAGCCGCTCATTAAGATCCCGGCCATCCAAGTCAATCCTACAAGTAGGGAGTTGAGTAGCAGCTCCTCCAATACTGTCAGGGTCAGCATCCTTCCCTCTCCCTATGGAGTGTCCCTGGTTTCCTGCAGCGCAACCCATTGCCACGCAATAGAATCAAAAAGGGCAGGAACAGCCGCGAACGCCCTTCCTGGCTGCATTCGCCGAACCCATTGACGGAACATGGTCGATTGCATACGCCATCGAACGGTGGCTTTGCCAGCAGGGCACAATATCCCGACACAGCCATCGCCACCAGAATAACCAACCAGCTGCAACAATCTCGGTCGACCAGCGGACCATCGCGGAAAAGGAGAACTCGACACGTCACGCTTCCACTGCATAGGAACAACGCATATGCAGATCGCCTAAAAGGCGACCTGCAGATGTTGTCTTAGATGCCTGGTGTAGCGGGGTGGCATGTAGCACAGAGAAAATCTCGGTTCCCATGCCCTCGGGCTTCGGGAATCGATTTGGTTAGAATGGATGTCTCATCTACCTGCAATGTGCCACCGTGCCCGGGTATGGGGGAAATAGATCTCGGTTAGCAGCAGCAGCGTACTGTAGTACATACGATATGGAGTGGGTAGCACACGTGGGGTGGTTAAGACCCTGGGGGAGTCTTAAGATCATAAGATCAAGAGGGGGACGGGCTGGATCTTGCGCCTCGTTAGATCTTGCGATCCACTTTCACACGTGCTACGCGAGATCTAAGACATGGGGGGCAGATAGGATGGGGGTTTTAAAGGGGCGATTGCAAGCGAGATGGGTAACGAGGATTGGGAAGGTCACACAGCACAGCAGCCGAGCGGCCAGCACTCGTGTTTGCGAGACTACCTAGTCCTGAGAGATGATGGGAGGCAGTCCTTCCGGAGATCTCTCCGGCTATCCTTGTCTTTGTCGACCCCACAGCGGGCAGAATGGGGTTCCTCTCACGAGTGAACGAGTGGCAAAACCTACCTCGTTGCCACATACTGATTTTCTTTCCCATGTCCAACTTCCACATTGATAGATCAAACGCTAAAGCCAAGGCTGAGTTATAGAAGGCAGAGAGTATAGGTCCTAGAGGGGGCACACATTATAGCCGGGACTTAATTGAGGGGAAAGAGAAAGAGAGCCAAAACATGTCAGATTCGCGTTGTTTGGTTGTCGCCCTGTTATTGTGCAGCCGTGTGTGAGACGATCTCGTCCTCTTTGGGACAATGCCGGAAGGATGGAAACTGGACTAGGCGTGTGCCGTGTTCCACAAGATTGCCGCGCATGCAGGCGGCGCGACGATCTCGCAAGGAGGTAATACTGAAGGCGTGCAGTCTGTGGGGTCTCTAAGCGTATTATCAATGCCTATCGCACTAGATGGCCACCTAAAGAGGGAAGGCAGGAATCTTACACGATCGAGAGACGCGGATTGCTATTGTTTGGAGACCCCCGTCCCAAGCATCATCCCCATCCTAGGCCTGATGATGAGGAAGAAAACAAAGGTGTTTGGCCCGCGTTCTGCGCTTCATACGCTGAGGGTCACGAGAGCACAGATCCACGAACCTTTCACCACCGTTCTTGCCCGCCCTGATGATGAGGCCCTGCGCATTTGTATTGAAACCCTGCGCCCCCTCGCGCGGGAAGGACGGGCTGAATACATAAAGCTGCGACGGCATGTTCGGGAGGAAAGTTACTCGGCTGAGAACCCTGCGCTTAAGGAGTCAGAATGCCTACCTACCTTTGAGCTGGACCGGTGGCAAAAAAGAAGATTTCGCCGAGCATACTCTCTCTTCCACTGCGCTGCCTTGTGAACGCAGATTGGCTTTGTCGCAAAACTGGGGAATCACACACACACAGGGTCGCTGCAGCTACGTGCGAAAACATCGCTTTTCACAACACCCAGCCGTGCTCCCGCCTGAACGTTCGGGCGGGTTGTGGTTCATCAGGTCCGGAGCGCAGTCCGTGAGATCTGGTCAAGATTCCTCAGGGTTGGGTCCGTCGGGGTTATTAGAATGGGTCCGCATTGATGAGGTGTACAGGGACTGACGATAAGGCCCGTCAGGAGGGGAGGCGGTGCTGCCATGTGCGTCTGCATATCCAATCCCCGAGGCTCCTTCTGTGGTTGCAAAGATAAGGGCAGCGATTGCGGCAGACACTCAAACCAGTCTGGGATCATTGCGATCTTGCAATACTACGCGAGCTGCCAAAGAAATGTTGAGGATCCCTCGATCAAGCGCCACATGGTTAGCTATCCCGGATGAGGAGAAGATCGCTGGGAAAAGCGACTGGGAAGGCCAACGCATCTGTCCCCCCGCGATAGAAGAAAAATGTCCGATTCGATGGGCGGAGCGTGAAAGCTGACTTGCAGCTGCAGCCGCAGCCGCAGCAGCAACCCTTCTGCCCGTCTTTCAGCGTGCTCGCTCGCTCGGGACAGGGACTAGACCTGCATATGTGGTGTTCACGATCTCTTCACCCGTCTGCCGGATAGATCGGCCCAGGTTGTCGATGCGGCTTGCCGCTGTGTGTCTTGTGATGTCGGATAAGGGGGGGATAATGCTGCAATGATGCCATGGTCAAGCGAACATGCATCATTAGGAGAAAAGATGGAACGATTGCGGGAGAGGCGTGTGCACCGTAATTCCCCGACTGCCTTTTAGTTTTCTTCTAGACGGCAATGGCGGCTCTTCCGAGGCGAGCGATTGACTCAAATAGAGACCTATTTGAATCGCACAGAATTTCGGCTGCCAACCTGGAATGCACAGTGGAGGTTAGGTAGGCATTGACGTCGCCCACGGCACATACGTCACTCTTTCGTAAGGCCGTGTATCCCCTCAAGTGAGACGTCAAGCCTACCGTGATTCTGTCCCGACACAATTCCAAAACCGACTGGTTTAGTGACCCAAACTGTGCGCAGCGAAAGAATGTCACAGCTAGCTAGCAGGCAATTTTTCTCAGGGTACGGGGATGATTTGCAATTCTCAGAAAATAGCGGTTGGGTAGTACGCATCTAGCGCCTCAGAATCTTCCGCAGATCTGAGATCGCAAGTGATCGCACACAATTGCGTTTCACAGCACCTGACGCTAGCATCTCACTTATCTCCACGCCGTTCCTAGCGTCGTCGCTAGCCTCGATCTCCCGACGCCCAATCAGCATGCGACGCCCGCAGCTACTTTTGACAGCGGCTCCGCAACGCAGAACCGCTGCCATGGCGCCCGTCCCACACAGCAGCTCGAAAATGGCATGGCGTGCAGCTGCGCTTTGCTGCGACCTGCCTGATTCTGCTAAGCGTCGACACTGGTTGCCTTTCAGTCAGAACCTCTCCGTCTCCCCGTTTCCCAAGGCGCGCGATTCGTAAGAAAGCTGTGAGGTTAACTGCCGTTGCCACGTACGGAGGGGTACGTATGCTCGAGAAAGCAGCCGATGCTGCACCTCAAGGGTTGTTCGCGAAGCAGTGGGCAAGTGCTTCCAATGGCCGGTGACATATAATAAGACAGTGCCTGAAGGATTACTGATTACCGACAAGATCGCGGGTCTAAACGTGGCTCGAGCGGGAACGAAGCATCCGTCTAACGGCCGGCTAGGAGGCGCGAGGAGGCGGTATGACAGAGGAGGCTTTGGGACAGCACCATTCGCGCGTCTCTGGGGGGGGGGGAAAGCATCTCAGCACAAACACAACCTGTAGTGCGTTCGCAGAGGCAACGCCATACGACAGATCTCACACCCCTCATCTACCCTTCTTGGGTGCCGTCAGGGACGCAGTGCGGAGATGGGAAGCGAGTCGGGGTGCGACAGAGGCGCAGTCCAGGGACACGCGCGACACCTTCTCGAGCAAGCAAGGGGGACCGAGGTCGCAAGCAAGCTCCTCCATCAGCATGGGAGAGCAGATTCGTCGCACGCCGTGTGGGATTGCAATGTGCTGAAATGCTCAGATCCGGACAGAAGTAGAGGTGGCGATCGCGGCGGAGATAGGGAAAGGTCGCAGACAGATAGATCTTAGCCGTCGCTAGCGCTTCGTGGCAGCAATGGCTCCGGACGGGGCATGGGCCAATCAAGGGGCTCGCGATGCCCACCTGAGCCTCGGCGGCAACTCTAACCAGCGATCGGAGTGCGGGCCAGAGGGAGAGTGCTGCTACTGCACCTGTCCCGCGCACGCGTGGGTATCGCCATGACACCAGTTTTGCAAATCCCTCCGACCACGCCTCGCACGCCCGCCCGCCCAGGCCACGATCGTTTATTATCCTGCTCCTTCCACGCACCCTCTTCCTCTCCTCGTTGCACTCTTGTCTCAAGCTTCGCCCCCCAGTAGCGACCCCTCTGCAAGACATTTGTTATTAGACAAATTCGAGGTTAAATCTCTCAATTTTGTCCTGATAGACCTGTCCCCGCTCGCTCGGACAACGGCACTTCCTGGCCCCCGACTGCCTCAGCTTCCGGCCACTCCCAAGCTCGCTTGCCACTGCGATCCCAGCACCAGCTCCCCGCAGTGCCAGGTCGCTTATACCACCCCAAGACATCTCGTACCATTGTACCGGGCGACTCTTCGGCCATTTTTACACGGGGCTGCTCCCCCATCGATCCTCCCGCTGTGATCTGCTCGCTTTTCAGGACTCGTCTCCGCCTATTCGCCCAGTGAAGTCTTGGCACAGTCGACCGACGAGACGACCACTCGACCGTCGCAGCTTCTCACAGCGCTTTCCAATCCACCATGCCTCCCATGCGAACCATGTCCGCCATCAAGCCTGTCAAGACAGAGCGCTCGCACGAAGAGAACCAAGAGAGGTAATGACCTGTCTAGAGACCTTTCTATGTTCATCGCTGACATCGCCTTCCAGAGCGTACATCGCCGCTTCCCGCCGCAGTGACCGCAGTTTGGAAGCGAGAGTCGAGTCTGCTCGACGAGCTTCTGAGATCCACAAGCGTCGTACTGGCCGCTCTCTCCGCGTCACGGAGCAAGATGTCGTCAATGAAGAAATGTACGAAGAGGAGGACGACGATCTGCCGATGCAGTACCGTCGTCTGACCGCCCACCTCCAGAGCCAGAACGTCCATCTGGACAGAAGATTGCAGGCCTACGTCGCCCAACAGGTCGCTATGCGAACCGGAGGCTGGGCTAACGGCGCTTTCGCCGGCAATGATCAGAATCAGTTCTCAAATTCCCAGTTCATGAACCCCAACATGATGCAGATGCAACAGCCTGCTTTCCAACAGCATCCACTTATGCCGCCGCAGCAGATGCACCGGATGCAATCAAACTACCGTCAATCACCATACCCAATGCCAAACCAGCAGGCACAGGGTGCGCGCCCACAATGGCACAACAGGTCTGCATCGATTGCTACACCCCAAGGCTACCCGGCGTACCAGCAGCAACAGAACTCATCCGCCATTGATCCGGCCAAGACGGAGGACAGGCGCATGTCTATGCCTGCACAGCAGCAAGTCATGACTCCCCAATCTCACCACGGAATTCATCCATCTGCCTCTCAGCAAAACTCACCGGTCGCATCGCGGAAGAGTTCCACTCCCCACGCTACAACACCACATGGTCACGCTGGATCCAACCAGTCGCCGCAGCAGATCCCGACGCCGCCAGGACAGGTCCAGCAAGACCAGCAGAATGTGACCTCTCCTTTCGACGCCGACTTCGAGCAGCAGCTCCAGAACGGTTCAAATCCACTCAGCATGTCTTTGCCAATGGAGTCACAGCAGATGCTCTCTGGATCCAACGCATTCGACATGAACGACCCCATGTCTCAAATGCTCATGCCAAGCCAGATCCCAAGCTTCCAGCCTGGTATGAAGCAGCAGCAACAGCAGCAGCAGCCGTTCTATTCCTACAACCCCAATGCGAAGCCGAGGAGTGCGTCTGGAAACAGCGTGCCCACTCCCACCGGCAATGATGGTCTAAGTCAGACTTTGGCACCTTCCTCCCTTGACGCTTCCGGCGGCAACAACAACAACAACATGTTTAACAACGCAGCGCTTTCATCTGGAGCGAACGACTACTTTAACACGTCTTACACCCCTGTCGGCCTCGGATTGGGTGGTGATGCAAACGCTAGTTTCGATGCCTTCTCTAAGAGTAACGGCGGTAATAGTGGTCAAGTCACTCCCGACGAGGATTGGATGGCCAACATGCTCCAGGAGGATTTCTTCGATACATCGGTGCAGGCTTAAATCTGACTTGATCGGTCTCTCACGGACCGGCCAAATCCTTTGATCTCATTCTTGCTCGAAAGAAGCAATTTCCGAATTGGCGGCGCGGTCAGTTGCACACTGCTGTCCACACTAGACTGATGCGACTCGCGAATGCATTTTTGAACCGGGTCACCTAGCAGGAACGAGATGTTTCTCACCTCCGCCATGCTCGCTGCCCGTGTATGTTCGGGATATACCATGCACAACTCTGTTCACTTCTTTGTACAACATGCGCTTTGGGAAAGGGAAAAAGAAGAGTCTTCTCATCGACAATTCTGTATTTCTACTTTTGTTTTCGAGCAAACATCATGAACCCAGGCTTTCAGACACGAAGTGATGAATGGGGCGTTGTGATGCGGGAAACTACAAGGAGTACGGGTTTTGGCATGGGAGCTTTTTCTTCGTTTGTTTTGCTGGGCTGGCGGAGTTCTCTCGGGGATGGCGCTCTATTGGGTGGAGCGCGGGATTCGATACCACTGTCTCTTCTCTCTATCATTTTTAACGATTATGAGCATGGCGTTGGATGGATGAACGGGATGGGACTGGTATGGGTGTGCCTCCGTTCGAGGGCACGTACATTTCTACAGAAAGCACGACCTTCTTTGGGTTGGGTCGCTTCTCTTCTCTTATAGTCCCGACACAAACAGCACAATGTACGGGGACAGCAGAAAGCATATAGCTTCACAGAAACGCAAGAAAATTTACTCAGTCTTTCAATTGTGTATCATGATTATCTTCCATACACAGTACAAAACTACCTCGCATTACGCATAAGTCTTTTCCCGATCGCACTCCCATCACTTCTTCTTCTTCTTCTTCTTGGATACCTGACCATCCCTCGTCTATACTTGCGGTTACTTGCGTCTTACCCTCTTTCCCATGCCGCTTATCCATTCTTTCATTCCTTTCACCCAAAAGTCCATCCAAAACCACCCGCTGTTCTTTACATGTGAGTGAGGATGCGTGATCTTCCCCTCCCATCTCACGCACCAGCAACCTCCCTTCCCATCCCCACACAAAGTCTTTCTCGCCCATTTTCAGATATATCACGACAAAGATCCAGAAGTTCGCCCCCCAACCACATTCTCGGGTCTTCCGTTGTCGGGCCCGCAGCATTATCCAGGGCGCCCCTCTTCCTCTCTCTCTCCCCCTCCCCTCCCCCCGGCGCACCGGATAGGAACGGGCATGTCTGGTCAAATAAACTCTATCAGCAATGGCATTCCAGACCTTTTACCTTACCGGAGGTACCTCCGCAGATCTCTTCCCCCGTTCCTGCCTTCCTCCCAGCTTTGCCAGGGATCTGATGCACATATATCCTCCCCCCACGCCGTTGTCCTGGTTTATTGTTGTTTGATAGTCTATCCCGGATATTCCTCAAGCGTAACCAAACCTAGGGACTACGGCGAAAGAAGAGAGTTTAGTACTTCCAAAGGTTGTTTAGTAGATTACTACTGATCCCGAACGACGATGGGAGAGAGATAGAGAGAGCCGGTTTGGGATCTCACTCGCACACACACTCTCTGATATGTTCCTTGGAAGGAAATGCGCGAATCGGATTCATTCCCTCTTCCCACACTTCCCGCCGTATCCCGTTTCGCTGGGTATTATCAAAACCGCTCCGCTATAACAGAGATTGATAGCGAGCCATAGCTAACTTCGACGTTTCCCGGTCTAATACGTTACAACATGTGAACCGTTGGGTCTCTTCCCCGCCTACTATTATCAACTTACCCGCTTAGGCGAGGGGGAGGGAAGGAAGGTTGCCTCATCCTCATCCTCCTTCTCATCCTTCTCATACTTCCCGTGTCGTGGGGTCCTATCTTTCTTACTATGCAGTCTCAAATCCCACCGTCCAGGTCTTTGGGCGGTCTCTTGCTCTTCCGAGAGGACGGATAAGTGGACTCTGCTATTCACGCGCTATGATTGTTCGTCGCTATAAGTGAGATACCCTGCCCACATTACTACTGCCATTCCAAATCCAGTGGCTCCAACTTTTCTACTCTTTGGGAGGTGGGCACACGGTAACGCGGTTTGGGGGATTTTCAAGAAGATGGGATGGGGTGAGGGGGCGGGGGAGTGATTCTCTGGCAAAAAGTCGAGGTTCTTCGATCCTTAGGTTCTATTGCTTGCTTCTGTGCCGCGTCTCACGTCTGACGTGGAGTAACGGGCGATCTTTTCTGCCTGGCAGAGAGGTTGGAGGACGAGAGCTCGTTAGTTGATGGTTCGTGGGTTATCTCACGGCGAGAACGTTGAAGGATTTGACCGCCGTCTGTCATCAGCCGCGTGTGCGTCGAGGGGCGCAGGAATTTTGTAATAGGTATGCGATCTTCTGTTTGAGTGGTTCTTTGCGTGAAGGTCTGACCTTTACGGTCTATAGCCGTGCGAGTCTTTCGTTTTATCGCTACATTTGTGTGTTAAAAAAGAATCCTTATCCGCCTGCAACCGTCCTGACCTGCAACCGTCCTAACCTGCAAAGTATTCCAAGCCTCTTCGATCAAGAACAGGTGTGGATTTTAGATTATTAAGTCATCGCTACTACACTTACAAGTAATACGCATACACATATCTGAGAACGACATGTTTACAGGCCGGGAAGTGACCTTCTCTGGAATGATCAGGCAGCCCGCGTACGAGTGCTAACTGGGAGATACTGGACTCGCTGCCGGCGAATTGCTGGGCAGTTGCAGAAGCGTCGCCGCCTTGCATGCCGCCGATTAAGAAAAAAAAAAAAAGAAGAAGAAAATGAAAAGGGAAGAGAATTGCTCCAAGTTCACATGCGCGAACTCTACCTCTGATAATCACCCTGAGGTACTTGCCACGTTGAGCGGCCAAATCTTAACACTTGTCCAAGATTGCGAAGAATTCGACATCGGCTTTTGGAAAGTGGCGGCTTGATACCAATCACAGTGTAGACGACATTTTCGACGACCTGGATTTTACTCACCACACGAAAGTTGACTACGATACCACAGGCGTAGCGCCAACTTCGCATCATGGCCGTCTTACTCTCAATGTTCCCATGAGCTGCAAATTCAGAGCACTGTAGGGCCGAACCCCCATTCCAACCGACACCAGACCGGAATACGACCGGTCGAGTAGATCGGACGTACGATAAATGCCCTTGTTTACCTCCTAGTCGACCATTGGGGTCAAAAGTCCGTTTTGGTAAGGGTGTTCCTGCGCTCCCCTCGGAGCACTGATTCCTTCATCTTACTGCCGCGACATCGCGTGGCTAATAAAAATTCTATCATTGGTTGCTGCGCATTTCGTTTGGCCAAGGAGATTAGTGGGAGCTTTGTCGAGCGCGAGCTATTGTAACCGAGTAACAAGGTAAGTAGGCGATCATGTGCAATTGAGGAGTGGCTCCTTTACTACTCAGTGTAGCGATTGGTTCCCGGCTCGTGCCGAGATGATCTACAAGGTCCGGATGCTGAACTTTACGAACTGTCCTGCAAGTTGAACAAGCTGGATTACCTGGATTTCCCGTGCAACGAGCGCAACGCACAAATAGAGGCTTGGACAAGCGCGTGTAGCTACCTATCGTCATGCCATAGAGAGTATGGCGAAGACTTCCAAGCTTCCTGCTGGAGCGCAGGTAAGAATGCGTTGGCTTGCCGAAACCGCGCCGTTCCAAATTAGCTTCAACTCCAGATGAAAAACGGCCATGGGGTACGGTATATCCCTGGCGAGCCTACTTCTACAAGATCAAGTAGGTCCCAGTTGCTCCTATCCGCATCCTCATGTTCAACACCATGCGGTTCCTCACCTTCCTAAGCCTGCTGGCCGGGACAGCACTTGCTGCCCCCCGTGCAAGACAATCCGAAGACTATGAATACATTGTCGTTGGCAGCGGGCCAGGCGGCGGTCCTTTGGCCAGTCGACTCGCTCGCGCCGGTCACAGCACTCTCCTCATTGAAGCGGGTGACGATCAAGGCACGAATGCCAATTACTCCGTACCAGGCTACCAGGGACTCGTATCGCAGGACCCTAAGATGAGATGGGACATGTACTGCAACCATTACCAGGACCTGGAGCAAGCTAAACGAGATCCTAAATTCAGCTACGACATTGGCAATGGTGAGGTTTATACTGGTCTGAATCCACCGGACGGCGCAGAGCCGCTCGGAGTCCTCTATCCTCGTGCCGGCACCTTGGGTGGCTGCAACGCTCACAATGCCCTCATCTGGGTTGAGCCGCATGCGTCTGATTGGAGCAACATCCAATCCATCACCGGCGATGATACTTGGAACCCAGACAACATGCATGACGTGTATCTTCGAGATCGCGTGCACGACTGGCAGCCTGTCCACCCGACCGACCCAACCATCCTCGCCCGCGATCTCGTCCTTACGAGGCACCTACTCGGCGGCGCGGCCACTAAGGGTCTCGGCTCGATTCCTGTTGTTGACGGTCTCACTGGCATCTTACCTACCTTGCTTGTTAACCCGAACGGTGACTTCCCAGGCCGCGACTCAAAAGAAGGACTCTTCCAAATCCCGTTGATTACGCAAGGCGGTGCTCGCAAGAGTGTTCGCGAGCGCATTGTTGATACCATTAATGAAGGCTATCCACTCACCGTGAAATCCAACACGTTCGTCACCAAAGTCGACTTTGACCAGATCAACGGAACCTCCCGCGCCACAGGCGTCCAATACCTTGAAGGTTCCTACCTCTACCGCGCATCCCCGCTCAGTGGCGGCGAAGGCACACCCGGGTCGGCTACAGCAAGTAAAGAAGTCATCCTCTCCGGCGGCACCTACAACACGGTACAGATGCTCAAGCTATCTGGCATCGGCCCACGCTCCGAACTGGAATCCCACGGCATCGAAGTGGTCTCGGACCTTCCAGGCGTCGGCACGAACATGCAAGACCGGTACGAAATCCCCCTCTCTGCCGTGCACCCGGACGACTTCGCCATCCTCGACGGCTGCACCTTCGACATGAAATCCCACGACAAATGCTACACGCAATGGCGCAACCACCTCAACATCCTCGCCGCGCGGGGCGCCTACGCCACCAACGGGCTCGCGGCCGCCATGGCCCAAGTCTCCACCACCAGCCCCACGGGCGACGTCGACCTCTACATCTTCGGCGGCCCCGTGAACTTCATCGGCTACTTCCCACAATGGGGCGACTTCGCCGTCTCAGACCACAACCACTTCTCCTGGTACGCCCTAAAAGCACACTCGCAGAACCACGCGGGGACCGTAACCCTGCGCTCCACGGACCCCCTCGACCCGCCCGAAATCAACTTCAACTACTTCGACGAAGGCACGACCGCCAACGGCGAAGATCAAAAGGACCTGCAATCCCTCGTCGAAGCCATCCGCACCGGCCGCGAAGCCCTCGACAATTACAACGACTACCCTTTCCTCGGCGGCTCGGCTTTCGAAGAGGAACGCCCCGGCGCGAACGTCACCAGCGACGCGGACCTGAAACAGTATATCAAGGACCAAGCGTGGGGCCACCACGCGTGCTGCACGGCGAAGATCGGCGCGGACGACGACCCCCTAGCCGTCTTGGATAGCAAGTTCCGGGTCCGTGGCGTAGCTGGATTAAGGGTCGTGGATGCGAGTGTGTTCCCCCGGATCCCCGGGGTGTTCATCCAGGCGCCGATTATGATGGTGAGCGAGAAGGCGGCGGATGCGATTTTGGGACAGGAGGATGGGGGACAGGATGGTGGGGACGATGGGAGTGGGTTGTTGGGGCTGGATTTGGATTTGGGGCTTGGACTTGGGTTGTGAGTGTAAGATCTGGGGGGTTTGGGAGGAATGCCCCTTTTTATATGTTTCCTTTCTTCTATTCCCATTTTCCCCCCCGTTATTCGCCTTTAATCCGCTCGGACTTTAGATCCGGTTCAAATATGGAATTGATACCTTGAGGTGTAATATCCTTTTCTTTTCTTTTTCTTTTTTTTTTTCTCTCATTCTGAGGTCGACGGAGAATGATTAACTCTTCGCTCTCCCAACCCACCCGTCATTCTCCCCTTCCCGCTACATATTCACACAATTATACATCCCTCTCGTACTGATACAGAGCATTTCGAGGTCTCATTTTCGTCTCTTGTCCTCTTACGCCAAGAAACATCCACGCATGTTGTAATCACGGATCTCCAACTAAACAAGAGACTCGTTATCCTACCGCGTGAGCGGCGGCTTTTGTCCGTATACAACGTATCTAGCGCTTGTCAGCGAAAGGTCCTGCCTACTTTCGAAGGGAAGGGAGGTACTCACATAGGGAAGTACGTATGTATGCGCCATCAGTAGAGCCACTCTGTACACAAGTCATCGCCATTTCCCCTATTAGGGTGTTCCTATTTTTTTTTTTTAAAAAAAAAAGGAAAACAATGTTTTGTTGTAGGCGTTGGGAAGTTATCTACATCGCCTCCGATCCCTTTCTCGCTCTCTGGAAGTGCCATCAAAAGAGATAACATCAAGAAGCAGAAGATTGAAGAAAGACCATGGGTGAGAGGGAGAGAGAGGTAGGGACGAAGATGGAATGTGGAAAAAGAAAGAAAAGAAGAGAAAAAAAAAAGGCGACGCATTTGAACCTGCTGTTTTTTTGTTCCTCTCATCATACTCTTTTCATCATCAGCACCCGCAGCGGCGGCAGCAGCAGCAGCAGCAGCAGGTATGAGAACACTCATGTTCTCGATTCAATTTCCCTCCCCCCCTTTTGCCTTCCCGTCCTTCCCTTCCCCCCGGGTTTCCCTTCTTCAGGGCCCCCCTCTCTATCCCGTTGACGAGGTGGGGGCAGCGGACCGGGGAAGATTTGCCACTAAATGATATAATAAAAAAGCAGCATGCGCCGTAGAACGCCCACGCTATGCACAACGCCTCCTCCTCCTCCTCCTCTCACCCCATCATCTTCTCTTTTCGCCTTCCTTGGACTTACGTGGTCTTGTCCTTCCCACTCACTCGTATTGGGGGGGGGGGGGAGCCGAAACCAGAGTCCAGATTCCATTTCTTCATCCTCCCTAACCCTGTCATTCTCTATTTCCATCCTCCACCAACACTCATCCCGTCCATTCGACCTTCACAACCTTACCTAGCCACCGCGGCACTAAGCACCTGGGTCCTAAAGAACCCACCCTTCGTCCGCTCGATGACCTGCTGGTACACGCTCTGCGGCGGGTGGTTCATGATGACCGTGCCGGCCTTATAGTCGATCTTGGCGTCGACACGCGTGTCGCGGATCAGGTTCACGATCCACTTCTCGCCTTCGTCGCTGCTGAGGCCGAGACGGCGGGAGAGGTCCCTGAAAAAGAAAAGTCACGTTAGTCATCTTTTAAGAGAAATCGTGTGTGTAATGGAAAGGAGAGGAAGGGGGGACACATACTTGATATCGATCCGCTGATGGATCTTACAGTAGCTCTCGGAGATCAGATGCCGCGCGCTCTCGAGGAACATCTCCGACGTGGCGACGAGGAAGAAGTCGGACCGTAGGATCTCGTCCGCCTCGCCTAACCGCTTCTGGGCCTCTTCGAAGTCAAAGTCCACGTACAGCGCCCGGACGAACTCGGTCACAGGATCCCGGTACTCGTACCCCTCTTGGCGCACGACGCGGATCAGGTCCTTGAGTTGCTTCTGGTAGTTGCCGTAGGCGTAGCCGCCGCCGGAGATCTTGGATCCTGGGCGGTTGCGGTTCGTGATGACGGCCGCGGCGAGGTAGCGCAGGATCCAGGGGCAAGAGGTCTGGATCGTGTTGATGTAGGTCGGGCTGAAGAAGAGCTCGGTGAGTTGTTCGCGCGCTGGGTCGTGGTTGAAGAAGGGGAAGAGCGACCAGTGGATGAGCCAGGTGCGGTGCTGGAGTTGGGCGAGGGTGTTGTTGAAGAGACGGGTGTCGATGCTTTCGCGGAGCTTCTGGATCTCTTCCAGAGCGGCTTCCCAGTTGGTGGTGAGGATATCAGAGGCGAGTTTGCCCCAGGTGGCGGCGTTGACTTTCTCGTTGTCGGTGGATAGAATACGGTATTGGTAGAGGAGCTCTGAGGCTGAGTTGTAGTCGCCGCAGGAGTATTGGAACTGGCCGAATTCGTAGAGTTGCTCGACCATCTGGCGGGTGACGCCGTGGTTGGATTGCAGGTAGGCCATGTTCCCTTCCTTGTCACTGCGCAGGTTCCCTACTACTTCCGTGTCGGCCAACAGGTCCTGCAGCTTGCCCGTCTCTTCCTCGTACTTCTCCCGCTTGGACAGGACTTGCTCCCGCTTGTCGGCATATTCGCTCGGGCGCTCGGAGAGGTTGTGCAGTTGAGCGTACAGGTCGCCGACGAAGTCCTGCATGTTGGTGGATTTGAGAAGGGAGTACTTGAGCTGGGTGATTTCGGTGGTGGGCTCATCCTCGGGCGTCTCTTCTTCAAGGAAGTTGAGCAGGGGGAAGACGAGGTGGCGATCCAGATGGGGGATCATGTTGGACAGAAGCGAGTGCTCCTTGGCGATGTCGCCGGGGGTGGCGGCGTTGGTGGAGGCAGCGCCGTTGGTCATGTTGCCGGCGGTGGGGGGTTGAGAAGTAGCCATGATGTGTATGTGGCCGGGTGGTGGTCGATCGGTTGGGGGGCGGCGACAGAGACAGTAATGACACAGCGGTGAGAGCACGCCGGCGCGGACCAGGAGAGACAGACAGACAGACAGGACGGAGTAGACGGTAGTCAGTCGTCAGGCAGGCAGAGGCAGCCAACTGCGAAAGTGGGGCCCGGGCGCGGTTTTGCGCTGTCGTGTCGAATCTCGTGGGAAACTTCGCGGCCGCTGCCAAGAGTTCCCGGACTTGCGCTGCCATCGCCGTCCATCCATCTGCGGAGAGTCTCGGGAGTGTCGCGCCTCTCGGCGTCCATATGCACCTCCACCCATTGAACCATACCGAAACATCACCACCACCACCACCACCACCACCACCGTATCACCCCGCCGCATCCACTATGGCCTCCGCCGCGCCCATTATGCCCTTCCTCCGCCCCTCTGCTCTCCCGCGTCCCGCCACCTTGCGACACTTCCTCCGCTTCTCCACCACCGCCCGACCATGCCAGGCCTCCCAATCATCCCCATCCACCGCCTCACAGGATCAAGGTCAGCAACAACCCGCTAGCCCCCAACTTCTCTCCTCACCTCTAACAAATCCCACCACAGACCCCAACCTCCTCGCCTCCCTCAAAGCCTCCCCAACCTACCCCCCACCCAGCATGAACTCGCTCCCGCGCCCCAAAGAATCCCGCGCCTCCCACCGCGCCAACCACCCCCGAACAACCCGTACCTACCCGACGCGGCACCCAACCCACACCACCGTCCCATCCCCGCGTCTGACCCCCGAACCCATCACTTCCACCCTCGAACCCACCCACTGCGCCCCGAACCTCTCCTACTTCGTCACCCGGACCCCGAACAACGAGCTGCCGATCTACACGCTGCGCAAACGCGGCGGGAACCTGAAGTTCACGCGCGTGAAGAAGGTGGATGGACGACGGGAGGATCTGTGCGAGGCGTTGCGGGCGGAGTTGGGGTTGAAGCGGGACGAGGTCGGCGTGAATCCCGTTACGGGTCATGTGGTGGTGCGGGGGCATTGGAGGGGGGAGGTGGAGAGGTTTTTGAGGGAGAGGTTGTTTTAAGGGAGAGGGAGAATTTCGACCTTTTTCGGATTATTTATTTTGGGAAATGGGGAGGTCGGGGTTTTGGGCTACCCTCCCTGCTTGTGATATGCGACGGAGCTACTGGGAGACTCTGTTGGTCGAAATGTAGAGGTAATGTGGCGTCTGGACCTCCACTTTTCTTATCGATCTGGTGGAGCCTGAGTGATTCGGCCAGACACAGGGCAGGAGGGAAGAAAGGGGAGGCCTGGACAGGACAGGACGATACAGATTGGAAGCGAGGGTTCTTCCCATCCAAAGCCAAATCTCACCCATCATCCGACCCTACCTCTACAGCATGGATCCACAATTCAGTCTTCCACTATTGTCCTTCGCGACTGTCGGACGAAAGATATATATATATATGTACGATATTACCATCAAAAAGAACGAGGCACTGCCACCCTACCTAGAAGGAAGAAAAACAAGAAAAACAAGACAGTCCAGAAACTCTACACGAAATTTTCGGAATTTTCTACCCTTTTTTTCCCCCTTCCCTCTCTCTCTCTTCTTTTTGAGCAAGCATCGCGGAGAGGATGTAGTTTTTTTTTCTTTTTTCTTTATTTTTCTTGTTATATCGGGCTTCTGTAATGGATGAGGATTCATTACTGTTTCTTAAAGAGATGACGGGGAGTTGGTGGGGCTAAAGAGGGAGGAGGGAGGGAGGGGGGGGGGGGGGGGGGGGGGAGAGAGAGGGAGAGGGACTGTATTGATGAAGAGTTTCGTGGTTTAATTCCCTCTTGAAGAAGAAGAAGAAGGCGAAGAAAAACCAAGATGATGAAGATGATGATTATGCTCGTGTATAAAACCAAAACCTCCCGATTCTATCCCCTCTTACTTCCACCCCTCCTCCCCGCCACCCCTCACATCCCCCATCCCCCCATCTTCCCTTCCTCACCTCTTCATAGGCTCCGCAGCACTGGCCGTCTTACTCCGCAAAAACTCCTCCACATTCCTGCCATCCATCTTCTCCACCTCCGGATCATCCCGTCTCCTCTCCTTCTCCTTCTCCGCCTCTTCTTTTCTTCTCTTCTCCTCCTCTCCCTCCCCCTGCTTAGCCCCCACACCTCCTCCGAGCCCCACAGCGCCCATCACAGCGCCCGCCCCGCTCTTCGCGCTCTGCACCGCCGAATTCGCATAACTGGACGCCTGGCCTATGACTCCGCTCCCACTTGCACTCCCACTTCCTCCATTGTTCTCCCCGGCACGCCCACCGCCGCCACGACCTTGCCCTTTCATCTCCTCCCCCAACTCGTCAACCACGGGCGCTTTCTTCGGCGCCTGTCCCACCGTCCCCGGTTCCATTATCCCTTGCTTCTCGCCCTGGGAATCCGTTTTCGTTTCGGGGGTCCCGGACGCCAGTTGGCCCGCGGCGTGCGTCATATCTTGCTGCGCGTACCGGGTTGAGGAGGTGCCTTGGCGGGTTTCCGGCTGCTGCTGAGCAGGGGCGGAGGAGGAGGTTTGGTTCGAGGAGGATTCATTGGTGGTGCTGGGGTTTGATGTCCCCGTGGCTGCCGTTGCTCCTGCTGCGGCGGCCCCCGCTCCTGCTCCCGCTGCTGCTGCGCCTGCGCCTAGTCCGCTGTAGTCGAGATAGGTGTTCTTCCCTTCCCCTTCGCCGGAGGTGCTTGTGTTCTTCGTCTGACTTCCTCCTTCCTCGCCTTCGACGGGGTTCATGTAATCGGCTGGCGCATTCATCTTCTTCCCTTCGGTCGAACCTTTGGGTGGTTCTGAAGTGCTTGTAGATGTAGTCGTTTGTTGGTCTTGGGAGGGGGTTGGGGAAGACGCTGCTGCTGCTGCTGCAGGGTTCGAAGACTGAACTGATGTTGATGTCGTCGATGCTGCTCTGATATCGCCGCCGGTACTGATAGATTGCGACTTAGTTCCTGGCACAGATTGGCGGCCTGGACTTAAAGCGAGTCGGGCGAGGCCTGCTTCGGGATGGAGACTAGATTGACAAGTCGAGTTAGTGGATTGGATTGCGGATCTGGTAATTGTCTCGAGAAATTGTGTAGAGTGCTTGATCAGTTGTGTCGAGGCGTTGGCAATGAGGTTCTTCGTCGTCTTCAGATCGATCTCACATTTCCAACTTTTCCCCACAATTCACCAGGAGGACGCGACGCAAGCGTGACAGAGTGAGAGAGATAGACTTACCCCGCAATGACGTTCCGTCTCGGCTTCCCCTTCTCAGTCCCGATCGCCTTCGCAACCAGATCTCCTTTCTTCCCATTCTCGTCTTCATACTCCCATCTGATCGGCCCGATCGGTAGAGTCTTATGGCCCTTTTGCTCAATCATCTCCTTCCAATCCAATGCCTTGACGATCCCGGGATCGAGCGCAGGCATATCGCCGAATTCCCAATCCAGGTTGCCGCCATATTTCTTGGGGAGGTTGTCAAGGTCGACGTATTGTTCGAGCGTGGAGCGCATGTTCTTTTCGGAAAGGATGAAGATTTTGGACTGTTTCGGGGGGCAAGCAATGGGTTAGCGATGGCGCTTCTCATCATGATTGAAACCTTTTCTCAAATAGCCTGCCAACTCTTTCCTTACACTTCCTCCTGATGCCTTTTTTGATTTTCCCCCTCTCCATTCTTCTCCAACTGCTCATCTCTAGGGAAGGGGAGAATAGCATCTCCCGTCTCGAGAATCCCTCCATCCCTCGAGGTCGCTCTAATCCAACGAACCCACCCGATCAAAGGGCATGCAATCCCAACCCTTACCCCATCAAAAGAAAACGAAAAACAGAAGCTCTAAACTTACCACAGTAATAGGATCAAACCACCTCTTCGCATACTCCCAGACGGTTGGGAAAAAACTCGGCGCCCCGACTACAAAGATCCGATCCAACGTCTCCGGGTAATGCGCCGTAGCCAGCTGACTCGCATCGCTCATATGGTTGCGCAGCGCCCAGAACTTGGTGAGGCCGACGCCGCTGAGATCCACGACGTTGCTGCTCTGGCTGATGGGCGTCTCGCTGTGGCTGCGGTCCGGGACGAGCGAGCACAGGGGCAGCACGAAGCGGCAGAGGTTCTCGTAGAGGGCGAAGAGGCGGAGCATTTTGCGGGGGGTTTGTGTGGTGTTGGTGGAGGATTTGCTTTTGCTGCCGCTGTTGTTGTCCCGGTCGCTGCTGTAGGCGCTCACGGCTTTGGCGTCCACCTGTCCGATCTCGTACACGTAGAAGGGGATCCCCCGTTTGTCGCGCCGGCCGGTCCATTGTGGGTACAGGCGTCGGGTCTGCTCGTACTCGTCGATGTCGATGGTTTCGTAGAGGCGGTCGAGGTTGTTGGCTTTGCGCCAGTCTTCCGTGTCCTTGAGCTGGTCGAAGGCTTGTTCGGGGTTGAACTTGCGGGCGCGGAGGTAGCGGAGGAGGGTCTCGTCGTCGTGGGTCGCGGGGGTGTCTTCGGTGGCGGGAGTATAGTAGCCTTTCGACTCGCAGAGGCGTCTGAACTTATCGAGCTGCGTCTGCTGGGTCTCGTTCAGGTGACCGACGTGGGCGGCAGGCCACTAGAGGGTCTCAGTCATTTTTGAGGTGCGCGGTTGTGCGGATTGGATTGCGTACCTACTGTGTAGGATTCGGTGCGTTGGAGGTCCGCGCCATTTGCTTGATAGCTCATGGTGGGTTTGGGAGAAGGGGGTGGAAGAGCGAGGGGGAGATGAAATTGGGGAGGATAGGAAGCGACTCGCACGAGACAGACGGACAGACTTATGCCATAGCAAAGCGGTAGAGAGGGATTATTAGTATGATTACCTAGTATTTACCTTCCTCAAGCGGATCATCCTCGCGCGCCGTTGATCGACTCGGATCGGATCCTCACCTCTCCCCGGATGCGTCATACATACTGTACCATACGAGGTCCTGTAGACAAGCCGAGCGACTAGACCAATCAAGTTCCTGCGCAGACTCGGGCGCAGCGGCTCTGACTGACCATGTTATGCAACCGGGAAAAATCATCTATTCGCCGTGCTGCGTTTACAGTGTTTTACACGGCGAAACACGAAAGGAATTTTCCAATCATTTAGGTACTTTACCAACGGTTGTTACCGTGAGCGAGCGTTTTGAACAATCCAGTTGAATCCTTCGATTCCGCTTCGCCATTCACGTGGAAGAACTTCAGGGTCCAGCCCGAAGGGTCCCCGACTATCCGACCTCCCACGTCATAACTCGCGTTTGGTTCGCATGTTCGCATCGGCAATTCACGACGTCCAATCCCTAAGTACTGGATGTTGTGGATTCAATCGGACGAACATTGACCAGTCCAACGACAACATCCCCTACCAACCGGATTGCTCAACGGCGGCCGTTTGCAATCCTCCATCATGGACGCCTCTCCCTTCGCCAAGCTGCCCGACGAGCTGCTCGAAGCCATCATCCTCTATCTGCCCCCCACCTCCACCACCTCCTTCGCCCTCGCCTGTCGCCGCTCCAGCCAGATCGCCCACGAACCCCGAGTATGGCGTCGCCACTGTCTCGCCGAATATCGCTACTGGCAACCGCATCATGACCTCAAAGAAAAGCTCTCTCTCCCGCCCGCCCAAACCCCGTGGCGACAGCTCTTCGCCCAGCGGAGGCGAATCGATGCCGAAGCCGCCGACCTGTTCGAGGCCCTACTGTTGACCCAGCAGGAACGATATGCGCGCATGGAGAGGGTCGCGAACTGGGGATATGACGTTAAGGATCTATTGCTGGGAATCGTAGATGGTACGCCCGACGACGCTGAAGACGTCTTAGCGAGGAGATATCATGCCAATGCCATCTTGGGCTCGATCCACCGCATGACAGCGGTCGAGAAATGGATGAGGTTGCAGCGACAGCAGATGGTACGCTTGGAGGAGGTGTTAGGGGCGTATGATTTATTTGTGCTGGCGGGGAGAAGAGGGGACCTAAGTGATATCGATAGGGAATTCGACCGGATCGCAGAGAACATCCGACTACGTGATCCCGACTTCGACCAACTGAGCGTCAGGCGGAAGGCTGAGCAGATTGCTAAATACTTACGGTCGGAGAAGCTGGTGGGCAACCCGAACGAGGAAAACTACCACGCCCTGCGCAACAACTTCATCAGCATGGCTCTCTTCGAGGAACCCCATACCAGCCTCCCCCTTCAATCAGTCGCCATTTACTGCGCAGTCGCCCGTCGTCTCGGCGTCAACGCCCGCCCGTCCAACTACCCACATCACGTACACGCCGTAATCGAAGCCCCATCCACCCATACCTTAGATGGCAAACCCCGCCCTATCACCCATCCACCCCGCCCGGACAACGACGACGACCAACCCCCCGACGAAACCGAAATCATGCACATGGACCCCTGGCGCTCCTCAACCGAAACCCCCCGCTCCGACCTCCTCACCCGATTAATCCAAATGGGCATCCCGCCATCCCACCACCCGCACTGCCTCGCCGCAACCTCCAACCTCGAAATCGCCCTCCGCACGGGGCGCAACCTCATGAATTCCGTTTCCGAAGCCCGGGACCTGGCCCATACCGGCGTCCCTAACCCCTCCACTTCCCCACCCGTCCCCGACATCGACGCAGCCTGGTACAGCATGCTCTGGTCCATGTTCATCCTCGGCGAGTCCTCCGCGGCCTCGGCCCTCCACCGCCGCCGCCAAATTTTACCTTACCTCATCGAACACTACCAGGCGCATTTCCCGGAGGACTTGGGCCTGATCGAGCGTATTGTGCCCCCGCTTCTGGAGGGCCAAAGGGAGTGGCATGTCCTGTTACATTTGATTACTACGGCCCGGAAGGCGGACCGGAATAAGCGGGCGCCGTGTTATCGTCGGGCTGGGATCCGGGGGCCCGTGGACGGGGATGTGGAGGAAGGGTTGGAGAAGAGCGGCTCTTCTGCTTCTGACGATGTATCGTCCTTTCCCGGTGGACCCCATTCTTCTTCTTCTCTTGCCCCTGGAGCGCAGAACCCCGATCCCATCCCGACGGGATCCGAACAAGGTCGGCAGCAGGAGGGACAACGAGACGCGAACGCCGCGAAAAGCGCCGCCGTCACCTGGCAAATTGGCACTTACTTCCGCCATAAGCGCTACCGCTACGCCGGCATCGTCATCGGCTGGGACACGTCGTGCGGCGCCGAGCCCGCGTGGATCGAACAGATGCGCGTCGATGACCTGCCGAGGGGAAGGCATCAGCCGTTCTTCAATGTCGTGTATGTTTTCTTCCTTTTTCCCTTTTCCTAAGCTTTCATTTCCTCCCCAAAATCCCCTCCCTCCTTCCCTCTCTTCCCTCCCTTCCCTCCTTTCCCTCCTTTCCTTCCTTCCTTCACTTCCTCACGATCATAACCCCCCCCTCTCCCAGTCCCCCGTTTCTCTGATCTAACGAAATAAAAACAGCGCAGACGATAAATCCCTCCGCTACGTCGCCGAAGAGAATATCCTCCCGGACCACTCCCGACCCGGTCCCGCGCTGATGGGCATCGCGGGGAGGTATTTCAAGCGCTGGGATGAAACCCAGGGGAAGTTTGTGAGTAATCTTCGGGATGAGTATCCGGATGATTGATATTTCTGAAGATAAAAGAGGAGGAAAGAAAATGGGGAAGGGGAAGGGGGTGGCGAAGTGAGGGAATTTCATTGGTTTTGGAGCGAGGGAGAGAGATGAGGGGGCTAGAAGGGGGGAAAGAGGGGATATTAAGACTCCTACTAAACCCCTCTGGGTCTCCTTTTTTTTTTTTTTTTTTTTTTTTTTTTGGGTGGGGGGGGGGGGGGGGGGGGGGGGGGGGGGGGGGGGGGGGGGGGGGGGGGGGGGGGGGGGGGGGGGGGGGGAGTCCTTTTGGTGATGTACTCAAATTGCAGGTTCCCGTCCCCCTTGGCTTTGATAGTACAAGCACAGCGCTTTTAGCTCTCTTGGAAAAAATTATCATTTATGAAATAGTCCCTCTTAATTTGTCTTCCTCGATGATTCGGCAAAGGTGGAGCGGGTACGGATGAGGGGACGCATGCGCTTTTGCCTATTCGTCTTCTTCTTCTTCTTCTTCTTCCTTTTTTTTTTTTTTTCGCGCTTTTCCCCTTCCCTATCCCGGTCTTTTTTCTCCTTCTCTGTTCCTCTTCCCGTTTCAAGTACATGGTGGTACGCCGAAGGCCAGAAAAAAAAAATGGCGGAGGAAGAAAATCAGGGAGGTAGGAAAGGAGGAGGCAGATACAGAGGAGCTGGAGGATGACAAAAAATTCGTGATATGCCATGAAAAATTCTCATAATATTCTAAAAAGGAATTCCCCCTGTCCCGCTTAGGGGAGAACTCTCTCTTGCCGTGAAGCAACCCAGCAAGGTGACTTGAGAGAGAGATAAACACTTCGTCGCCCAAGCTCAAAGCTTACTTGTCCAAAACCACGCCGCTGATAGAAAAAAGTTAAAACGCCGTCGCCAACATCATCATTGCCTACCCTTCGTCGTACCGCTGCCCAAAAAAGAAAGAACATAAGAAAGGTAACAGGAAAAGATGCACGGCCCTTTCCCGCCTGGATTTCCCAAACTACGATCCCCGACGACACCATGCTCGCACACTCCCCCTTCCCTTGAAGGGAAACAGAAGATTAGAAAAGAAGGAAGAAAGACCTTTAAGCCCCCTCACTCCCAAACTCACTCGTCCACTCGGTATTCCTTTTCAGATCCTCGGCGCTGACGGTCGGGCGGGAGGCCTTGATGGCTTTCACAAAGTCCTTGACCTGCAGAGGCGGCTCGAGCAGCTGGTCCGTCTCGACTTGCGTCCAGTTCATCTCCAACGCGCCCGGGTCGCCGGGCGAACAGGGCGTCAGTTTTTCTTCAGAGTCTTCTGTCGTCACCTGTAGCGGGTTTTCGAGGCGGGTTAGTGAGAAGTTCTTGGGATTTTGGGAGGAAAAGAGTCGGAAGGGAAAGGAGGAGGAGGGAGGGGGGGAAGGAAGAGAAAGGAAATAAAAAGGGGGAAACGCTTACCTTTTTATAATGCGTCGCCGTCTGGATCTTCCTCACCGGCTGCATCAGCGCATCCTGCACGGCAATACTGATATCGCTGCCGCTGTACCCTTCGCTCAGCTTCGCCAGGGTGCGGTAGTCCTCGCCCCCAAGCTCACACGGGGTACTGCCGACGGCGAGCTCGAACATCTTCATGCGTGCCTGGACGTCCGGCAGGGAGATGTGGACTCGGCGTTGGAATCGTCGCCGGATGGCCGCGTCGAGTTGCCAGGGGATGTTGGTTGCGCCGAGGATCAAGACGCCCTTGCTATCCCGGCCTACGCCGTCCATCTGCACGAGGAGTTCGGTCTTGATGCGGCGGGAGGCTTCGGATTCGCCTTCGCCGCGGGGGCCGCAGAGAGCGTCGATCTCGTCGATGAAGATGATGGAGGGTTTGTTTTCGCGGGCCAGGTTGAACAGCTGTTTCACGAGCCTTTCCGACTCGCCCATCCATTTGCTCACGAGGTCGGAGGAGGAGACGGAGAAGAAGGTGCTGTTGGCTTCGGTCGCGACGGCTTTGGCGAGGTAGGATTTTCCGGTTCCTGGCGGCCCGTATAAGAGGATGCCTTTCCACGGTTGTCTTTTGCCGGTGAACAGATGGGGGAATTTGATGGGTAAGATGACGGCTTCCTTCAGCGCCTCCTTCGCGCTCTCCAACCCTGCTACGTCCTCCCACTTGATATTTGGTTTATCCTGCAGAATCGCTCCGGCCAACGCCCCGCGGAGCTTTTTGGATTCTGGGTCCTCATCTCCGTCCTCGTTCCCATTCCCATCTCCGCCTTTCCCGCCACTGGCTTTCCCGTTTGACCCCATTGCCGCCGGTTTCCGTTTATTCGATCGATCTTGATCGGCAAGGTGGTTTTTCAGCTTCTCCGCCCGCTCCATGTACTCACCGGCCTTCTGCCGGATCATCTCCTTGGATTTGGGGTTCTTCTCCCATTTGAGTGCTAGCATGAAGAGTTCGAGGGATTGGTAGTATTGCTGGTAGGCTTTCTCGTATTCGCCGGCCGTGTCGGCCTCGATGGCTTTCTTGACCACATCTATCGCCCTGCCGAGGAAGTCGGTGTTGGACATGGTGGGCTGTTGGTAGAGGTAGTGGTGGTGGAGGTGGTGGAGGGGCCTTAGGCCGCCTTGAGTATGTAAGGTGGTGCGATTGAATTGGACGGTTGGTGTTGGGAGCGGAGATGCAGATGCAAGGTATGCGAGGCGGCAAGACGTAGTCACAGTAATAATTCACTGTCCAAGGCGATGTTCTCGTTGTTGCTATGCGGGCGGGTGGTAACGTCAAGATGCTTGGCGGGAGCGGGAGCGGGAGGTCGGCCACGCTGCAGTCCATAGTGGGGGTGGGGCGGAACTGGGAAACACGGTCCAAACACTGTAACCTCAGGCACCTTTGGCGACGACGACAAACTTCATCCGACGTTTCACAGGCGATTGGCTGGTGATATTGAATGCGTCCATTTCCTTTAATACACCGATAACGCGTAGAGAAGGCAGAAAGTCTTCCTAGTCATTGCACATTTCATACCCGCCTCAATCGCCTATAAAAAATGGACCCGCAGAAGCAGATGCAAGCGCTCTCGGAGCAGTATCAAGGCCTCCAAACCGGTAATTCACTACATCGACCTACCCCAACACTCCTGCAACAAGCAATTGATCGGTCTATCTAGAACTCACTACCCTCGTCTCCGCACGACAGAAGCTGGAAAGCCAACAGCAGGAGAACCAGAACGTGCAAAAGGTATGAAGGACCCACAATATCTTACTGCTATACGAATTCTCCGCTTCTTTTTGGGCGAGGAATGAAAGAAGAAGGAGAGAAAAGGATTAGCCCTTGTCACTCTCACTCACACGATTATGATAGGAATTCCAAACCCTGCCCGAGGAAGCCAACATCTACAAGCTCGTCGGGCCCGTCCTGCTCAAGCAAGACTCGACCGAAGCCAAATCCACCGTCGAGGGCCGATTAGAATATATCGACAAGGAAATGTACGTGGGTTCCATGCCAATGACCCCGTCACCCTGGATTTGGAAAGCAATGACTTGGGTTTTGCTAACTCGTGGATCTCCACAGTAAGCGGATAGAAGGCAGCATCAAGGACATGCAGGAGAAGACCGAAGGGAAGAAGATGGAGGTAAGTTTCCTCATGGGCTTCTTATCATTTGTGCGACCTTTTTTTTTTTTTTTTTTTTGGCTAACCGCTGTTCCTGTGTAGATGATGCAGATCCAGCAACAAGCTGCTGCTGCTTCTGGCTAATCCAATTTTTCAATTTCTCCGCAAGCCCACCTCTTTTCTTCCTTTTTAGACATTATCTCGAAGTTTTTTTGCTGTTGGCATTATAAATCATTGGAACTCCTGAGTCCCGCTCCTATTTTCTGGTTGTCACCTTTCGCTTTTACTAACTCTCACAACTGGAAAGGAAAATAAGGAGAAAGAAAGAAAAAGGGAAAAGGGAAAAGAAAGAAAAAAGAACAAGCTTCGATCCGGAATATCAGATCAAATTCGATTCGTCACTCATTCTCAATCATTCTCAACTGTCTTTCCTGCCTTAAACAACCACCAAGTGTAGCTCCTCACTCCCATGAATCCATCCTCATCCCGCCCTCCCTTCCACCTTCCTTCGTCACAGTACCTTGTCTTTCCTTTCCCAATTTTCTCTTTCTCGCTCTCAGGGCAAAAAGAAAAGAAGGAAACAAAGATGTTTCTTCTTTAGAAAGAAAAAGTAGTAAAACAGGAACCCGACAATATTCGTCCTTTGCGCCGTAAATGGTATCTCAAACTCGCCTGTGCCCTCCCATGAGGGGAAGAAGAATGAAAAAAAAAAAAACAAAAAAGGAAGAATAGAAGGGGGGGGAGAAAAGGACGCCCATCAGAACTTCGCACCGTCCTCGCTTTCCTGATGATGCACCATCCCATTTATGCCTGTTGTTGCTGTTGCTGTGGAGGAGGAGGAGGTGGTGGTGGTTGGACAGTGCCCGGTTGCTGCTGTAGCTGGGGGCGGGGCACGATGTAATCCCGATTCTCCACCGTCACGCTCTTGGTCTGGAAGGAAAGAAAGAAAAAGACGTCAGCAGGTGAGTCTTTTTTTGGACAATCTTTTTTTTTTTTCCTGGGAAATTTCCGATCGAAGGATGAAGGGACGAAAGAGAAGAGAGGGGACAGAAGGAGGGGAAAGGGCGGGGAGGGAGGGGATTGGGGGGGGGAAGACATACCATGTGATTAACCTTATACACCCCGACCAACCTCGACGCCAACTCGAACATATTATTCCGGAGGGAAATAACAATAAACTGAGCATTCTTGGTGCGCTCCTTGATATACGCCGCGACGATGGAGACATTCCGGAAATCCAACGCGGCATCGATCTCATCCATGACGTACAACGGGGTCGGCTTATAATGATGGAGGGCGAACACCAAGGCGAGCGAGGACAACGTCTTCTCGCCTCCGGAAAGGTTGCCGATGTTCTTCCAGCTCTTCTTGGGCGGCATGACGGAGAACAGGATGCCCTCGGAGAAAGGGTCGAGGGAGTCGACGAGCTCGAGCTCGGCGTTGCCGCCCATGGTGATCATCTGGTACATTTCCTTCAGGCGCAGGGAGATGAGGGAGAAGCCTTCCATGAAGCCCTCGAGGCGCAGGCGGCGGAGGTCGTCGGTGCGTTTCTTGGCCGTGTCGCGGGCGGTGAGGGCGGTGGTCAGGTCGGCGAGGCGGGTGGCGTGTTCGGTTACGCGGCGGCGGTACTCGGCTAGGACGGAGAGTTCGATGTGTTGGGAGGAAGTCGTGCGTTCTTCCAGGCTGGCGATGGAGGCTTTGAGGTCTTCTTTGTCGAGGTCCTCGAGCTCGTCGCGGGAGAGTTCGGGCATAGGCTCGGGGTCTTTTTCTTCGCCTTCTTCGCTGACGTTCTGCAGGGTGAGCTTGCTGAGCTTCTCTTGCCAGTATTTTAGGCGTTTTTGGTTGTCGAGGAGGATTTTCTGGTTCTCTTCTAGCTTATTCCGCATCTCGACTTCGACCCCTCGCGTCTCGTTGAGTTCTTCAATCAGCGCATCTAGGTCGGTCTTCAAAGCTTGCAGCTGCTCTTTCTTCTCCTCGAGCGCCTGCTCGGCCTCTTCGGCCTGCTTGCGGAAGCCTGAAGTATCCTTGCTCTGGTTCTGAACATCTTCCTCCACTTTGCCCAGGTCTCTCACCACCTTCTCGAGCTCCTTCTCAGCATCCGCAAGCGCAGATTCGTGCTTGCTCTTCTGCTTCTCTGCCTTAGCTTTAGCCACTTCCGCTGCGCTCATGTTCTCATTAAGCGTGTCGATCTGCTCCTTCAAGCCATCAACCTTGCCCTTCTGCAACCGAAGCTGAACACCACCAACCTCCATGATCTTTTCTTGGAGCTCGGCAACCTCTTCTTCGATCCCGGCAGTCTCGGACTGAAGCTTCTCGACTTCCTTCTGCATCTTGGCAATGTTCTTCTCCAGGCCTGCAACCTTCGTCTTGTCTTCCTTCTCAGGCCGAGCCTCCGCCGAAAGCTCCTGGACATGCTTCCGCGAATCCGCAATATTCCGCTCGATGCTCTCAACCTCCAGACTAAGCTTCTGTGCCTGGGTCTCCAGCTGCGGAATCGCGGCTTGAAGTTCGCTGAGCTGGCCCTGGAGCTCTCGCTGCCGTTCCTGAAGCTCCGCGTACTCCTTCTCCAACGCATCGCGGTCGACTTCCATCTTCGCGACCTGCTCCCTAGTGACATCCGAGGAGAGCTTGGAAGACATGCCGCCCTTGGCCACCTTGGTGCCACCTCCGGACATGGTACCGGACTTGTCGATGAGCTGACCGTCGAGCGTCACGACTCGCCAGCGCTTGGCCCCGTAGGCGATGCGGTTCGCCTGATCCAGATCCTTTGCAACCAGAGTGTTCTGGAGGACGGAGTAGAATGCTGGACGGAAGCGGTCGTGCTTGCTTTTGACAAGGTCGAACAGCCTCGGGACATTCTCAGGCGTTTCGATGGACGACAGATCACGCTGTGGTAGGCGATCGAGCAGGATAAAGTTGGCTCGGCCTAGGTTGTTCTTGCGGAGGTACTCGATACACTGCTGGCCGACCTCGACCGTGTCAACCACCAGATTGTTGAGCGAAGGACAGGCGGTGGAGATAGCCACGTCGTACTTCTGATCGATAGCTCCGAGGTTGCCAAGCCGGCCGTGAAAGCCATCGATGCGTCCGGACTCCTTCAATCGAGTGAGACCGGAGAGCACATTGCCCTGGCTCTGAGTCGCCGATAAGCTTGCGTGCGCTTCATCGGCCTTCTGTCGAGAATTGGATAGCTTGCTCTTCAGCGCGGGTTCCTGGGCAGCATGCTGGTCGATCTCTTTCTGCAAGCCGACCGCCTCCTTCTCCGCCACCTTGCGATGCTTCTTGCACTCTCCAAGCTCTGCGACCTTGGTCTCTCGCTGCTCCTCCAGACCAGCAATCTTGGTTTCCATCTCAGCAACCGCAGTAGCGCCCGCATTTTCACGTTCCCGAAGAATGTCAAGTTCGCTCTGCGCGACAGCGATGGAAGACTGTTTCTCACTGATCTTGGCATTCCACGGCTCAAGCTGCTTCTGCTTCGCCGCGATCTCATCGCTGAAACCTTGCGTCTTGCCTTTGAGACTGTCCCGGATCTTATTGAGCTCCTGCTCCTCCTCGGCCATTTCAGCCTCCAATTCTTCAATCTCGCCTGACAAGCGTGCGACGTCGTCCTGCGCATTCTTCGCGAGCGTCTCGGATTCCTGGATGCCGAATTTGGAAGAATCGAAGGTCTTGTCCAGCTTCTTCTGCTTGTTGGTCAGGAACTTCTTCTTCTCCTCGAACTTGACTGTCTCCTTGTCCAGCTTGGCCATCTCCTTCAAGATGCCTTTCGTGTCGTTCTCCAGCTTCTCATACTCCTTTGAGCCAGTCTTATACTGCTTCTCCAGACGCTTGATCTCCTCTTCGCTCCCACCGTGCTTCTGGAGCTCTTCGTCCAGCTGCGATTGCATCTGACCAATAGCCTCCTCGGTGACCTGAATATTGTCTCCGCACTCTGCGACGTAGAGCTGATAGAGCGCTGATTGCTTGGAGGCAAGCTCATTCTCATCGTTGATGTACGCGATGGCCTTGTTCTTCTTGTCTTCCAGACCATTCTTCTCCTTCTCAACATGCTGCACGCGATTGCTCTTCTCGAGGCAGACATCGTTTAGCGTCTCGGTTTCAGCCGCTGCTTCCTCAATGGGCGTCTTGTATTTGGACGTCCCGATGATATCCTCCAGATACTCGAGCAGACCGTCATCGTGCTCTCCCGAAGCTTTCGGCTTCATCTGCGAGATCGATTCGACCTCTCCCTGCAGAATGAGGAAACGCTTGTGGTCCAGATCGATCCCTCTACCTCTTAACAAGGTGGTGACTGCTGTGTAATCCGACGCCCGACCGTCAATGTAGTATTTGCTACTGTTGTTTTTGAACGCCCTGCGCGAAACGACCAAGCCCGAGTCCGGCACAACCACGCTCGGCCCGTTTGGCTGATCCATGACCTCTTGGAAATGCACCTCGACCTCGCAGTATTCCAAATCCGGGTGCTGTGCGCTATTATGGATGAGGGCGGAGATCTTGCCCTGTCGCATTTTGCTCGCGCGAAAGCCGAAGACAAAGAGGAGTGAGTCAATCACATTGCTCTTCCCTGAGCCGTTGGGTCCCACGACCGATGAGAAGGAGGCGTGGAAGGGACCGACTTCCTGTCTTCCGGCATATGACTTGAAGTTGGTGAGAATGAGATAGGTAATAGTCAGGCGAGATTTGGGTGGTGCTGGCTCCTGCGACTGTGGGATCCCGAGCGCCTTCGTCCGGACTGCTATCTCCATCGGCTTCTCGAGCTTGCTGACGCTCGGATCCAGCTTCTTCACCTCTTGTACTTTCGCTTCAGTCTTCGGGGTCGGTTGCGTGTTCTCGGGCTCGTCTACGTCCATGGCGTCACCGTCGTCTTCCTCTGGCGGAGGCGTGATCTTGGCGCTGGCATGTTCCTGTTTCGGCGTCTGCTCGTTGACCGTGGATTCGGTGATGTCGGTGAGCGGAGTTCCTTGCCTCGCGGCTGGTTCGGGGGATGCGGTCGCTTTCGGGGTGGGTAGAGCCGGGTGCAGTTCAGGCGCATCTGATGCTATGGAGACGCGCGAAGCTCTGCTCTTGCGCGCGGCGCGTGCATCTTTTGCGCTCCGCCTTTTAGGAGGAGCCTTTTTCGTGGGAGATGTCTCACCGTCCGCGACACTTTCGGGGGGACTGAAGACCTGAGATGGCTCGATTTGCGACGGGTCGACCGAATCGCCGGTCCGGGTTCGTCTTGTGCTCGTCGCATGCCTTCGAGGGGTGGTCGACGGGTCTGCCGTCTTTCTTCTGGGTGACGATCGCGTACTTCGCGCGGGCGCCGGGGTGAATTCCTCTTCTTCGTCGTCCGGTCTGTGACTTGCGACGCTCTGCTCAATATCGGAGCTGTCGTCTTCCTCCACCACCACCTTCCGGCGGGAGGCCGCTCGACGCGAAGGTCGATCAGGAGATGCGGCTGACATGGCGGGATCTGTTTGGGAGGGTTAGTAAGTGGACCTTGTCACCGTCGTGGTAATGGCACATGGAGCCATCAGCAATGAAGAGGCTCGCATCCACCCTCTACCCGCTTGGGCAGTGTCAGTGTTGACAGCGGCGGGTGCTCCCGTAAACAAACGCGCTCGGCACACGGAGTTAAAGTGCGTGCAACACTGCAACTCAACTCTCCAACGCCACCGACCTACCGCGCCACATATGTACCGCCACACGGTCAGCACCTGGGCATTCAGCAGGATGCTGACGGGAGGAAAAAGAGCGAGGCGGACTCTCTTCCGCTGAGATCCGACAGGGCCAACCGGATCGCCCATCGCCCTCGCTCATGAGCTTATTCTGGCCGGACCTACCCGTTTCCGCCGTGTTCCTTGCATTACTAGGTAATTATTAACCTGGCGCTCTGGGTAATGGATGCATAAAAGCTCGGCGGCGAGTGTCAAACGGTGAAGGGATTTGCTTTCGAGCAGAGACACCGATGACATACCTACTCGGGCAATCATATTGCTATACTCAAAGGACGTGTACAGACTTGGACGAACCATCGAATAGAGTCCAGACCCTATTGATGGGGCTGACAGGTCGGACAGTCTGTACATACATAAGTATGCTGACAGATTAATAATACCTAGGTATTACCTTCCAGGTGACTTTGACCATGACGATGATGATCTTCGCTTGGATCATCAATCGGAGTCTGGGCGGAAGGCAGCGCCGGCGCCGAACGCATCCGAAATGAGCTGGAGAGGACTTGCCCAGCGCTCACTCGCTGCCATCAACGTGCATGAGCTGCTAAGAAATCAATTAAGCTCCGGTCGGGTGGCTAGGACTGGGTAGCGAGGGCAGTAGTCGTCGATGCAATAATCTTCTTCTTTCTTTCCCTTCCCATCTCTGGTCCCCCCCATCTCTATCTCTCTCTCTCACTCTCTCTCCTCTTCCGCCCTCCTCACACCGCCCTCGGTTTTGAATGCAGATTTTCGGCTTCACATCTTGCTAGCCCATAGCGACTACATCCCCTTGACAAATTGCTACTGCGTTCAAGCGTACCTGACTAAATCCTTGTCCTGAATCTCACTCGGCGTCGCGGAACCCGAAGTCATACATAAAACACATATACACTTTCGGCGAGCAACATTCTGCCTGTCAGCCCAGCGCCTGTCCTCTACGCTACACCTCTTGCGCGCGCACACATCTCCCCAGATACTCCCAGAGGAACGTAGCAGACGCCCGCCGAAAAGCCCCATCCGAATCCACGCAGCTCCACTCCACCGCATTTCCTACCCATTATCCAGTCCCAACTCCCGACTTCGATCCCCGGGAATCAAAACAGAACGCAATGGCGACCTACAACCCGGCCTCCTTCCCCCGCCGGCCCGCGCCCAAAGACAGCAACCTCTTCACCGAGACCCGCTACCAACTGCAGCTGGCCTACTACCGCTACGAGATCAACTCGGCGCTATACGTCATGTCGCCGGGCGAGAAGCTCGCGTACAATATGATCGTGCTGAGCCTGCTAGCCCTGCTCCTCACGAGCGTGTACTACTATTTCCCCAACACGCTGCGGGTGGGCGTGCATCGGTTGGGATACTATATCACGGGCACCTCATCATCGAGTCAGAAGTTCACCGCGGCGTCGTCGTTGGGAATGAGGGATACGGCGGGGAGAGTCCTCGTCGATCGGAGTATGGAGGCCGCTGTTAGCAGTCTGAGGGATGTGGGCGTTGCGGCGAGTAATGCTAGCAGTGCTTTTGAGCCTTGAAGAGAGAGGGAAGAAGGAAAAGAAGGGTCTTTGTGCGTCAAAACTCCGATACTAGAGAATTCGGGGATGTTGGCGTTTGGTTTACGGTCGTGAGGGGATGGGATGCGTGTGTGTGTGTAGAAAGCAGTCTGGTCTCCGCGCTGGAAAATGGCTGATAGGAAGTAATGTGAGCGGGAGAACTTTTAATGTGTATAGTGCGACGGCATGTCTACGCCGTGAGACGAAAAGAGGGGGGAAATTACCAGGGAGTTGTGATCCGTGGCAACCTTTGAGGGCATAATGGACCCAATATAGAGGCTCTTTGGAGAGGCTCCATGTCTGGACCCACTCATAGATACGCAAGTCGCATGTCCGTTTTCGATCGGCTAAGGAAAAACAAACTGGCAAGGAATGAAACGGGAAAAAATGGGGACGCGGGAAATGGCGGCAGCTGAGGAGAAAGGGGAAAAAGGGCAAACGACGACATTCACACGATCCAACCGACGAGAAAACGACTATTCATTTTCTTTCTGCGCCCAACGGACCATAACCCGTTCAGCACACTATACAGCTTTTGTAAGCGGTGTAGTATTAGATACCAAAGTGTTGTAGAGGGCGAAAGGACGGAATATACCCATTCAATAGACGGATTCTTTGTAATTCATAAATCGCTTCTCTTTCTGTATATACGACTTGGACAATCCACTCTTATACCGCACATCTCTTGCTTTTTCCTCCCTTTAGGAAAGCACCGTGGGCGTTGCTCTTTGTTCAAGGGGAGGAATAGGGCACCCTGAAAGTTATCGCTCACGATGCTGTCTAATCGTCTTGTATAATTGGGGGCGCTCGACGTAGTAGATGCAGAACTAGCATGGGACAAGTATCTCTTGCGGGTATGTATGCCTTGTTTACTCAAAAGATGAAAGATGGTGGGAAGGCTTTAAGAAAACACGCCTAACTCTAGAAAGGACCGGACAGTGAGGAGGCGAAGTAGAACCTTGAAGGCATGTGCGATGATGGAACGGCAGCCCGCTTTCGGCAAGTTGACAATCGATAACCCGGTAGCACCACAACCCTTAACACAATCGACGTTGATATACACAATAATGTGAGAAGTCTGTCGATCGACTCGTCTGTCATTTTAATCGCAAGCGTCTAATAAGCAGTCATGAGGCTGTTGGGTGCACTGCTTGCGATTACCGCTCGCGGGGCCTTGAACGTCGTCGCTGGCGAAGAGCAAGTACCTCTCACGCCCAACACCGACCACTTTGACACTCCTCTCAATGTAGCAATCATAGGTAAGATGAGGCCAAGCAACCGATCTGCTTTCTTAAAAAAGAAGAGAAAAGAAAATCGCAGGATTCCCACAATAATAAACTAAACCCCAAAAACAAC
>JBAOKB010000056.1:0-54012 GCA_037044905.1 Hortaea werneckii | reverse complement strand
ACAATCTTCACGCCGTGAATAGCTTGCACGTCCTTCGCGTTGAAATTCACCGGCGGCGCCACCGCCCTCGCCGGAGCGGGCTCGCCTTCCCTCCCCTCTTCCGCCTCAGGCGCAGCTTTGGCCGGATCCGGCGGCAACGCGACTGTAGCGGGAACATTAACCACTACTTTCCTCATCCCCGCGCCTTTCGTCAGTGTGGCCTCCCTATCCATCGGTCGCGAAGATGGGACCTCCATGACCCTCAGCTCCGCTATGCCGTCCTTGACTTCCTTCAGATCACCGCCAACTCCCGTGATCCCATTCCGGAATCGCTCTCGCCACCACATGAGATAACGTCGCGCGCGGGCGGGTTCGACGCCGGCTTCCCGGAGTTGCTGGCCGGAGAGGGAGAAGAGGGCTTCCCAGCTAGGGATCTTGGCTGAATGCGCCGAGAGCTTGCGGCCGATCAAGGTGAGGAATGTTTGGACATCCGGGACGAAGGGGGTCGGTTTAGGGATGCGCTGGGTGGGAGCGTGTAGGCGGTGGAGAGAGCGGCATTGGAGGCAGGTGAAGATGCGGGTCGGTTGCGGGAGGTTGAGCAGCATCGATGGGCGTTTGAGGGCCATTGTGAAAGACGCCCTTTGGGATCCTCGAACTGATTTGTCTCGGGCGGAGAGTTGTAGCGTGGGGTGTGCGACTCTGCGCCGCCTTGTAACTTCCTCCTGGAAGGTATAGAGACCGGAGGCCTTGGGAAAGCCAAGGCTCGAGACCTCCGAGCGGACTCCGCATTCATTGAATTTAGTTCGGCTCATTCAAATTCCCATCAAATTGGACCGAGGCTCGCGACTCCGTTGCCGACCTCACTCTACCATTCGCGTGAAACCTATAGACGTGTATCTCCCTTTCACCACGATCATGGTCGAGGTTCTCCGACATGTCAGATCACATCCACGACGCCGGCGCGTCAAGCACATCAGAGACCTCACCTGATTTCTCCTATCCATGGGCTGCAGCACCAGATATCATCCGTTCGAACCAGAAGGACGCCTACTTCCAATCGGTCCTGCTAACCCAACTCTCCGGCGTCATCCGATCGCTGTACGGGGCGCGAACAGCACACAACTGGACCAATGAAGCCCGCACATTCACCGAACTCCTCTACCTCGGCCTGACAACCTTCGTCGGCAACCGAACCCTAGGCGAGGAATACTGCGACATCGTCCAGGTCGAGGATGACACGCACCGCTTACCCTCGATCGCCCGACGGTCGGGATACATCCTCTCCAGCGTCCTGCTGCCCTACGCACTAAACCGCTTCCTCCCCGCCTTCCGCCGACGACTAAGAACCAAACTCGAGTCCTCGCTCCGCAAGCTCCACCGCCGCCGAGCCTCGTCCCCAACCCGAAGCAAACACCCCCCGACCCGCTCCTTCCAAATCCAAGAATACGTCCTCAAGCACCTCGACACCCTCACCTCCCCGGCGCCCGTGTACGCACTGAGCCTAGCCACCTTCTACTTCAGCGGGGCCTACTACCAACTCAGCAAGCGGCTGGCAGGGCTGCGGTACATCTTCACGCGCCGGCTGGAAGCCAGCGAGCAGCGCGCCGGGTACGAGGTGCTCGGGATCCTGCTCGTGTTGCAGATGGCGGTGCAGGGGTACTTCCACGTGCGGGAGACGTACGCGCACGCGCAGAGCGTGAATGAGTCTGCTTCTGCAGCGGCGGCGGCGGGTGCTAGTGGTAATGCCACCGCTGCAGCAGTTGGGGACGGCGGGGAGGTAGAGGTCGACACGACGATTTCGGCGCCGTTGCTTTTCGAAGCGCCGCGGGGCACGGATCCCGGGGCGCAGAAGGAGCGGTTGGCGCGCGTGACGCATACCCCGGTTCTGCCTGCCGAGGGACACCGATATAGTCTGGAAGACGAGGAGACGATGCGGTGGATGGGCGAGAGCCAGCAGCGCAAGTGTACGCTGTGTCTGGAGCCGATGAAGGATCCGTCTGTCACGACGTGCGGGCACGTCTTCTGCTGGCAGTGCGTGACGGATTGGCTGAGGGAGCAGCCCATGTGTCCGCTCTGTCGGCAGAGCAGCCTGGTTCAGCATGTTCTGCCATTACGCGGCTGAGTACTCAGGATGAAGTTTCGAATCTTGAGGAATGATGGGAAATCATTGATGAGCTCCCCCAAAAAACGATGCATCGGACTTTTCATTACTCATTATGCATTACTTACGGGGGCTCTCTACACTATTCCTCGCGGAGCAATGTCTTACTTTCTTTGCTGCTGAAACCGCCCCACTCACTCCACAAGTTTTTTTAGTCCCCCCTTCTGATGTCTCCTCAAGACTCCTGCCGCTCCTCAGCCGAAACCCCCTTCCAACCTCGCAGGCGCCGTATTAGCTCTCCTCCGACGCTCCAGCGCTCGCCTTGCAACCTCAACAGCGGCCAAATGCCGTTTGACCAGATCGGGGGAACTCGTCACGACACCCGTTGTGGACAGGACATCGAGCTGGCCATCCAGCGTCCGCACATCGAACAGTCGACTCTCGATTCTTCGGACCCGACTTTTGCCTCGCTGGCCCAGTTCAAAGGACCGTTCGCGTACGTGTCTCAGAGGTCTAAAATTCCTTTCATCTCTCATGAGAGCCGGGCATTAGCATGTATGCCAAGGTCTCTCTCTCTCAAATGGTTTTCCACAGTGGATAGGCAAATGGGGGGTGGAGGGCAAAGGATTCTCATCACTTCTTGACAAAACTCTCGATAGCTTCGGCCGCTAAGCTCGGTCGACTCGGTTTCCCGCCGCTGTGTCGTTTGAGCAGCTTCTCGTTGCGCTCGTTGCCGCCTCCGACAATGTTCGGCAGCACGCTGAGGCTGTCGCCGTTTCCGTCTTTGGGTCCAGCTTGGGGCGCTTTGCCGAGCCGCTGGTCGTTCTTGAACTCGAGGTACATTTTTGCGGCGTCCGAAAGGGGGAAAGGCGATGGATCCGCAGGGATATCGGCGCCGTTTTGGAGCAGGACTTCTGCCACGGGAAAGGGTTTCCTGGCTGGGGAGGCAGGGCGAGGGGGTGTTGCAGTGCCAGGGGAAAGTTTGTTCAAGTTGGAAAGGGAGGAGGAGCGGGAGTGTGAAAACCCTCCTGCCAGCCCGGAAGGCGACACGGGATCAGCGGCCGTGAGGGCGAGGTAGACGGCATGGGTATTCCGTGACCGATCGTGAGCGTTGGGGTTCGCACGGAGCGCAAGTGCGTGGAGCACGTTCTGTATGTCGTTCTTCTTGATACTCGTCAACAGGTGGTCGTCCGGGGCTTGCATTGTTATGGGCGATTGCACATAAGTCCGCTCGCTGTATTTGGCCGTGATGAAGTGAAGTCTTTGCTCTCTCGTAGAATGTGAAGACGGCTTGAGGAAACGGTCGAGCTTCGCCTCCCAGATCATGTTGCTCACGCGGTTGCCGATGAGCAGCAAGACCTCGATGATATCTGGCGTGAAGACTGAGGTGTCCAGCGTCAGGGAACGGACTTTGGAGATGTGGGTTCCAAGTGATCGGTGGATGCCGCTGCACTCAATACACAGGAGCACACCTAGGTTGATAGAGCACCAGTCCACCTTGCTGTCCGATCCGCAATCAGCACAGACTTTATTCCCTTCGTCGGCCTGCCGTATCCGCTGCAGCAAAGCCGAAGGCTCCGGTTCAGCACTTGGCTCTCGCTTGTAACTGGGTCTGTCGCCCGTCGTGGAATGCCTGCTGACTGCTCTAGATGCCTCGCTTCGGTTCGGATTAGAAACCTGGCGGTGGCCGGAGAAACTCGAGCTCTTCCCGGTCAGCACAGCCGCAATGTCTTTTCTTGTTGAGCTCGGAGGCGGTGGCGATGGGGATGTCGAGCTAGGTTGCTGAGCAGGCCTATGCTCAAATGCACTTTGCAAGGCGTTGTTGATGGCCCCGATCCAGGACTTCATGTCCTCTTCGGATGGCGCTTGATAGACCCGGGTAAATTGAGGCGTAATGACTTCGAAGCAGAAGCGGCGCTCAGAGTTCCGAGCTTCTCGCACAGAGGCCATGCGCAGATCGATCGGCTCCATATGAAGATCCAGCTTTTCCTTCCAATTCACGTATTCTGACAGTCTGCCCTGATCTAGAACGATCCAGAATTTGTGCCAGCCGGGTTTGGTGATGCCTTTCGGGTCGACGTGGCTACCTGGCCGACTGAGCGACCACAGTAAGCCTTCCTTGCGTTGAGTACCTCCATTTACCACCGCAGCTTGGTTGTCGTCGAGGTCTCGTATGCCTTTAAATTTGCTGGCTGGGCTTACAGCACCTACATTTGCCGCGTTAGCTGGCGTAGTCAACATGCTATGACCAGCCGTCTGAATGGTTAAGTTGCCGGTATTTGGAGGCGATTGCGACAATCCCAATCCCACCGCAGCCACGCTCATGTTACGACCGTGTTCTGGTGCGCCGGGTTGCTGGCTGTTAACTGTAGTGAAGCCAGGCGGGACCACAACCCCATCCTGGCTCATAAGCTTCGAGCTCTGTTCCAAAATACGCCTCTTCTCCTCCCTCTCTGTACGCTGCAGTTGGAAATCTTGATCGGCAGCCTTGACCTCTGCAACTAGCGCTTCGAGTTGAGGCATCATATCCTCCACCTTCTTCGCGGTCGTCAGATAGGCTCGAGACTGGGCATCGGCGTACTTTGTCAGTTGTGACAATACTTCCTGGTCTTTTCGTCCACCGTGCAAGTCATGCATGAAGCTTGAATAGTCAAAGCGCTTGAGCTCGAATGTTCTCCGCTTCGCCTGGTACTTCTCATCGCTCTGCTTTTGTTTCTTCTCCTTCAGAGATTCGCTGCGCTGACCGAGATACTTGCCGACGTAAGCGTAGTATTCTTTGCTTTCCTCGTCAAACTCGCGCTTCTTGTAATCCGCCTGCTTGATTTCCAGGTTGTAAAGCTTGCTTATAGGTTCAATGATGAGCTTATGAAGATTGTTCGCGTTTTGCCTTTCATAGACCAATATTTCCCGGGCAATCTTGTCAAAGTAATGGTCTACAGCAGGCTTGACAGCCTTCGCGTTCGACGCTGCTGCTGCTTTTAGCGCCTCGGTGAAATCGACTACAGCCTGATTGCACGTCTGCTGAGCGGCTTCCGCTGCCTCAGCGGTGCGGAGGACCTTCTTCATCCGGAGACGCATGTGACCAGTCTTCTGCTCTAGAGAGCGCATGGTGGCTCGGAATAGAGGACCATCTTCGTTGGTGCTTGGATCTTCGCCTGGTCTGCAGGTCGCAACGTCAACCTTGACCGTACCTCCTGTCGTGTTCGTTTGTCCCGTCATTGACTGCGCCAGGTTGTACCCATCTTCTGGTATTGCCTCGAACATTGGTGACTGCGGTTCCTTATAATCCTTGTAGCTCCCCTCGCCCTCCGAATCGCTTACGTTGCTCACACTGACTCTTGACTCGATGGACTGTGCAGACGGCACTCTAAGCCTTGGTGGAATGTTCATATCACCCACAGTCAACCGGGGTGACTTGGGCGCAAGGTTCTTTTGCGTGTTCTGCACCCAGAAGCTGAAGCTTGCCAGTGTATTCAACCTATGCGCTCTCTGATCGTATTCGGCGAAACTGCAGCTGTTGCGCCAGCCGCCACCTCGATCTTCTACTGCCTTCGGAGGTCTCCATTTCCAATTCCACGTGAACTGTACGCTTGCGCTCCCGCCTGTGCTGTAGTCCCCGACAAGCTCGACGTTGGGGTTTTTGTGCAGGTTCGGGTCGGAGTGAAACTCGCGCACTACCAGGTTGTCTACTTCTCTTTGGCTCGAGGCGAATACATAGGTCAGGCCTGCGATTTGAGTGTCCAGGGTGACAGGAGAGGGCGGCCCGTTGTTGGCACCGCCAGCGATGGCACTCTGCTGGCGAACGTTGAATGTGAAGTGAAAGTTGAGCTCTTCAGCGCTGCTCATGCGAACGAGAAAGGAGGGCGTGGCGCCACCTGCAAGGCTGTCTGGATCCTGTCGCTTGCATCAGCACCGGTTGGGTCGCAAGATTGGGCGCGTTTCGGACGAGATGACCATACCTGCACATATTCCACCGGAGTCTCGTCGCCCACCTCTTTCTGTGCGCCGTATCGTGTGGCCGGGAAAGCATTCGGTGCTACTCGAAGTAGTGTCTGGCCGCGGTTGTTGGTGATGGTTACGCCGGCAATCGAGACTGTTCAGCGTCAGCATGCATCCCTCTCACATGCTCGCCTCTGCAATCGCACATCGGTTCTGGTCTCGAATGTATACCGGAGACCCGTCATCTTGTCTGCTGCCCACGTTGCCCATCCCCGCAGACCAGCCTTCGGGGCCGTTTCAGGCGGAGGCGGCGGCGGAGGCGGCAGCCTGATGGATGTCTCGCGGTCGCGCGCGGTCGTGCAACGCTGTGGATGAAGATGCCGTGTACGTGCTACAAGGGGAGGTAAGGTAAGGTAGGGAAGGGTTATTGGTTATTTTGATTATGGGGGTTAGAAATCGTCGAGATACAGGCTGGGTGCAATCAGAATGGGGGAATTGCAAGCTCTCAGGACCCGCCTCGTTGCTGGAGCGAGTTGCGCGCTACCTAGAGACCCTGCGTCTGATTGGAATTATCTCCGCGCTAAATGTCGTCGTCGTTGCTGCTGCCGCCGCCACCGTGCGGGATATCGCGCCCGTACAGTAATAAACCATGCGCCACTGATGTAGACTGGATGCATGAACAGATCACGCTCCCATCTATACGTACCATCCGCCGGGACAACCACGGCCGACAGCAAGCGAGCGACTTCGTCTTGTCGATTCAGTCTTTCATTCCCTGAAAGCACTGACCGCTCAACCACCGTCAAGGACGAAGGTGGATCGGGTCATTTGATTGGCCTGGTGAGCTAATGTCGAATAAAGTGCAAGTGAGCGTGGGTGGAAACGGCTGGTCTCCGCAATGTTTCAGATGGCTGGCTCGGCTGGTAGGGCTGGCGGTAACAGGTCGAATCTTGAGAGTATGTGTGTAGGCTCTTCCACATCTGCTTTACTGTATGCTCCCCAGGAGCCTGTCATGAGGCCGTCGTTGGAGTGGATGGCAAGCTCTCCGACCACGTTGCGAAATCTTCTGTGTCCATGGGGGCACCAATATCTATTCTAAACAGCACGCTGAAATAGCATTGGCTCCGCGAAACCTTGGAAGTTGCCGAGGCATTGTCGGCTATCTCAAGGGTAGCCTTGTAGCTTCACTAAACACCATGTAGACCGCGCCTGATGAACAAATGTTGGTGTGCAGATTGCGATTCATGAACGTGTAGGATCAAGGAGGTGAAATCTTCGAACTCCCCCGGAGCTTTACCATGACGCTCGCCGACGCCACTGCAGTCCAGCAGGTTGATTCGCACACCTACTCGACCAACTTCCAAGATGGCTGGACCATAGGTACCGTCCCGCATGGCGGGTATGTAACAGCGACATTCCAACAAGTCGTGCGAAAACACTTCGAGACGACTCTCCGAAAGCAACAGCAGCCACATACTATCACCCTCCATCTGGACTTCCTCCGCCGAACGCAACTAGGCCCCGCCACATTCAAAGTAGTCGACAAGAAGCTCGGCCGGCAGACTTCCATCGTGCATGTAACTCTCACACAGGACGACCGCGAGGAAGTCGTGGGCTACATCACCAACAGCAACATCGAAAAAGAAGATGGCGCATCCTTCCCCACCGGCTGGAACATCACTCCCCCACCGCCAGCCGTAGACATCTCGAAACTAGACAGCGACACGGACGGACTCTGGGGCGAACGAGCCGAGATGCCATTCGCCGACTTCCGCGGCGCGACCAAACAAATCCGCACCTGGTTCCCGCGGAAAGGCCAACACGAGTTCAGCATCGTCGACATGTGGACCAGCCTCAAGGAGCCCCGCAGCCGCTTCACGAACGAAAGCCTCGGATTCGTGGCGGACATGTTCCCGCAGATCATCGAAAACCACACCCTCGGCTTCGACTGCTACTCGGTCGAGTTTGAGCGGCAGAACAGCAAAGAGGAGCAGAAACGGCTGATGAAGGGGAAGGCGACGATGTGGTACCCGACGCTCCTCCTGAATCTGGACGTCAAGAAGGCTTTACCGGCGGAAGGCGTCAAGTTCTTGTTTGTGAGAGTGCAGTCTAAGATGATCAAGAACGGACGGTATGATCTTGAGATCATCATTAAAGACGCAGGGGGGGATCTTGTGGCTCTGAGCCACCATGTCGTCCTCGCCGTCAGTGCCGAGAGGAACACGGCTGCGAGACGGAAAGTAGACAGTGGGAGTGCTGGAGCGAAGCTATAGATCACATCTAAAGTACTATAGAAACGAAAAAATCAATTAAGATAATAAGAGGGTTAATGCATTTAGAAATGTCCCACGAAAACTATGGCCACCCATTCAGACTTGAAAATCATGGGCACCTCAAACAGTGTGAGTTTATCTTTTGGTCTTGCAAGGAACGACCGGAACGGTCGGGACAGCCAGAAAGCGGAGGAGATGCGCCGCTTTCCTGGGAGGACTGACTTGCGTTCGTGTGTATGCGGGTGGAATGGAAGGGGGAGGAGGGAGGAAGTGAAAACAAAAAAAAACAAAAAAACAAAAAAGGGCCTGCAGGAGCGCGGAAGACCTCAAAATAGGCGTGCACCAACGTGACCTTGACCAGGGAAACCATCGAGAGGCTCCTGTAGGTACCCTTGGCCTCTTCTTACGCCAACGCCTGCGTCTTTGCACACACCCATCGCCAACCTTCCAGCTGTTGAAGGTAATTCCTGCTCTTCGCCCTACCCTACCGATCATTGTTCTCACAAGCGCACCCGGCCATTCGCCTACCTCGTGTATCTTGCTGGACGCCACATCCACTCCTACTTCCGCCGTGAACACCTTGCCATTTCCTCAAGGCGGACGATAGGAAGCCTTACCGATTTGTTCAGGTACAGAGATGTGCAGATGCGAAAGACCAGATGGGACGAGCAAATTGCTTTCGTTAGGCGGCTGTCGGGCCGGTCCAGCCAGAGAACCGAGTTTCCGCCGAGAAGGTGTTTGCCGTTACTTCTCCGGAGGGGCTATTTGGGTGGTACCTCATGAAAGAAGGATGATATAAGGTACATCTTTTTCTCCCGTGGGGTTATGCAAAATAGCATCCTCTTCAATGAGAGGGCTTGTAGGCGCCTTAGGTGGGTTCATTTGGGCTCTCTGCCATCTTCACGACAACATCGCTCCCTGGTCCTTGTTGCCTGCGTCTTCGCTTTTAGAAGACGGGGAAAGGAACTCTCTTGGCCGTTTTATCCCATCCAGCGCGAATTCTCCATCGTGACGAATTCGACAACGGATCTGTAGGATTCTGCTTCATCCCCCATAATGGAAAAAACTAGACAATCTCAAAAGAATATAATAAGATCGACTACGCTGGCTAGGTCCTGCTTGCTGTGCACTGAAGATAAAGCTGCACTTTTTTTGTCCTGTGATTGATCCCCCCACATGCGCCTCTCTCTTTCAATTCAAATAAAAGGTACATCTCGCTTGAACATACGCCTTTGCAAACGCCCTTAAACCCCTCCCCTTACCGAGTGAAACGTAACGTCAGACGAATCAGCCCCTACACACACACACACACACACATTACCACCCAACGACTGCTTTTCGTAGCTTAAAAAAAAACCCAAAGCCCTTTTTCTTATCACGCCGAGCTAAACGGCGGCGACATCTGTGCCCTTCGGCTCCCAATAAGCCGTTCTGTCTGTACATAGAGACTGTCGAGGTACTGCATAGCGGGGGCATCCTTCAGAATCTTGGCGACCTGGAGGCCCGAGCTAATAAGCTGGAGGATATTCCGATCGTCCTTCAGGGGCCGCGACTGGTGTTTCGCCGCGTGCCGCATCTCGAGACTGTTCTCCAGGATCGTGATCAGCTGCTTGATTTGCCCGTTGTAGAGGACGCGGGCGGGGATGCGGCGTTTGGTCGCCAGCCGTTTGAGCAGGTACACCCATTCGGACCACTCGCGGTCGCCGGGCACGCGGACGGGGCGCTTGTCCGGCTCGATGGGGATCGGGAATTGGTATTTCGCGACGAAGTCGAAGGCGCATTGCGAGAGGCGGTCGTTGACTTTGGAGAGGATTTCGTCTTGCTCTTGGGCGTACAGCGTGACGGGTAATTGCGGCAGTTCCTCCTCTTTCGGTTCGTACCCGCCGTCTTCGGGCTTGTCGAGGAGCTGTGAAGGCCCGTCGAATTCGTCGCGGTTGGATGGTCTCCTTTGCGGGTAGGCTTTGGCGTGGAGGCTACTTGCACTCGAAGAGCCTTCCCCGCCGTAAAAGCCTGCGTACTGGTTCAGGCGGAGCTCCTCGGATGATGATCGGTGCACGACTTGACCGGGCCATGAGCCGTGGTATCCGTATCCCGCACGAGACGAGGAATCTGCTGCAGGTGACATGGGGTCGGTTGAAAATTGGCCAACGAGAGGTGATCCTGGCCAAGGCGATGCTGGCAATAAATCTCTGTACTCTCCGGATTGTCGGGGGTGCCACTGGTCTCGCGCGAATCTTTGAGCTTGCGGTGAGGGGTACGATGGAACGTAGGATGACGGTTGCCGCTCGGCGCTCGTCACACCAATGCGCGGCAGGCTTTTTCGTGCGTGAGCTATTGACCAAAGTGTCGTTTGAGGAATGGGTATTGCTCACCTCAATGCCGCGGGCGGCTGCGTATTGGTCCACAAATCGCGCTCGCCGGTTCTCTGAAGTCTTTGCCTACTCATCGTCAATGCTTGCCCTTGACCGACATCTGAACTTGGACCGGCGGCAACATACTGTCGGACAAAAGGCTCTTCAAAGTGTCCGGGTGATGCTGTTGAACGGCGACTCTGACTGAAGGCGTAGTTCGTAGTTGGCAGATCGAGTGGTGGTTTAGTAGTCATCGTTGGGCGCAAACGTCGTGCTAAGGTTCAGATGCCGGTCGTATAGAGGAAGCGATATCAAAGGGGGGCCAGGTTTGCAGATCAATCTTGCGTGCGCCGAAGAGCAACAAGTAGGATTGCAGAGACAGCTTACGTGAGGCGTCTGCCCCCCATCTAGCAAACCATTGCTTTGCCGCTCGAGGACGGCCCGCTTGGTGGTTGCCGGCTCAGATGGTGCAAAACGCATCCAAATGCAAGGCTTCGCTGCCCTACGGATGATTTTCGATGCCCACAATGACGCGGCGATGCCCTGGGCGCTCGGATTGTGCCTGTAACTAGTCGGGGTTCCAAGGACCACCCGGTACTCGGGTGTGGGACAGTGGTGCTGTAGACAGCGCCATGGGCGAGTCTACCTGCTGCAGCCCAAGGCAATTGCAGGTCTTGAACCACTGACGGGTCCTTGGGAGTGGCGTTCGTGGGCAGGGATGTCATGAAGCCCCTGTCACGAGGCGCCGTTTCAAGGGACCCCGGAGACGAACGGCCTGAGATCCTGACGGGGATCTTGGGTCTCAGGATCTCGGTATGTATTGCATGGCCATTGAGGGACTGGGATGTGAGTATGGTAGCACCACATCCTCACCGAACTCGTCCGACTCTACTCCGCCTTACCTTGGTGACTTCAAAGGGCTTCTTCCGCCTCACGAGCCTCCTTGTTCTATCGTCTCCTGCGATGTAGGGCAATCATTGGAGATGGTCACTGGGCTGGCAGGGCTGTCGCCGGACGGGGCGGATCGCCCACTGACTCTGGAGACTTCGTGGCTGTCAGGCATAGTCCCTGCGACAAACGCGCTCCTTCTCGATACAGACCGTTGGGCACAGACGACAAAGCGATCGGGATGTCTTCGAGAAATTTCGCGAGGCTATTAGTGTCGCGATCGCCGTTGCGAAATCAGACGCCGTGACCTCGCCCCGCCCAAGCCAAAAGCTGGTCTACTCTCAGAAGTGATCGGCGTTTGACCGTCGAGTAGTTGGGCATCACTTTCAAGACCGGCGCTCGCGGGCCCATCGGCGCTGCCCAAGGCGATAGATATGTAGTTACAGGAACAGTAGATAGGCAGGGTCGCGATGGTTACATAGTAGTGCGAAAGACCGCATGAGGCGAGAAACTCAAAAAGATCAAGGTTAAAGTTGAGAGATCCGAGTCGCGTGGTGAGCGCCCAGCACGTGAGCGGCGAGCTTCCATCGACATTCTACGTTGGCTCTGTGCGCGACGCGACCGTTTATTGCGACTCGACATTATTCTCCCGCATCTAGACGGCAACCGGTCTGCAACGAATTTAAGAGAGCATGGGTCCGGTTGCGAATCTCATACCCTATGAGCGCTGCCGAGTCAGTAGGACCGCGATACATAAAGCGTTTTGCGTGCGGGCCAATGAAACATCACATTGTTCCAGCGCAACTGCTGTCACGATTCATTCGCGGGAGATTTAAAGGGACTATACGTAATTTTTGGCGGATAAAAGCAAGTCAGGCGGTGCCAGTAGAAGAACAATGTTATTTTTGTTCATGACTAGTTGCACAGCCATATACTTTGACATTTTAGCAGGTCTTCACCGCTAATATCTAATTACCGCCTACATGCAACCCAGGCGAAGACAATAACCTCAAGTCGGCGTCTGGTCGGTCCAAAGCGATACTCCCGTACAATGGCCTCTGCAATGGACCTTGCGAGCAGAGGCGCGACCAGGAAAACGCCCATTACAACAATCGTCATTACCGCCGCAGCAACGTGTTGAGCTACCCACAGGAATTCCCCAATCAATCCCGTCAGCGCATCGCTCAAGCCGCCCTGTATGCGCTACCGTGCATCTCGTATGACTGCTCTGCGGCCTCACCCCGATCGAATTGCTCTCGGGAGACAGCACCGCTCCCCTTTGCACCGCTCGCGGGAACCGGGTCTTCGAAAGGGTTCTGAGGATTGCGTTCCGCCTGCCTTCCGCTCACCAGGCCATCGCGCTGCTGTGGCGCACCGACTTCCTTGTCGCTCACTCGCCCCGTCCGCTGTCGATCCAAGACCACCGACCCGTACGCCAGCTGACTGATCGAAGCGAAGGCCAGCGCAATGGAGATGATATAGTAGAACGGGCCGATAAACAGGCCAGCTCCGTAACACGTGAGTATCAACATGATCGTCCACAGGAGCGTCTTGATGCTCTGGCAGGCTAAATACAACTTCGGCGTGAGCGTGAATCGTTCGACCTTGAAAACCACGATCGTCGTGATTTCGAGGGCCAACGATACGAGGTCGAAGATGATCATGACGACTCCGACGGCTCTGTTTGCCGAAAAGTCAGCGTTGAGAAACAAAAATGTGTCCCAGAACTTTTTCTACATACGCATATGTCATGTCACCACCGAAGAAGGAGGGGTCGTCGAAGACCGGTTCGTATGCCTTGGTTTGCAAGCCCGCCAGTATTAGTGTTGCGGCCATGCCGACCAGATCAACGGTCCAGAATGTGACCAGGGCCTTCTTGTGCCATATCGCATCGCTATTCATGGTCGTCTCTAGGAAACTGAAATCTCATGCATTCGAGATAACGTGATGCAGGAAAGGGGGGGGGGGGGGGGGGGGAAGAACGATTGTCGATGCAGGAGAACAACGAGTGGTCTTGCAGAAATTATTACCGAACAATTGAGAGCTGATGGAAGTTTCATCCTCGATACCTGCAGCGATGCGACAGAGATCTATATCACCAAAACAATGCAGGCTGTGTATCTTCAGATCAAATCTACCAGCGACCCCGAAAACCCACAGATTTTAGGAGGCTGTGAACGCAGGATCTCATCCTTCGCTGGGGTTGGGACTTGCTTCGCCCCGCCCACCCGCACCGCTTGGAGAAACTTTTGCCAGCTCCGTAACCGTGCCACAATTTCTTGATTACTCTTCATCCATAGTAGTTGCAACGGTTGATATCATTCCGTGGTGGGTTAGGACACGAGACTTGAGCTCCTTGGATTGGCATTTGAGCCTTCTGAACACCAAGCTTTCGGTGCCGGGATTCCCGCTTCGTGTTTATGATTGGTCTATCTTGAATTTCGTCCCTCGATTGGAGGAGGCAGTGCCTATATGTTGCAGCACTGCCATCACTTTTCTGAATCATGTGTGATCTTTTATCTCCAGAGATCTATCCACCACCATGGCCAGCAAGGTCATGGTGTTGAGACACTATGCTGAAGAAAGATTGGCGATGAATGATGGAGGATGTCCTGTGTTTTCGCGAGGTCGCAGGTATCATGACAGTCCAGTGCGCTTGGAAATCTTCGCCTTGTTCAGCAGACTCTAGATGCACCCTTTCACCTTGGTCCGGATGCAGAAAGGCATTCTTCCATGGCAAGAGAAAGCGGCGAAGATGCGCGATCCAAGCAGCGTTTCGATGCCTTGGAGTCTATCTATCATACGTGGAACCAATCCTTAAAGGCTGTCCTGTTCAGCCTTCAGCTCCTCAATCTTTCGCTTTGCCAGTAGACGCCTTTCTTCCCGCAGGCTCGTAAAGATCTGCAAATAAGAACGAAAAGGTCAACACCTTTCATGTGAACACTCATCCACATCTCATACGTACCCAGAACCATGCCGCAAGCTCCAAGAACCCCCAGGAGAACACCATGCTATTCTGCAAAGGCTCACCAATGCTCGTCTGCGACAAGGCTGTCTTTGACCCGAACAGCCCACCTTGCTTAAACAGATATGAATAGCCCGTAATCGCAAAGAGGAAAGTCATGCGGACAGGCACGATGGCCAACCAATATTGTATCGCGATACCCTCTTCCATCGAAGCGGCCGTGAGATCGGAGATACCGAGGAAAGCGAGGATGACGGCGAGGAGGGCAGAGGCTTCGCTGGGTTTATCCATGGTCGTTATATGAGGCTGTATATATGTGTAAAACGTTCCATCATCAGCGTCTCATGTGCTTCTTCCCGAGAAAGACGCCGGGCTCTGCAATTGTGTTCGTACCAATCTCATCGACTCGCCCAGCATGAAGACGACATTCTGATCCACGATCATTCGGGGGTTGGTGAGGAAGAGGTAGGCGGCGGTGAGGTGGAAGAGGGAGAGGGAGCGGATCATCGTCCATGTCGATATGAGGCCCATCTTTGCCAGTGACTATGTAGTCTTTGACTTGTCTTTACAATAGCTTGTGTACATAGAGAGTCCGCATAAAACCCCTAGCTGTTCCTGGAAGCACAAGCTTCTTGCGTAATGGCCAGGGTGAAGGGTTTGGTCTGCCGTACTCGGAGCTTCTGCCTCACTTTCCCCCGCTTCCTGCGGTGGTTTGTCATCGAGATAACGACATTCATGGATACAGCACTATATGCATTTCAGGCCAGTAGGTACACAGTAAGAAGCAGAACATCAGCTTAAAAACTTCCAACTCCTTATTCTTGTCTTCTCGATCTTCGTCTCAACATCTCAATGCAAAAGCCTTCCTCATAGATCACCATGGAGAAAGAGCCTCTCATCAACGAAGAGGCCGCGCCACCTCACGACCATGAACAATCCCAAAATGCCAGAACACGAAGATCATTAAACGTACGACTGGCCATGATCGCTGCCTTCACCCTCGGGCTCATCCTCTACATATACCGGGGCATCGCCCTCGACACAGTCATATCACACCATGACCCCTCCCCATCCTCCACCGTAGACAGGATCCTCCACGAAACCCCGCTAATCGACGGGCACATCGACCTGCTCATCCTCATCCGCGCCATCTACGGGAACCACATCTACGACTCCAACTTCACGCAGCCCTTCGAGCAAGGCGGGATGCCGGCCCACTTCGACCTACCCCGGGCGGAGACGAGCCAGATGGGCGGCGCGTTCTGGTCGGCCTTCGTGCCCTGTCCCGCCGACGGCTTCGACTTCTCCGACGCGGCCTACGCGCCCTTCGTCAAAGCGACGCTAGAGCAGCTCGACCTCTTTCACCGTCTCGCGGACACGTATCCGAAGTTCTTCACGCTCGCGCGCTCGGCGGCGGAGGCCGAAAGGAATTTCTTTGAGCACGGCAAGTTCGTCTCGCCGCTTGCGATTGAGGGTCTGCATCAGATTGGGAATTCCCTGGCGACGTTGAGGCTGTTTCATAGTTTGGGCGTGAAGTATGCGACGTTGACGTGGAACTGTCATAATAGGTATGCGGATGCGGCTGTGGTTTCGATCGATGGGGAGACGCAGGCGGCGGAGCCCTATCATGGGGGTGTGAGTGCAGCGGGACGGGATTTAGTCCTGGAGATGAATCGGTTGGGGATGTTGGTCGATCTGTCTCATGTCAGCGTGGACACGATGCGGGATGTGCTAGGGGGCAGTGTGGAGGAGAAGGGGTGGAAGGGCAGTCTGGCTCCGCCTATCTTTAGCCATTCGAGCGCGAAGGCGATCTGTCCCCATCCGCGGAATGTTCCGGATGATATCCTCGAGCTGGTGAAGGAGAGGGATTCGGTCGTGATGGTGAATTTCTCGCCTGATTTCGTCAGCTGTAAGGCGAGTAATTCCTCCTCCGGCCTTCCTGAGTTGGTGGAGGAGACGAACACGATCGAGCATGTCGTGAAGCATATCATGCACATTGGCGAGCTGATTGGATATGATCATGTCGGCTTGGGGAGCGATTTCGACGGCATTCCAACGACACCGAGAGGGCTGAAGGACATCACGAATTACAAGGACATCATTCAAATGCTGCTAGATAATGGAGTGGGCGAGAAGGATGCTGGGAAGGTGGCGGGAAGGAATCTTCTCCGGGTCTGGCATGAAGTGGATAGAGTGGCGGCTAGACTGCAGAAGGAGATGGATCCCATTGAAGACCCATTGTCCCCTGGTATCGCCGGAGTGGCAGTGGAAGCATAAGACATTTGGGCCTAAAAATCTGTTAAGGAGCTACTATAGTTTCAACTCGATATGAGAATCTTTTTGCTAGCAATACCACTCTACAGCCATAATGCCCGTTCGAATTTCTGCCCTGTACCCTACTATATCATACCTTCGGTTAGCTATACTCGATCTATAGCAATAAGATATAATGGACTTTTGCGACTCTCGCAGGAAGTTTGGACTGTACGGAGCTATATAATACAATGCAGCTACTTCGAGAGGAACAATATGGATTACAGGGCCTGGTCGCCTTTATGTCCCGCCGAAATCAAGTGTAAGACAGCCGGCAGTCGTTATGAATCATCCCTCGCCTTTTCCCCCAATAAACAACTCATCTGGCCACACTCATCTCATAGTCCTCCCGCCTTCTCCGAATCTCAAAAACGGACTCGAATTCCCGGATCACTCAACCCCCATCCCCAACCTCCCCGCCCTCGTCCCTGAAACCATCCCCTCCCATCCCCTGCGCACCCAACCTCCCCTCCAACTCCCCCACCCGTCCCCTCAACGCCCCAATCTCCCTCCTCAACCCCTCCAACCTCCCCTCCTTCCCCTCCAACGCCGTCCGCAACGCGAAAACAGCCCTTCGCGCCTCCATCTCAGCCGCTTTCGCGCCCTGCGCGGCCTCATACTGGATCCGGGCGCTCCGGCGCTCGTGGTCCAACGTCTCCACGAACTCGGCCTGGGCGGTGGCGAGCGCTTCTTCTATGTGGAGTTTCTCGCGTTCGAGGGCTTCGACCTGAGCTTCGGAGCGCTGGGTTTGGTTCCTGAGGGTTTCTTGGTGGGTGTGGATCTGGGTTTGGGAGGCGGAGAGTTGGGTTGAGAGGGTGGAGTTGGCTTCTTGGAGGAGGGTGGTGTGGTTTTCGAGGGAGGTGATTTGGGTTTGCAGGTCTGAGAGCTCGTGCTGGAGTTGGTTGATTGTTTCGTTTTTCTGCTTGAGGAGGACATCCTTGGATTTGATCGCCGCGTTCGTCTCTGGTTTCGCCGCTTTGATGGCTTCTTGTTGCTCGAGCCGGAGTTTCTTCTTCTCCTCTGCGAAGCTCTCTTTGGCTTCCGCCAGCTCGTCTCTGTTCTTGTCCAGTCTTTGTTTCAGTCGCTTCTTATTTCCTTCGTGTCTCTCGTGCAGATCTTCCTTCAGGGCTTCGTGCTTCGCGGTCAGGTCCTCCTTGAGCTTCTTCCACTTCTCTTCTTTCGCCAGCATTTGCTCTGCATGTTTCGCGTTGACCACATCCAACTTCGCCTTATGCTTCTGCTCCAGCGTCGTGATCGTTTCTTCATTCTTCTCCCTCATCTCTTGAATTCTCCTTACAGTTCCGGACTTGACCGCCGCCTCGATCTTCTGCGTCGCCACAGCCCGTTGTTCCATCTCCTCTCGCTCCTTGGCTTGTTTCCACTTTCTCAACTCGCCGAGCTTGACACTCAGCTCTGTAGCTTTGATCCGCCAATGGGTCCGGTCCTTCTGGACCTCATCCATGTCCTTTGTCAGATCATCAAGGTCCTCTTGCAATCCACTCAGCGTTCTAGAATCCGGACCGGGTGTATCCTGTCTGGGAAGAACGTCTCTCTGTGAACCTTCATCCACAACTTCAGCCAAATCCCCTGGAACTGAAACCCCTAACTCCATACTTCCAGTGTCTTCGATCGTCGCCACTACACCGTCCCCTTCACCCTCGCCTCCCTCCTCTGAATCCACAAACCTCACCCTCTTCACCCTCGCCCCTTCCTTATCCTCCACACCAGACGGCGAGACAACAGCATCTTCCTTCCTCTTCCCACCTAAGATCCCCTTGACCATGCCAAACCCTTCCGCAAAGGAGGAGGATTCCTCATTTGAGCCCTCCCGCTGCTGTTGCTGCGTGTCCATCATCATCGACTCTCCCTGGACTGACAAGGGGAGCCCTTTGTCCGATGGCGATTCCTCCTGTCCTTGCAACGACGCGATCTTCTCCGCCTTCGTCGTCGTCTCTTTCATCGTCGGAGGGACGACGGGCTCGGGTTGAGGGTCCTCCATTTCTTTTTCTGTCTTTCCCCCTATTCCTTTCCTTTTTCGTCTCTCCCTTTATTTCCTATCCGAATACTTTCTAATGGAGGAAGTTTTTCTCGAGTTGGAGGGGATTTCTTGTCTTTGCTTCCTAGAGTGGCTTGAATCGATTGGGATCGATGGATCGATGGATATTTGGAGTGGATCAAAAGAGAAGAAGAAGAGAAGATTCTTGAAGGTGTTCACTTTGTTCCTTCCTCATACCCCGGCCCCACACATCTCTCACCTCCTGTGCTCTCTGCGCGTTTCTGTCGGTGAGAAGGCGGAAGGAAGGCGCGAACGGTATGGGAGAAAGGTGAATCGGTTAGTTGATTGGAGGGGAAGAGGTTGGTAAGTCAAGTCTAAGGCAAAAGATAGCTGAAGTGCCTTGTTCCAAGAAGCCAGCCAACAGTGTGTCGAAGTGACGGAGTGAAGGATCTGAGTCCTGCGAGCGAAATAAAGTGAGCACCAGAGAGGGGAGTGAGGGGTCGCGAAGGGGGTTCGTGGTTTCACGTGCCTATCACCTCTTGTCATCATCATCAGTCTGCTGAGAACAATTGCTTAGCACGTGCTTCTCTCCGTCATTGGGACATTCACCTGCCACTGTATGAGAAAGTCAAAAGGCCTTCCGTATGCAAACGAGAGAGGAAGCAGCGGAGAACAAGGAGGAAAAAGATAAGGGGAATGGAAGAAAAGGGGGGGAAAAAGGGAAAGAAAGAAAGACCCGTCCATTTTCCCTTCTCCTTTTGCCAAGTGGCTAATGGATCTTCGTTCTTTTGAGGCTCCTAGGGTAATGTACATGGAGGGAATATCTTTCCCTTATTTCTCCTTTCCTCGCAGAGATTTCGTTGTGAGGCCTGAAATATATGGCTTAGTTAGTTTACAAAGGAATGCGAAGAACAACCTTCCCTTGCCTCTTGCAAGAAGATCAGGATTTTGGTGTCCAGCTGTACATGTAGATGGTACAGGAGAGAGGACCCATCAGAAAAGAGGGAGAAGGGTCTTACCCCATCCCGGCTTTCCCTCTCTCCATTGTGAATCCAGGGATTTTTTTTTTTTAAAAAAAAAATCTAGAAGAAAATGCCTCCTCCCTTCTCCTTTCCTCTCTCTCCTTAAGGCACCTTCTCCGCCTCCTCCAACAACTCCTCGACCTTAAACCCCTCATCCCCATTCGTAAACTGCTCCATCAATTTCCTCCGCTGACTCGCATTCCGCTTTGCCACCGCATCCCCACCGCTATCCCCCTCCATCAACCCCTCAAACCCATAAAACTTCTGCAGACACATGAGCAAGAACTTCCCATCCTCGACGCCCACACCCCGATTCTCCATCGTCCGCCCTTCCATCAAAACAACCCCATTCGACTCCGCGAGGTCCAGATGGTGCGTCACAGTGGTATGAGGCTGGGCGAACTCGCCGCGGAGCTTGAACTCCGCCAGGTGCGTGAAGAGTACGGTGACGGTGGTTTCGGACGGGAAAGTCCACTGCAGGAAGTGGATCTCGGCGCCCTGGCCTTCCTTGGGTAAGGGCAAGATGAATTGGGGATGTTGGCGTGCCGTGCGGGCTAGACGGGCGAAGGTCGAGGTGGCCATCGCCGCGCATAGGGATTGCGGGTCCCGGACGTGGCGTAGGCGCCAGAGCGCTTCGATTTCTTTTTGCGGGAGGGCGGCGGTTTTTTCCACGTCCAGGAAGGAGGAGAGGGTGGGGAGTTTTTCTTCGGTTTCCTTCGCGGAGGAGGTTATGGCTTCGGCTTGGGAGGAGGCGGAGGCGGGTTGTTCGGATTGAGGAGTCGGAGGGGGTGGTGCTTGGTAGGGGATCCGGGTGGCGGCTTCATTGGGACTCGGTGGTGCTGCTTGGGTCTCCAGCGGGGCGTTGGCACCCGGGACGCTGGCGTTCTTGCGCAGCTCGCGGATCTTGTCGGCGTTGGCCTCCTTCAACTCATCGACGTTCTTGAAGCCCTGCTGCTTGGCCTTCTGGGCCAGCTTGTCCTTGTACTTGTCGTAGACGGCCTGTTGGCGGTGGTGGGCGGCGAAGTAGCGGACATCGTGGACCTGGGCAAAGCGTTTCTGGTTCTGGAAGACGCGGAGGGGGGCTTGGATGGACCAGGCGGTGCGTCGCAGCAGCGGGGCGGAAGTATCGATCACGTACGCCATCTTGCGGTTGTCTCCCATATACCATATACCAGTATTGATCGTGTATCCAATATCTCTCGATCAAGCTAGCTTCGTTCCATGATTAGGACAGAAGAGCCGCATGCCGGATGCCGATGGATGTCCATCTCCTTGTGGTTAGAGCAGCCGTTAGCCGTCAGCCATGTGGATCGTTCTGTGGAGCCGGCCTCCCGCTCGTCCCGGTGTCCGGGGTATGACGGAGAAGACGGCGATAAGACCGATAAGACTGTTACCGAGGCAGATTGTCTAGTCGATCCCAGGAACGGACAGACAGATAGCCGAGGAAGCTGGAAGACGGGACGCGGCATCTGCTGTGTCGTCACGCCCGATAAAGGTTTAAGCCGACGGAATGGCATTGAAGATGAACTATCCATCCCCACCATCCCTCCATCACCACCACGCACACTCTCCCCATTTGCAAGAGGAGGAATTGGATCCGAGTATAGCCTTTCTTAGTCAGATGCCAGCAGTACAGTAGCCCACCTAAAATGCCGGCCACCTCTCAATACCCCGACGTCCAGATCCCCGACGTGGGACTATGGGACTTCCTCCTCGAGCGGAAAGACCGCGACTTCCCAGACGACAAGGTCATCTTCACTGACCCCTACACCAACCGCTCCTACACCTTCGCCTCGCTCAAGTCCACCGCCGCCGACTTTGGCAAGGGCCTGAAATCGCTATGGGACTTCCAGACCGGCGATGTCCTCGGTGTCTTCTCCCCCAACAGCATCGACACTCCCGCTGTGACATGGGGCTGTCACTTCGCCGGTGGAGTGGTGTCGCCCGCCAACCCAGGCTATACCGCCGACGAGCTCGCCTTCCAACTGAAAGATAGCGGTGCCAAAGCCCTGGTCACACAAGTCGCCCAGTTGCCCGTCGCCCTGGAGGCGTGTGCCAAAGTAGGCATCCCTAAGGACCGCGTTTGTCTCATGGGCGACGAACGCGCCGAGGGCCAGTTCAAACACTTCACAAGCGTCCGCAACATCAGCGGCACTCAACGCTACCGCCGTGCCAAGGTCAACCCATCCGAAGACCTGGCCTTCCTCGTCTACTCCTCTGGCACCACCGGCCACCCAAAGGGCGTCATGCTCACACATCGCAACATCGTAGCCAACACCCTCATGATCAGCGCAGCCGAATCCCCACTTTCCTGGCAACCACGCGAAGGCCACCCGGACGGGGACGTCATCCTCGCCTTCCTCCCCTTCTTCCACATCTACGGCCTGACCGTCGTCCTCCACCAATCCTTCTACAAAGGCACCAAAACGGTCGTAATGCCCAAATTCGACATCGAATCCTGGTGCGACATCGTGCAGAACCACCGCATCACCTTCGCCTACGTCGTCCCCCCCGTCGTCCTCCAACTCGCCAAACACCCGTGCGTAGACCGCTACAACCTCAGCACCCTCCGCATGCTGAACTCGGGCGCCGCACCCCTAACCAAAGAACTCGTCGACGCCATGCACGCCCGCATCCACGTCCCCGTGAAACAAGGCTACGGCCTATCGGAAACCTCACCGACCACACACACCCAACCCTGGGACCTGTGGCACACGACCGTCGGCGCCGTGGGGACCATGCTGCCCAACCAAACCGCCAAATACATGGCGCCGGACGAGACCGAAGTCCCCGTGGGCGAGACGGGCGAGCTCTGGATTAAAGGTCCCAATGTGTTTAAGGGGTACCTGAATAATGTCGAAGGGACGCGGAATGCGCTGACCGAGGACGGGTATTTCAAGACGGGCGATGTCGGGTATCAGGACAAAGAGGGGAATTTCTATATTACCGACCGCGTCAAGGAGTTGATCAAGTATAAGGGCTTTCAGGTCCCGCCTGCGGAGTATGTGTTTCCTCTCCCTTTCCCTCCCCCCCCCCCTCCCCCTCTTTCAAAAAGCCAAATCTTGCTAACCTCACATTCCCCCTAAAAAACAGACTCGAAGGCAAACTCGCCTCCCACCCCAGCATCGCCGACGTCGCCGTCCTCGGCGTCTTCAAAAAGGACCTCGCCACCGAAGTCCCCCTCGCCTACATCGTGCCCAAATCCTCCCTCACCCCTTCCCCTTCCCTCGCAGACGAAATTACGAATTGGTTGGCCGAGCGCGTCGCGAATCATAAGCGGTTGAGAGGCGGAGTCAGGTTCGTAGAAGAGATCCCCAAGAGTGCGGCGGGCAAGATTCTGCGGAGGCAGTTGAAGGAGCGGTTTGCGAAGGAGGAGGAGGCGAGGGAGGGGGGTCGGGCGAAGTTGTAGAAAGTGGTTTAGGATAGAGAGAGAGAGAGAGAGAGAGAGAGAGAGAGAGAGAGAGAGAGAGAGAGAGAGAGAGAGAGAGAGAGAGAGAGAGAGAGAGAGAGAGAGAGAGAGAGAGAGAGGAAGGTAGTAGGTGATCTGTTGTTGATTGACAATTCATGTGTGATTCTTGTTTTTTAAAAAAAAAAACAAGAATCACACATGAATTGTCAAAGTCAAGACCTTCGATTTTTTTTCTTTCTTTTCTTTCTTATTGGTTTTTTTTTTTTTTTAAATTTCCTTCTAGTAGGATGAGGGATGAGGGCAGACTGAAGAGCCAAAGATTAGAGGGGGGGGGGGGGGGGGGGGGTGTAGGAAGAGTGAAAGGGAGAAGAGACTGTGCCTGTTGCATGGTACAAGTAGACCGAGAAGATCCGAGGTAGCAAGGGAAATGGAACGCCCGCAAAAAAAAAAAAAAAGAATCTAAAGTGCAGTGAAAGAAGAAGGGAAAGCTGAGATTGGGCAAGGGATGAAGGGGGGGTAAGGAGAAAGAGTGAAAGGAAAAAAGGAGAAAAAGAGACGGAAAGAAAAGAAGAGGAGGAATGAAAAGGGGTTGGGGGCGAGCGAAGAACAGACTAGACAAAATGATATACCCGTCATTAAATCCACTTCGTTTTTATTCTCTCTTGGTTCTCGACTTTATCTGATTTGTACATGGCATGACCTTAGAAAAGGAAAAGTAACAGGAAAAGGGGGAGGGGGGGGGGGGGGGGGGGGGGGGGGGGTTTGTCCCCTCCCTTACCCTTTTAGGGAGGAGTAGTCAGTTCAGGCCTTCTCTCTCTCTCTTCCCGAGTCAATTAATCTTCGTTGGCGCGCTCATCGAGGGAGACGCATAGGGCGGCGATGAGGGAAAGGTCGACGTTCGGGGCGACGGTGACGAAGTACTAAGCACACACGGAATCGAGAATCAGCCCTCAGATCTTCGGGAAGCAAACGGACGGGAGAAGAAAGAGAAGGACGAGAACATTATGAGCAAAAGAAAATAGGGAGAAATAGAAGAAGAGGAAGACATACCGTCTGCTGATCCCCCAAAATCTCCCTCACATTAAAGAAACTCCGCGCAATCGTCGCCACCGTCTTCCCGTCCCACGTCATCTCCGCCGACCGATCGATCCAGTCGCCCTTGATCTCGATGGCGACTTCTTGCCCGTTGGCGGCGTTGGTGAAGGAGCAGGTGCTGTGGGTGCCGAGCAGCTTGAAGTGGCCTTTGACTTCGAAGTCGTGCTCGCCGGAGGGGGAGACGCCGCGCATGGATTTGTTGAAGGAGAGGAGTTTGTTTTCGAGCTGGAAAGGTGGAGAGGGTTAGTGAAGGGAGATCAACTGGGATTCATCTTTCTTGTGTAGACGTACAGTGAAGAGCTCATTCCCCTGCATATCGGTGAACTTCTTCTTGTCACGGGCGGAGATGGCTTTGCCCTTGCACTGGCATACGTCCGTGATGTTGCCTTCATCGACAGTCTTGACGGTGAAGTCGTCGCCCGAGAGCGAGAAGACCTTCTCCTTCATCTCCAACGTCACTTGCTGTGGGCGGAAAAAGTCGGCGGTCGCGGGGCGAGGACCCAGCGGTGGGTTGACGGGAGCGAGCTGGGGAGGCATTGTGGTAGATATTAGGGGTTCACTTGGTGTAACTGTAGCTGTAGTTGATCAATATGAGGTGAGGAGCGAGAGTCGAAACCGGGGAAAGCGACGATTTATACGTTGGGTTCCTATGGAAGAGGAGGGGAAAGTGGGATACAAGTTGGACGGATTGGAGCTGCATCTACCCCGCTGTCGTCATCACCATCATCCCGGAAAAACAAGCTTTCCGCTAAAGCAACTCTAGTTGGAACAAGCTCGTTCCCGCCAAAAACTTCGCGGCGGAAAAGTCCGAAAGCAAAGCTCTAAACTCCGAGAAGAAATTCCAGATCAACTCTGCCGGACTTTAACATCAACGACCATATCGTGTCGCCATCCGACACAATTATACTGCAATCAAACCATCCGTAAAATCAACCAAAATGGCAGCAGTAGCGCCCGCCGACGAAGGGAAACCGCAACCCTACTCCTTCGACCTCGGCCACCTGCTCTGCAACGACCCGAACCCGCTCCCAGACACCACCGACCCTTCTAACCGCGAAACCCTCATCGCCACAACCGCCCAAGGCTGCGCGCAGGGCCTGATTAACCAGCTCCTGACCGCGTGCCCCATCAACCGGTCCGAAGACGGGGACCTCCAGATCACCCTGCCCACCGCTTCCACGCCCTTACCGCGCGAGAAGCCCGTGCCGAAGGAGAAGGAGAAGACGAAGTGGGAGAAGTTCGCGGAGAAGAAGGGCATCAAGGATAAGAAGAAGGATGGGAAACTGAAGTTCGACGAGGCGTTGGGCGAGTGGGTGCCGAAGTATGGGTATAAGGGTCGCAGTAATGGCGCCGTCAGTCAGGATTGGATGGAGGAGGTGGATGAGAAGGCCGAGGCGAGGCAGGCGGCTGGGGAGGAGGAGGCGAATGGGGTGGGCAAGCCGAGGGGGAGTAAAGGGGGGAAGGGGAAGAAAGTGAGATAAGGTGGTTCTTTCTCTTGTGGAAGGGGGAGAAAAGATTTTTTTTTTGTTGGGTCGTTCTCATCTTTCTCGCGCACCTATCTTTACTTTTCGAGGACGTCTCTTTTTTGCTCGGACATGAAAATGGGGTATGTGGAATTGAAGGGCCCGTCTTTCATCAGCTGTGGCGTTTCATGATCGGGCTACGGTGTTTTTATTTTTATTTTTATTTCCTTTGGAAGGCTTCCAAGACCATCTGCAAGGGCTATGTCACATGACCCTGGTCCTGCAATGCATCGACTGTACGATATAGTTCCAACGACGATCACATTTGCGTTTTGATCCAAGACCCACCCACCTCTGACGGACCGTCTCACTAGGGTCTAAGGCGTATAGCGACTACGGCATCCAACGAAAATCATTCCACCACTCGCTCATTCTACCCGTGCCACCAGCTCAGATCGTCCCGCCGCCGTCACCTCATCAGTCGAGTATCGTCAGAAGTCACCTTTCCCAAGGCATATCTCTTTGACAGTTGAATGCGAGGTGGGAGAACAAGATGTTTCTCATAGGCAGGATTTCCATGTTTGTGGCATGAGCGAACAAATCGCCTGCCTGGTGGGAGGCAATAATCATGAGAAAATATGCCCGACGGCCACAGTTTCTTTTCTCGCGAACCGTCCTGGACTCCTAAGCGGCCTTTTTGATAGCCACCATTTGTTCGCCTCCGTCTTCCCTCCTCATATAGACGGTGGGTCATGGTTCCGTGCGAAGAAAAATTGACCACATCTCGAAGGAAATCGATGGAGAGACAGAATGGGGAACAATGTCTTTTTCGATAAGAAGGAGGAGGGGAAAAAAAAAGTAAGACTATAAAAAAGTTGAAAAGCTATGAAAAAAGGATTAAAAATCCCTTCTCTAATACAACTATATCGGAAGCCATTTCCTCAACGCCCTCTCTAGATACGACTGATGAAAAAAGGGAGGTTCTAATACATCCTGATGTCACCAATAAAAGATAAAAACCAGGAAAAGCAAGGGAAAACTGTTCCCAAAGACTGTCTTGACGTTTTCTCAACGCCGATTCGAAGGAAAGGGACTCAAGTACCGTCTCGCACGACCACAAGTACTAATACATGAATCGACAGTAGAGGGTTTGAAACGCGCGGGCTCTTGTCGCAGGTCAAGCTTTGGATCCCCCGATTTCGTGAAGCAACTTGGGGTATCATAAAAGGGCTGGCTGGCCGACTCGCTGGCTTGATGGATGGGTGAATAGATGGTTGCTAGACAGAGGTTTGTTTGCGGGAATAATACGCGGTATAAGACTTTTAGGGGTCCCGGGTGATTTGGCAAAGACTTGTCAGAGATATTGCTGTCGACCTTTTTTTCGATGGATCACTTATGCGTCGAGCGATGAGACTCTTTGCTGCGTTTCTTTCCGCTTTTGGTCGAAGGGGCAAGAGCTTCCTCCTGCTGATGATTCTGTTGGTTGGCAGGCGTTTGGCGTTGCTGGGTGTGCCCCAGGTCAGGAGAATATTGTTGACCGGCGACTTGGCGGGTTGGAGCAGGCTGACGAGGTTCACCGCCAGCTGGCGGTGCAGCACCTCTCGGACCGGAGATGTTGATGGAAGTCGGATAAGGGTATCCGGGGCCTGGCCCTTGCGGTCAGTTCTTTTGAACTTCGTCTATCAGGTGCTGGTGGATCTTTACCAGGCGAAGGCGCACCTCCTTGCATACCGTATCGATCGTTCGAAGGCTCTTCGCGCCAACTGAATGGGTTGCGAGGCGGCGCCGAGGACAGCGTTTGATTCATCCAGGCTACGTCAGGATGGACTGCATGGCTGCGTCAGACGAGTCAGAGAGCGTCCCGGGAGGTGAATCTTACCGGCATTCCCATGGGGCTGGACGTAGCGTGGCGCTTCGCCTCCAGGCTGGGGGCCGTAGGGCTGGCTATAGTTCGCGGTGGACTGTCCCGCACCAACTCCACTAAGGTCGCAAGCGACGCAGTTGGATGGTGAGCTTTGCTGAGGGGACCCCTGACAAGTATGCCGGGGAGACATGGTGATAAGTGTCGAGAAGTTATGCTTGAGTCGACGAGCATGTTAATCGGGATCCCTGGCTATATCATGCTGCGACTGCTTGGGACGTCCGTAGCAGGGAGAGCGTGCTAGAGTGCGGCTGTACCTTCTGCGAGTGACTCTCTTGCGGTGAACGATACCATACACTTTTGCCAGCGCATCGACCAAGGCCGTCAAAGAGGCAACGTGAAATGGTGCCGCTAAGGATGGAAAACCATCGAAGACACTCTCCTGTTTCGTCATCATGTTTGTTTCTTGTTTCCCACTCGACGCCCTGCGGTTGGTCTGGGCGGCCAGACCGTGTCACCGCTCTTTTCTCTCAACATTTTCGAGGGTCATGCAGTCGAGTACGTTTGCCTGAGGTTGGATGAGGTCGGGGATTAAACAATCCAATTGTCCAATTGTATCGAAAAGGGGGGTGCGGGCCATTTCACCGCTAGATCGGCGTCGATGAGGCTGACCAGTCGGAAAGGAGCGTGTTGTGCATTATGACATTTTGGCCGTCGTAATGCAGACGACAGGTGACACCGGTGCCCCGAGCGACAGTGATCGAGCATGAATGACGGGTGATCTGGGGACTACCGACAGGCAACGGGGTCAGTCGTTGCCCAAAGACAAGGAGAGCCCAACTGCCACCGGCCACAGGGAAGCTTAATCGGATCAAAGGCCATGGTTCTTTTGGAACGAGGCAAAGGGAGGAGCAGGATGGACTGGCACAAGGCGCAGCAGGCACAGGCGCAGGCGGGGTTTAAACCTCTCCTGCAACACAGCCTTACCGTCTGAACGCAGCGCGGCTTACGCGCAAGCGTGGTTTGACTGATAGTAGTTACTCTTTTGCATCCTCTGCTGGATCGTTCTGATCGACTTGGGCGGCTCAGCAAGGCCTTGCGGCACATCATACTGGGAACCCTCGCTAAGCAAGCCAGCTGCATGGAGAGGCGTTCGAATACCCCAATCAAGCTCTTCGTCAGCCTAACTGGACGCATCGCAGGCTTTCCAAAATCGCAAAGCGCGATGCATCAATTCAACGATTTGGGAGCCGGATGACTGCATGAGCTGCACGTGCGATATGCGAACACAACCTCCCGTGCCGTGCGGCATGCTGCGGTTCTGCCGTGCCTTGGGATCGTGCATGGGTTGCATGATTTGTTTGACTTTCGCTCTTTGCTTTCTGTCTCTTCAAAGTCGCATAACGGCGAGTTTCCGGTGCCTACTTGCTCCATTTTCCTTTTTTTTTTTTTTTTGGAGCGGGGAGTGTTCAGACTCGCGACTCACCGCAACATTCAAAGCGTGCACCGGGCGGCCACACCAACATACCCATGGAGTCGGAGTCGGTCTATCGTCTTCCAACCATCGTCAAGTCGCATGAAGTTCATCGTAGCCAACTTGAACGAAAGAAAACGCACCGTTGGGCCAGGTGCAAACCGACCCGCGCTGTGCAGTCACCTACTCAGATTTCCTTCTCCGCATGTAGAATAAGCCGGTCAAAGGTACCATAGGCGCACTGCGACACGCACGAATAAAATCTAGCAGAACGTCGACCTTGTGCCGTTCATAAGACTTGCTGGATCATAAAATTCTTTTATCCCTCGAACACAATGGGAGAACCACAAAAAGTACGTCGGCAGGTCTTCATCGAACATTGGGAAAGTTAAGACGATTTCACGCAGAAGTGGCGCAGGGCGCTTGGAAATACTACCTGCCTGTAATCTCAGTCTTGAAACTAACGTGATACATGATGGGAACTTTTATTGCACTCCCTTGCACTCTTTTTTAACCCCCCCTAACGCCACGCCTCAAAGACATCATCGTGAAAGTGCTGAAAGTCCTTCTTTCTTTAAGCATGACCGTTCATCCCGTTCGCAGTCTGCTTCACGGGGCCGAGCTTCGACCGCCTCGTCGCGACAGCGTCAGCGAGCTCGGCGAGAACCTTCTCCGTGTCTTCCCAGCCAATGCAGGCGTCGGTGATGGAGACGCCGTATTTCAGGCCCGCCTTGCCTTCCGCCGGCACCTTCTGCGCGCCTTCGTTGATGTTGCTCTCGATCATGACGCCCATGACGGCTTCCTCGCCGCCCCTCATCTGCTCCGCGAGAGTGTGTGCCACCTTGGGTTGGTTCTTGTGGTTCTTCTCGCTGTTGCCGTGGCTGCAGTCGACCATGAGGCGGGGCTTGAGACCCTTCTTCTCCAGATCCCGCTTCGCCTCCGTGATCGACTGCGCGTCGTAGTTGGTGCCCTTCTTGCCGCCGCGGAGGATGACGAAGCAGTCCTCGTTGCCGGTCGTGCCGACAATGGCGACGTTGCCAGGCTTCGTCACCGACAGGAAGTGGTGGGGATGCTTGACCGAGCCTATCGCGTCAATAGCGACATCCAGGGTCCCGTCGGTGCCGTTCTTGAAGCCAACCGGGAAGGAGAGACCAGAGGCAAGCTCGCGGTGAACTTGCGACTCGGTCGTTCGTGCGCCAACCGCTCCGAGAGAAAGCAGGTCCGCAGTGAACTGCGGGCTAATTGGGTCCAGCATCTCCGAAGCAATCGGCATGCCCTTCTCCGTCAGGTCGAGGTACATCTGTCGCGAGACACGAATGCCCTTGTTAATGTTGAAGGTGTTGTCGATGTCCGGGTCGTTGACGAGGCCCTTCCAGCCCACCGTCGTCCGCGGCTTCTCAAGGTAAGACCTCATCACGATCAGCAGGTCGTCCTCGTACTTCTTCTTCAGCTCCAGCAGCTTGTCGCAGTACTCCAAAGCCATCTTCGGGTCATGGATACTGCATGGCCCGATCACCACTAGCAGTCTTCTCTTCTCGTCTGTGCCTTGTACGACGGCCGCCGCCTCGTTACGAGCACCCAGTACAGTCTTCTTGGAGTTTGCTGACTGGCGAATCTCATGCTGAAGGAGGTCTGGGGATGTCAGAGGGGTCATACCCCGGATGCGCCAGTCCTCGCTGCTCTCACGATTGCCAACGTTGGCATTGGGCATGAAGAACTGTGACAGCCACGGTCAGCGTCATACGTTGGCTACAAGTGGGATATCTGCCTCAAATGGGCTCACAAACAGTACTTACTTCCGACATGATGGCAGAAAGTGAGCTGCAATCGAACAGGTGGCTATCAAGAAGGACAGTTTACTGTTTGTCTCTTGGGAGGAAAAGTTGAGAGGTCAATGGGTAATAAACTCACTATGAGTCGACAGAATACGCCGAATGGCCGCCGAGGGGCTGGCCGGCGGCTCCGTTCCGCATCGTCGTCATTGGGCCGTGCGGGGACATGTGAATGGAAACCAGTTGCATCCGCCGTTGTTGATGTCTGCTAACAACAACCACTTCTTCCGTCCTTTGCAGGTGCATAAAATTGGTGCAAGGCGACCGTCAACACTTCTGTCGACTGTATACCAACTCGAGAAACCCACTGTGGGTCGTCCATGTATGTGGCTGCGTGTGCAAGAACAACAGCATCAACGTCATATTCAATGGCGGATGTACCCCTCCCGCTCATGGTGACGTGAGAAGCATAGGAAATCAAGCACCAACCCAAGAATCCAGTCCACCATATTTCCTTCTGCACTCCCCTCTCACCATTTCAGAAAGCGCTCGGCTTGAACAAAGGCCTCAATCCGCTCACAGACGACAGGATCTACGCCACCAGCCCGCACGTCCGAGGAAAAACCAAGATGGAAGGCCTCGACAAGATCCCCCTCAGCTACGCCACCGTCTCCATCGGCAACAAACCCGAACACACCTTGCCCAAGAAGATCGAAGCCATCAGCGCCGCCGGCTTCCGCGGCATCGAGCTGGGCTTCCCCGACCTCCTCGCCTTCGCCACCCAACATCTCCGTCCGCATCAGCAGCAAGAGGCGTCCGGCTCCGACGCCGTCCAACCCAAGGACTACGACACGCTATGCTCCGTCGCGAAGCTGGTCAAGAGCATGTGTGACGCCAAGGGCCTAGAGATCATGCTGCTGCAGCCCTTCACGAACTTCGAGGGCTGGGCGGAGGGGACGGCCGAGCGGCGCGACGCCTGGGAGCGGGCGGAAGGCTGGCTGCGGATCATGCAGGCCGCAGGCTGCAACACGCTGCAGGTGGGGTCGTCGGATTCGCCGGCGGAGCAGATCGGGACAGACCGCAGTCGCTTCGTCGCCGATCTGCGCCAGCTGGCGGATATGGCGGCGGCTAAGGGCCTGCGCATCGCGTATGAGAACTGGTGCTGGTCGACGCACGCCCCCGACTGGGCGGACGTGTGGGATATCTGCCGGCAGGTCGACCGGCCGAACTTCGGCCTCTGCCTCGATACGTTCCAGTCGGCGGGGGGCGAGTGGGCGGACCCGACGACGGAGTCCGGGATGGTGGAAGATGGTCGTAGCCGGGAACAGGTCGAGAAGGACTGGAAAGCGTCGTGCGAGAAGCTCAGCGCGACCGTGCCGGCCGAGAAGATCTTCCTCCTCCAGATCTCCGACGCGTATAAAGTGCAGCCGGGCCCGCTCCCCAAGCACGACACCGACGGTCTGAGACCGCGAGGGTATTGGGCCCATTTCTACCGGCCCTTGCCCTTCGAGGGATACCTCCCTACGACGGACTTCGCGCGAGCGGTGCTGAAGACGGGGTTCCGGGGCTGGTTCTCATACGAGGTCTTCGACTCCGGACCCGACGGCAAGGGCAAGGAGTATGAACTCGGTCCATTCGCCAAGGCCGCGAGCGCGTGCCAGGAGAAGTTCGTGGAGGCTTGCAAAGAGTAAGTGGTGGAGTTGGACTGGCTCCCTTCTCAGAGATGGATGACATTTGGTTGGAATTGGGGGAAAAAAGTTAGCATAGCCCGCACGTTGTCTCTGTACACCTTCTGTACCTGCTTTTGTCACACATCTCGCCGGGAGGGGGGCTTAGATCTGATCGCTCGTGTTCGCTCAAATCTGCACGATGACACAGTGATGGCTCTTTCAAAGCGGTGATGAGTATGCACTTTGTCTTAGTAGCCCGGCACCAGATTTGGGTTGGGGGGGGGGGAGACGCCATTTCCCAATATGAAGACGAAAAGCAAGGAGGAAAAGGAAAGAAAAACGCCGTGGAGCCAGACGCAATCCTTCTACCCTGCGCCGGAAGAATGCAATAGCTTGGGAATCTACGAACGTCTATCTCAATTCAAGCATGGCCAAAATATCGTGACGGGCAAAGAACGCTCTATTCTTCTTCCCAAAAATATCTAAGAGCAGCAAGTCAGTCATGATTCACGCCTCTCCGCCGGCTGCGGGGGTCAGGGGGGAAAGGGAGAACAGGAACTTACACATCAGGACAGACAAGCAGCAGATGACGACCTGGACGCTGCTGATAGCGATGAAGACGGGTCGGATGCCGGCATTCACGAGCCAGCCCCACCCGCTAAACGTCAGGCCGAAGGAGAAGATATTCTTGAATACGAGCAGGCAGGTGAAGCCTTCGACGGCGATGTCGCGGTGGGCGTCGACGATGTACAGTGCCGAGGCTACGGCGCCGAGCACCATGCCCGCGACCTCGAGCGCGAAGAAGAAGTCCGGCCAGAACCAGCCGTAGCGGTAGGTGTTATTGGCCGTAATGCCGAAGCCGTAGAGACCCGCACAGCCGAGGATCAGCATGGGGATCACGAGCACGATGCGGAATTCGGGTTCGTAGACGCCGTGGTTGCGGCGGGCCATGAAGCGCGCGGAGCTGTCGCTGAGGAGGCCGGCGAGGATGAAGCCCACGACGGCGCCGACGAAGGCCCCCGTGTACATGTATCCCGTCTCGACCTCGTTGAACCAGAGTGGGGGGCCGAGCATGATGCCGCCTAGGACGATGCCGATGAGGACCGTCCAGCCGATAATGGTGCCTTGGGTGAGGCAGGCCCAGAGGATGCCCGGGTGGAAGAAGAGCGGGAAGGGGCGAAGGAGGAGCTTGAAGAAGGACTCGTCCGTCTTCCGGCCGTTGAACGGCATCAGGCTCTCTTTTGAGTAGAAGCTGGGCGGGGAACCCAGTACGGTCTCGGAAGGGCTCTGATTGGGGTCCTTGTCGAGCGAGCTGGCTCCGGAACGCATTTCCTTATCATGGTAGTCCGCCCTGTTACTTGCAATATCGGTATTGAAGCGCTCTTCGCGCACAAAGGCGGTTTCGGGAACGAATAAGACAACCAAGGGCAGCATCACCGCCGTGAAAATAGCGAGGAAATAGAAACTCCACTGCCAGGTCAGCGTCGCCGTCAGCCGGCCGACAATGACCGGCGTAAAGAAGGCGCCGCCGAATAAGCTCAAATTGCTAAACGCCATGCGCTTTCCACGCTCGTGGACGAAGTACAGATCGCCGACTGAAGCGTTGACCAGGGCCTCGAATGGCGCTAAACCGACCCCTTGGAAGAAGCGCGCCGCCATTAAGGAGTTGTAATTGTGGTTGCTGCCGCCACCCCATGCTGACGTGATGATAACGATTACTGTCCCGAGCAAGTAGAGATGCCGTTTGCCCCAGACTCTCGCGCTCGCGACAAAGATAAACCCTGCAACGCCGACGCCGAGCAAGTGGTATCCCGTGAGTAAAGCGATGTCGGTGAAGGGCTTGACGAAGTAGACTTTAAGCAGGATACTGTTCGCGGCGAGAAGAGGTGATAATGTCGAGGCGATGACAGACAGCAGGCAGAGAATTCCCGTGATCAGGTCGCGTCGCCAAAGCGGCCAGTTGAGCGGATCGCGGGGGTCGTCGCTGGGTTGCGGAACGAGAATGGTGCCGTCTTTGCTGCGCTTGAGGACGGCATCCTGGGGAAGATCGGCCGGAGTGTCGGTGAGGTCTTTGAGGGTGGAGGTGCCTGTCGCGCCGGCGTGTCAGTCGCATGCGAACGTATAGTAGGGACACAGAGTGACGAGGTGAAGCTGATCGGCTGTCATCGGCCTGCCGTGCTATAGTACTTACCCGGAACGCGCTCCAGGTGCCTGTCCTCCAGTACACCCAGACCCATCGTTTCTTCTTTGCGGTGGAAAGCGGCGCAGCGTGCGCTCGACCTTGAAGTTTTAGGCAGCCTGCTCCCTTAAAGAAGGTCGGCTCACAGCTTCAACGTTCTCGAACCACAACTCAGCTCCGCCCAACTCAGACCCTGGTCGTAGATCTGGGGAGCGCACGGACTCTCCCCACGAAAGCTAGTTTGGGAGTCGGGTGTTAATCGCGCGCCTCGGCATATTCCAACCGCTCAATAATGTGAATGGCAGCGAGCAACGACTGTCACGGCTCTAAGATCTGAAGGCAAAGTGTTTGAATGAGGCCTCGCCGATGTGACTTCTTCGTGACTTAATTGGAAGGCATCCCGTGTCAATTGCACAGAGCCAAGCGTCCCCATTGTCGGTAGCTGCGTGATTTGGCGAAAGTTACTGTTCTATCTGTCGAAAGTCTGTTCGTGGCTTGCACAGGTGCGCCCATGTATAAAATGGAGATTTAGGGTGAAGATTTAAAAGTTGATGACGCGTCCTCTCCCAGCTTGGCGAGAGCATTCCCCGCCCAGTGAAGGGCACTCGTTAAATTGGTGTGTCAATTTGTACTTACATACAATTTACGGGCAGAAAGGTAAATGACAAACCGCCATGAAGGGCCGCAGAGGATAAAAGTCACTCGATGCACTTGGATTATGTCATGATGGACATTGTACTACTCATTAGTATATAATCGGTAGCATCTCCTTCCGAGCCGACACTGACTCCTTGGGGCAATGTCCCCCTACTACCTCCGTAGAGCCCTCTTGCCGAGCACCACGCGTGAATGCATACCGCAAGCTGCTGAAAACCCCCGATCTTCATCGCGTACCCGTCATTCTTCCAGTATCTTCACCTCTTTTGCAAGTCTGTAAGTCATCCAACATAATTGAGTAACTGTATTTCCAAAATCCCCCTCACTTGGACCCTCATGACAATCTGATATAGACCTTATCAATTGCCCTTTCTCCCACAGAAGCCGTACCGTGATAACGTACACTCTTGTACACACGTGGTCGACCAAGCCACAAGCTATCCAACCCCAATCGCCGAGAACAAGACGTATCCCCTTCGACGGCCCCCCCCTCGAACACACAACCCATCCAATCAGTCAACCTTCGGAAATAGTAGACCTCGCGCTCAGACTTCCCCATCTCGACATCCCGGACCCCTTCCGCTTGACGCCGCTCCGTGCGAACTGCATCACACGCTGCGTCCCTAGCACGGGGCCATCGCGCGTGGTGTAGCCGGTGGTAGAAGTGACCTTGGCCGTGCTCCTCCGTGCAACCTCCAGCTGTTCCTGATTGTGCTCGTGGTCGTCCCTGTTGTGATATGCGTTGCGTGCGTCGCGACGCAGTACTTCTTCCATGCCGTGTAACGAGTCGAGAACGAGTACCTAATCCTGCTCCTGCTTCGTCGTGGTCGTGGCACTAGCCGGGGGGTTTTCCGACGACGGCTGCTGGGCTTGCTGAGTCTGCTGCTGGTTCTGTCCCTGGTTCTGTAGCGGTAGCGCCGGCGGCGGCTGGTTCTGCTGAGCGGCAGCAGCGGCAGTCTTGGCTTTGCGGGTGCGGTGTCGCTCGGAACATGCGTTGCAGGTGAGATTTGTACGGTTGTAGCGCCAGAAGTCTTCGGAGTTCTTTTGCTTGCGACAGCCTGTGCAGGTCTGCGGTGGAGCCTGGGTCTGCATCTTGGCCTAGGCTTCTTTTCTCGTGGAGTGCTTGATTCTTTGATATAGTCTATGCCCTACGTTCAGATCCTCTTCTTCCCTTCCTTCTTTTCCGTGTGCCAGCGACGATCGATGCGGTGCGAGGCCGAGCGGGACAGTGGCATGCAAGTGGACTGGGCAGCGGCGAGGCGTGGCGGAGCAACGCGGCAGGAATTTATAGGCGACTGACGAGAAAGGTAGGTGCGGCATGCGCTTTACCCGATGCGGAATCGGCGGCGGCTGATGCCATTATTGGCTCGGGAGCTCACCCATGGCTCTAGGTCGTTGCTGTCGCAATGTTCATGAACGCGCTGCCTTTCGCTGAGGTCGTTTTCGCGCCTCCTTCGGTATCATGAGCACTGAGATCCGACTATGTCCGGATGGTCAGCAACCACGGCCTGTCGAATGGCACAGAGGGCCGTGTTCCCAAAGTGCCTATCGTGCTTGCCCGATTGGGTCTAGTCGCAAGCAAGGAGCTTAGTCCACTAGTATTCACCTGGAGCAATCCCATTACGCCATCATTAGTCCGACATGATGCACGACAGTAATTACCCTGTCCTCTGTTGTCTGAGAAGAGGGGTCAGGCATTTCAGACCCTTTCAACATGGCATCTCAGGCCCACACACTCACGATGCAGTTCGCCAACTTGCAGTCTTTGGCAAAAGTCAGTCAGCTGCTCGAGCTGGTCAAGTTGGAAGGCGCGCGGGGTGGGGCCAAGCCACGGCCGTTACCGAGCAACACGGGTGGCGGCGTCCGCTTCCATTGTCACTGACCTCTCTGAAGGTTCACTGTCGCCACCAACCGTTCTCAGACCCGCGGCTTCCACCCTTCTCGGCTTTGCTCCCAGGCCTGTTCATGGTCGTGTCAATGACAACGAGAGTGAAGTCGAGCCTAGCAATTTCACGTTCATCACCAAGACAAGGAGGATAGAATGCGGATGCATGATACAGCTTCTACACCAGGAGTGTAAGATAAAGCGGCCAGTATATTGAGTCCGCTACTCTCACATCCGTAACTTTTCGAGAGGCCTGTGAAACTCCGAGCCGGCCGCGCAAAGTAGCCCTCAGTGGTCGGACCCCCAAGCTTGTCTCTTCAAGCCTCACCTCTCCAAGGCTCGAAATCAACCAGGCGACGTCTGGCTTTCTATCCTTTTCCTTTTTCTTTTAGGGGAGGCGGAGACCAAATGCAACCCCTGAAGACTAGGAAGAGTAAACTTTCCGTCCGTCAGCATTCTCCCTTTGTATTGCCTTCATGAACCGACATGAGGGCTAGGAAATCACTCCTGCCGCGTTGGGCTCGTCTGCCCATAACTACGACTCTGTGCGCCTTCAGAAGGAAACGTCTCCTCTGACCGAACCCGAGTTTGCATCGATTTGTGAAGCCCTTTGTTTGAGATCTGTCGCGACAGAAAATGGAGGAAGACGATCCGTTCAGGGCCTGATGTTGCAGCTGGACTCACGCGTAGCGAAGTCAGAATTTATGACCGTGACCATGCTTATCGCTTGAAGGTAAGGGTTCAGATCTTTGCGATGGGCGGAGAAGATGTAAGAATCGTCAAATTGCCATTTTGCCTCGTCCGCGGGTGTCAAACATCCCCAATCCTTTTTTCATTCTAGCGGCGCATAGCAGACAGAAGAAACTGAAATGATGGAGTGATATGCATCGTTACAGTATAGTCGAACATTATCATTACAAATCTACAGTCAATCATGTCACACTGCGAGCCACTTGTCAGTACCTCGTTACCTCCCAATCGCGGGTCTTGCCCCAACAAAAGGGATTCACTTACTGAGAACCATCTCCCTCAATGAAACCGTTCTAAATCTAGAGCATAGCCACAGCGGCAAGGCCAGCGCCGAGCAGGCCTCCAGCGTACACGGGCGCACCTGTAGCCTTCGCGCCGGAGTCGCTATCGGTGCCTGTCGCCGCGTCCGCGGCTGCGTCGGTGGCGGAGCTGTATGCGCCCTGGACATCGGATGTGATGGTAGACACGATGTCGCCAGCATTGTCGGTCGCAACCTACCAGGATCCGTTAGCAAGCTGGCGTTCTGCGGTATTAAGATCGAATCCACTTAGTAGTGACATACCGTATATACGCTGCCGCCTATCGATGTCACGTCGGTCGCCAAGTCAGTCGCGATGGATTCAGCGCCCGAGGTGATGGTCAATACGATGTCTCCGGCATTGTCGGTCGCAACCTACAAAAAGTCGTTAGCAAGCTGGCGTTCCGCTATGTAGAGATAGAATCCACATAGTAATGACATACCGTATATACGCTGCCGCCCACCGATGTCACGTCGGTCGCGAAGTCGGTCGCGGCGGATTCCACCCGGTCCGTCACGGTGCTGAAGGCGCCTTCAGCGCCCGAGGTGATGGTCGACACGATGTCTCCGGCATTGTCGGTCGCAACCTACCAGAAAAATCGTCAGCAAGCTGGCGTTCCGCTATATAGAGATAGAATCCACTTGGTAGTGACATACCGTATAGACGCTGCCGCCTACCGATGTCACGTCGGTCGCGAAGGCGGTCGCGGCGGATTCCACTCGGTCCGTCACCGTACTGAATGCCCCCTGGCCGCCGGAAGCGACGACTGTGGCCACCGACCCTGCGTTCTCGGTCACGTATGTGTAGATGCTGCCGGCGCCGCTGGTGATGTCGTCGACCACCGACTCCACGCCATCCACGATCTCGGTGATCTGCGCGTTCGCGAACGCTGCGGGGGCGAGGAGGAGAGCGTATGAGGGCTTCATTTTGTTGTGGTAGTGGTTGGGGTTTGTGTCGAATGATTCGAGTATGCGGTGAGCTTGTTGTGATGTGTGAAGGGAGACTGATGCCGTGTCCTTTGCAATACAATATAACTATGTTTACCCAAAGGCGCGTGAAGTGGAAAAAAGTAGATAGTTAAATGAGCAACTGACGCAAGAGGCTGCATTTCCTGGTTATATAAGTGAGGTACAAGCCAAAAGCACCAACCTACGCCCGGTCCAGGCAAGTGACGTCGTGGGATCAAGGCACAGCCGATGTGAAGTCGCGGCGGTCTGGCTTAGGCGTGGCTTTGCATACCACCATTATCGACTAGTATCAATGCTTGCAGGCGTCTGTCTGGTCTAGCTGCTAACCGTCGTCCATACTAGCAACCCTAGTGTGCGCTGTCAAATCCTTCTCGCTGTACCTTGCGTTGGCCTCCGCCGCGTATGCGTTGTGGCTTGCGCACCTGGTCTTGCGAGTCTGCATAGGGCTCGTATAGGTACGGGAAGTACATCCGCGGAGGTTGACGGGGACCGTGGGCAAGACGGTCGATTAGAGATTAGATTATTGTCTCCAGAGAGACCGGGAAAGCTTGAAGTCCAACTTGGCCGGTGACTCGCGCACCCGGTCGGAGCTCGGAGCATCATTACTCAGTCAAGAACGGCAATCCCGATGTTTTCGCTGTAAATCAATTCGGTCTAATGCGTGCCATTGTGTCTCGCATGTGAAAGTCGACTTCAGCGGATGCGGCTGGGTGTAAATGCCGCTTCAGGTCCCTACGCTCAGTGAGGCGCAGAAACACCGCGTCATATCCATGTCCGGTCTCGTCGATTCCGACACGCCTTGTTAATCACAGCCTGTCTCAGATTACTACCAACAATCCCAGAGTCATGGCCGCATCGCCAGCCCTCGATGTCCCGCCTGAACCACCATTCAAACGCCGCAAGACCACCCCAGAGCCGCCTCCACACACAGAGACATCCGATGATCCGAATTCAATACCTCTCGTCGCCGATCTGTCCGAGCAACTAGACGCACAGGAACGCAAGAAGTACATCAAAGGGAAGAAGCTCGGCTCCGGTCAGTATGCCGACGTCTTCGAGGCTCACCTCATCACCGACACCAAGAAGCTGGTGGCGATCAAGAAGATCAAAGTCGGGCCCGAAGTCAAAGAGTTCGGCATCTCCTACGATTCGTTACGCGAGATCAAGTTCCTGCAGGAGCTGGACCATCCGAACATCATCAAGCTGCACGCCGTCTTCAGTACCAAGAACCAGAACTTGAACCTCGTGCTTGAGCACCTGCCGCAAGGCGATCTGCTGAAGCTTATCCAAGATACCCAGAGCATCACGTATACACCTGCAGACATCAAAGCATGGATGCTGATGCTGCAGCGTGCCATCTACTTCTGTCACGCAAACGGGGTCTTACACCGTGACATCAAGCCGAACAACTTATTAATCGCCGCCAATGGCGAAATCAAACTTGCCGACTTCGGTCTAGCAAGGGCAATGGCAGATCCATACCAACCTATGACCTACAACACCGTGACCATCTGGTACCGACCGCCGGAGCTCTTCTTCCAAGCCCAGCATTACGGCGGCGCGGTGGATATCTGGAGCTGTGGGTGCGTATTCGCGGAGCTGATCTCGCGCGACGTCCTCTTCCGCGCGTGGCCCGAGTCCGAAATCAACATGATCCAGCTGATCTGCGAGAAAGTCGGCACGCCGACGGAAGAGAATTGGCCGGGCGTCACAAAACTAAAAGGATACCTCGTCCCGGGCGTGATACCCGTGAAGCCGAAGGAAGAATGGATGGCCGCGTTCAGGTCGATTGGCGAAATGGGCGTGGATCTGCTGGTGAAGATGCTCATGCTGGATCCGAGGGTGCGGTTAACGGCCGAAGGCGTGCTGAAGCATGAGTTCTGGACTTCGGAGCCCAGGCCGAGCAAGTTGGCGAATTTGCCGCGTAAGGGAGGCGGTGCGGAGACGATGGGCGAGAGTCTGAAGCAGAGAGGGGGCGAGCTGCCGAGGGATCCGGATGCTAATGGGAATGGGGGTGGGAGGGGTGACAAGGTGGCACGGAAGATCGACTTTGGTGCTATGAGATGATGTGCAGAACGATTATTACAGCCACATGTGACCAGCGTGTCTGATACATGAATGAATGATGAAGCCAGAAGTTGGATGAATTACAGGTACAGTTCAATCCTCGTCCGGAAGGGGGCAGCCATTGAGCTTGAATAGAGCAGCGGCCCATGGCATGAGCATCGTACGGATCACCTCGGGAAAACTCAAACGTCTTTCCCAGTATGGAAAGGAATGAGTCAAAGTCTGGGTCCGATCACGCCGCACGCCGTTTCCAATGACAGCTAGAGTCGGTGGGACGTAATACGCCTGCATGTGCGTCTTACTGTCACGCGTGCGCTTACTAGAGCCGGATGAAGCTCAGTGGCTCCATACAGATATTATATGATCAAGCTGCAAAGCAGCCTCTCGCGAGTCTATACACAACCCTTCTCTGCCTTTTCCGTCTCATGTTTCTTACCACATCGACAACAGTGAGTACACTCACATCTTCCGTCACAGGCTTTCACACATCTTCTGTCATCCCTGTTTACTGCCACTGCCAGAGGCGGAATCATGGCCAGCCCCTCGTCTTCCAGTCGGCGGGGACGAGACCGAATGATCTTGGTGGTGGCGACGACCGTCTTGCTACTGCTAGCAGGTGTCCTTGAATCGAGGTAATCTTGAGTTCGCAAATCTTAGAAGTAAAGGCATTTTCTCTGGCTTCAAGCGTGGGACAAGTCCACCGAAAGATCGGTCACCGTCTTGGACTGTAGAGCCACTTTCACGAATGCCGCTCTCTTCACTCTTCTAGGTAAATACGCTTCCAGGGAAAAGGATGCAGGCTCGAAATCCATCTCCACCAAGGCTAAGATTATATCACCGCGCACGTACCGCCGTCCCAACAGCACCAGTATCAAAGAGCTCCATAGTCCCACTACCCACGCATTCAGCCAGCACCCACTCGAACTCCAACCCGTAGAACTCGCGCCACTTCTTAGTCTTGCCCGGTAACACGCCGTTCCATTCTCCACGCGCACGTTTAGCCCTGCTGGCCGCATCGCCCAAGACATTCCCTTCCCACTTCTCCTTCAGCATCTCCATCGTCGCCTCCTTAAAGCGCGGGGAGAGTTGCTTAAGCAGGTAGAAGAGATGTTCCCTGGCGGAGGTCAGGAGTTTAAGGTAAGCGCCTGTTCCCGGCAATGCGAAGGTCATCTGCTGGCCCGGTCGGTTTTGCGAGGGACGGTCGTTCTGTGTCGCGAGTGTCGAGCCGCCACCTCCCGATTCGTGGATCGCGCCCATGCCGCCGACTGCGGCGATACTGCCAGTGGGTGCTTTGGTGCCTGCGCTGGATATACTGAGGAGTGATGATGTGCCTGGTGAGGCGAACAGATTTCCGGGGCTAGACGACAATGCTGCAGGGGAGGTAAGAAAGCCATGCTGCACGAGCTGGCGGATCTCCTCATTCGTGAATGCTTGGGTTGGCATAGTCGGGGATCCCGGATGAGCGGTCATGAGCGATAAGTACTTCTCTTTGATCTCAGCATCTAATGCCTCTTCCTTTTGCAGCCGGTCCTTCCAATCTGCCACTATCACTACACCGTCGCCGACTGGTGCGCCGCCCTTCCCTCGACCGGGAATCGAGACTTTCCTCAGCACCCCCTGAGCGACCAAGCGGGCCACTTCCCTCTCTGTAGCTGTGGAGCTCTTACTAAGAGCATGCAGATGTGCCAAGCTCACAACCGGTGGCAAAGCCATCCTGAACCGTAGCACCTGGCCGATTCTCTCGCTATTCATGCCCGCAGCTCGCTCCGGCACGTCTTGCCACTGGCATGACTGAATATAACGTACCAAACTCACCACGTCCTGCGGGATGCGGGATGGGGCCAGAGAGGGAACATTGCCTGTATCTTCCAAACGCTCGGACGCATCTTCCTTTGCGGCGAGGCTGGCCTTCCGCGAACCAGGCTTTGTACGTTGCAATGCTGAGAAGGGCGAGGAAGATGACTTGCGACGGAGCGGGTTCGTATCCTTTGGCATAATTGCAGGGTTTGCACACAGTGGGAACTCGTCATCCAAGTCCTTTGCGAAATATCGGGGGAGTGTGGGTGGCGGATGGGCTCATCGCGGGATGGTGGCGACAGATGCTATGCACATGAATTGCATCACCCAGTTCACATGGATGAGTTGGAGCGAATTTCACGAGCCAGTGAAGGGTGTTATATCTAGGCTGAGCTCCTCAGCGTCCAGGCTGTATGCGCTCGAATCAGCGTCTACTTCTAATTCCATTCACAAGACTCGGGCGCCAGTTGCGTCATAGTGCATCAGCCGCATCCATTGTGGAAGTCCCAGCACAATTCCCAGCTCCCCCCATAGCTGCTCTCCGTCTGTGGCACTGTGGTACCAATGCCGTCGAGCAGGATCAGCACAGGTGACCACTGGTTGTAATGGCCCAATCCTAGAGACCGACGCCGTGAACCATCTTCACCTTCTTTACCACCTCAAAAAGCGATAACAAAGTAGGCTTTCGACCCATAAATACCTTAATATCAGGACTATGTCCCTGCACCCTTCACTTTCACCCGCGGATCCCACGGATCGCCAGCAGCACTCCCCCTTTCTCGTCACAACTCAATCCAAAAGCTACGCAGATGTAGCGGTAGAAGAAGAAGCGCCAGAAGCTGACACATCCGATCTCGACGAAGACAGCATTGCACTTATCAAAGAATCCCCGCCTCGACCCTCTTATTTCTCGCACACGCGTCAGCCAAGTGAACCGCGCCCTTTTGGGGAAGTAATAGACGAAGAGGAAAGAAGTAGCCGACCGTCGAGTCCGAGTCTCCGGCATCCTAAGGGGCGGCTGGAAGATCGAGACGCCCCGAGGCCCAGCATGCCTAAGTCAAAGAAGAACGCGAATAAGGGAGGGAGCTATGCAGGTGTTGTCAAGGACAATGAGCCTTCCAAGGAAAATCAAGTGCTCGACGGGAATGGAGTACCACCGGCTGCGTTGGACTCGAATGTGAACGGACACGTGAACGGACACAAGACGCCAGAGACTTACGAAGGGTCAGGAAAAGAGGAAGCGCCAAGCAGCTCGAGTCGGAAAGCTCTAAGGAGAGGCTCAAAACAGACTGTAAACGACGATGCACCTGAGCAGCCTCAAGACTCAAAGATCGCAGGGGAGAACGGACTAGACGGCAACGCGGACTTAGCAACTCAGGCCGAGCGCTCCCAACAGCAGTCTGCAGAGACTGGTGGTATCCCAGCCGTGGAAGGAGTGGATGATAACGCTGACGGACAGAACGCTGAGCCTGGGCAACTCATTTACGAGAACCTGACGAATCGCTCCGGTGAAAACCTAGCTACCGTCAAACCCTTCGATGACTACCGTCTAGCGCTGCAACAGCGTGAGAACAAACCAGATTCCTCTGAGCCAACCCAGCAAGCCCTCAAGACCAGAGGGAGAAGCGACAGCGAATTAGTGTCTGGCCGTCGAGCTGGCGCCGGCTGGTCGCAAAGTGCAATCCGATGGGCACCGCTGAACATACCATTGCAACGAAGATTGCAAACGGTTATGGTTCTTGTGCACACCCTGAGTATCGCAGCCTGGCTTAGCGCTTTCTTCCTACTCTGCACCGTCCCCCTCCTCTGGCCTGTACTAGTCCCCTACCTCATCTACGTCCTCGTGAGCCAAGCGTCCGTAGACGGCAAGCTCGCCTACCGGAATGAATGGCTGCGCTCAATGAGGGTCTGGTCTTTATTCGCTTCCTACTTCCCTGCGCGGCTCCACCGCTCCCAGACCCTCGAGCCGACTCGGAAATACATCTTCGGCTACCATCCTCATGGAATAATTTCTCACGGCGCTTTCGCTGCTTTTGGCACAGAAGCCCTAGGCTTTAGCCAGCTCTTCCCGGGCATCACCAACACCCTGCTCACTCTCGATTCCAACTTCCGCATTCCGCTTTACAGGGACTACGCGCTCCGGATGGGCCTGGCGTCGGTGTCCCGTGAGAGCTGCGAGAACCTTCTATCGCAAGGCGGGCCTAATGGCGAGGGCATGGGCCGAGCCATCACGATCGTGGTTGGCGGAGCGCGAGAGTCTCTCGACGCGAAACCTTACTCCCTCAAACTTGTCTTGAAGAGGCGAAAGGGGTTTGTCAAGTTGGCTATCCGGACGGGCGCCGATCTTGTCCCTGTGCTGGCCTTTGGCGAGAATGATCTCTACGAACAATTCGACGCTTCTGCGCATCCTATCATTCACAAGGCGCAGCTGGTCGTGAAGAAACTTATGGGGTTCACAGTCCCGCTTTTTCATGCGAGAGGTGTGTATCTTTGCTCGAGCCCATACTCTTCACATCAAGCAGACGGCTAACAACATCTACAGGTGTCTTCAACTACGATGTCGGACTAATGCCGTACCGACGTCCGGTGAACATTGTCGTCGGCAAGCCTATCCGTATCCAACAAGCTAAGAATCCGGACCCAGCCTATGTCGATCAGATCCATCAGCAGTATGTCGACGAGCTTATGCGGATCTGGGACGATTGGAAAGACACTTTCGCTCGACACAGGCAGACTGAGCTCGAGATCGTGGAGTAAAGCTTGCGTGTATGATGCTTGGGGCAAGTGTAATGACCCAGGATAAGGAGAGAAAGAGAGAGAGAAGCTCTTAAACTCCGACACGACTCGGTGGTGTAAATTATGTATGACTATTTAAATGACCAACGATGCCAAATGAACATCTCATTTTGATTTCTCTCTCAACGTTTCTGTTCTCTCATCTTGGGCGTTGATCTTATTCCAGAGTGCTAGGCTGATCACACTGAGCACTGCATCGCAGCCCAGCGAGCTGACAGCCGGGTGGCTAAACAATGCTCGAGGTATGGAGAGCCCGTGATCCTCGTCTAGAACAGCCGTGACGGAAGTATACCCAACCATGAACAGGGCGAACAATGGCAGAGCTGTCCGAACCGCTCTGACCGCTACAGTGTCCTCGGCATAAAACCGTAAAGGCAGAAGACGATGCGCAAGCAACAAAAGCCTAGCCACCAGCACAAGCGGCATCAAAAACCCCGTCTCGACCAACAAACACGCAGCAACGATACAAGCCCCGTACGCCAAACACGTCCCCGCGACCCATCCCGACGACAGACCCAAGACCCTTCCACTCCCCTCCTCCTTCAGAACATGGTCTCTCGACCAACGTCCCCTACCCTCACCCCCGCCACCGCCCTCCAACCTCAAAACGGCCAGATAAAACAACCCCTGCGCAAAACTCACCGGCAAAATCTGACTTAACGCGAAAAAAACATATAACCTCGGCACCTGTCTTTTCCGTCCCTCCTGGCCCATATACAGACACACGAACATTGCCAGACCCAACTCGCTGAACGTCCAGATTCTACGGGCGGGCGTGGCGAGGATGGCGTGGGCGAAGTCCTGGAAGAGGGAGGAGGTCGTGGACCAGTGCCATGTTAGGCTGAGCCAGACGGTGAGAGCGGATTGTTGGGTTTCGTGATGGGTGTGAGGGAGAGGGAGAGTGGAGTGCCAGTGTTCGAAGGAGTGGATCAGGACGTGGAGCATGTTTGCGGAGAGGAGAGTGAAGCTGAGGGTTGCGAGGAGGGTGAAGAGGCGGAGGGATTGGGCGTGGAGTTTTGCGTCGTCATTATTCCTGGGCCGTGTGGGGGGGAGCGGCTTGATTTTTAGGATGGTGTGGATTGCGATGCCTGTGAAGGCGAGCGCGGCGAGGATGTATGACCAGAAGATGGCGGCTCCGAGGTAATTTGTTGCTAAGTCGGACATGGTCGATGACCAGCTTCGGATCCAGGATGAAGTTGGGATCTCATTGAAGGGTTTCAGCTTCACGAAATCTGATAATGTGCTCTGGGATAGTTCTTAGGATGCCTTTGGTGGGATGCAAGTACCTACTAGTGTGGCAAATTTGGACCGACATCACCTCTCTGCCGGTAGAAGTACGGAGACTTTCCACTTGGAATCGAACCCCGTTGACAAGGACAAAGAAGGCACCTCCTATGGTGGTGATCCTGGCATATTGATCCATTGAATAATTGTGTAAATGTCGTGAACAACGCACAACACAGCACTTGTCAGCTTCGTCGAAAAACCAATGATGCATTACGTATGGGTATCTCTTAACGCCTACCGCTATGCTATGCACACCCATTCCGAAACCAAAAAAAAATCGAAGGGCTCGCTGATGCAATTACACATTCAAACAGAATCGACCTGACCAGATCGCAGAGAGGCCTCAACGCTTCCCATTCCACGACCAAGCCCGTCCATCATCCACATTCATCCACCTGCCATCCACCACGGCATCCCACCCCAACATAACCCCCAAGAGGCGACAAGCCGCACTACTAACAGCACAGACGACCCCATCGCCCTCCCCAAGCACGGCAAGATCAATCAAATACGCCCTGCCGACCAACTCACGCATCCGCATAGCTTGCTCAGGGACCTCAATCTCCCCGCCGGACTCAGCCAGATCGCGCAACCGACCCGCCGAACCGCTCGGGGACTGGTTACCGAGGGAGAAGAACAACGCGCTGAAGAACCCGCCTTCCCAGCCCGTGTTCTCGTCCACATGCTTCACGTACGCGGAGCCGGGCTCCCTGATATCCTGTTTCGGGGAAGTCTGATCCAGCGCGGCTTTGGTGGCGAGCATGATACGTTCCTGGGCTTTCTGGATGGTGAAGGGGGCCGCTGCCTGCGTGAGCTCGGGCGATTGTCCGATATCCGGGTCGTCTGAGGCCAGCAGCAACGGCGAGTGGACGTACTCGAGGACCTGGGAGATCTCGTCCGCGTTGTTGTCGCCTTGCAGCGGCTGGGGGAGGCTGCCGCCGAGGAGCTTGCGGAAAAGGCTGCGGGCGCCCGAGGCGTAGCGGGCTAGTGGGATGTAATCGTGGCTGAATTGGTATTCGGAGGGATGGAGATCGCCGCGTCGGATTTGCATGCCGACTACGGAGCCGTGATGGGCTGCCGCATCCTCCTTGAGCTTAGCAATGCGCGAGGCGGCGTACGTCTTGTCTTCGCCGACAAGTCCAAACAGATCCTCGAAGCCTTGTCTGGCAAGGTCATAGATTTGGCGATATTTATCCACCCCTTGTTGGCGGGCATGGGTGTACTCTTGTTCGAACGCTGGCCCAAAAGTCCACTTGGCCGTCGCAGCAGACACGACCAGATGTCTAGCCTGATGTGGACATGGGACAATATGGTGCTGAGGCGGGGGCGAGCAACCCTGCTCAGGCAAAGCTGGGAAGAAAGATGAATACTTGCCGTACGGCCAGCGAGTATCGTCAATAAAGAAGGCGCGACCTTCTTTCTTCGCCAAGCCGTAACTCATCCACAGCATCAGCAACGTCTTCCCAAAGCTGGCTTCGGTGGTATCCAAGGCGAAGGTCAGGCTCGAACGACAGACTGATTCTGCTGAAGTGACGTTGGAAAGCGGAAGCGCTCCAGAGAATTCCGCATCAGCGACGTCCAGATAGTTGCGATCGACTGAATAATACGGACTCTTCTTGCGCCAATCACGGAGACCAAAGGTTCTCGACCCGCTGTCAAGTCTGTCCTTGAGATCCTCGGCTTGCCGGCAAATGTCGTCGTACTGACCAGCGTGTAATGGGAAAGTAGCATTGTGCGGTATCGCCACAGACCACTTTCGCTGACCGGCACGGGTCGTCACCTCCAGGGCTTGCGGTTCCGATTGGGAGAGCTGAGAGGCATGTTGTTCCTGCGAAGGGGTGGAAAGCTGAGGGGTGATTGCCTGGCCAAGGAAGTACCTAAAGACCAACAACACAGTGCAGATCGATAAGAGGACCTTTGCAATGGTCGAGCGTTTCCATTGTCTATTGGTGTTTCCCTTCGTAACGGTAGTCGCAGGTGCAGGCAGCGACGGGGAGACAGGTGGGCTCAAGTAGCGTTTCTCGGCGTTGCTGTAGTTGGAAGTGGTTGAGTTGGTAGAAGAATTCGATGAGATCGAAAGGCTCGTGTTTCGTCGGTCCCGCATTTTGACGATCGAGTGCATCGACATCCAGTGTCTTTCCACCTTTCCCTCCCCCAATGCCAAACAAGACTCTTGCTTTTCAACTGTGTTAGACACCTATCCCACAGCTTTCGACATGCCTCTGTGACACTTCGCTCTCAAATGGGTTAGAAGGAATACGAATAGCTCCCAGCACCTCTCACAGGTCTTGCTTTCGATGATTGAGAGTCTTCACGACTTTCAACGCAGGAACCGACGGACCGGCCGGGAAAGATCTGACATAAGAAAACGCGGTCACAAGAAGAAGAAGCACGAGTCACCAGCTCGTAAGAAGCCCAGCTTCTGTTTGTAGTCGTAAGAGAAAGGAAAGGAAAAGAAACGAGTCTGACATGTACTTCACGAGCTTGTGTGGGACGGGAAGGGGGGGGGAAGAAGGGAAGTAGACGGTACTACTGCGTCAAGCTGCTTGTCCCCAGCGGACGGTCTTACGGCATATTGCAGGCCAAGTCGGGTCAACCGCAAAACGAACAGGCCCCCGTTCCGCGTTTGAAGGGGGAAGCGGTCGTGCAGGGGGAGCAGCGGTGCACTGAATATAGGCGGTGTCCAGTCGGAAGATTGTGTGGGCTCGAAAGCACAGCGCTGGGTGGAGTCGAGCGCTGCAGTTGGGTCGGAGGTTTAGTAGGCCCGAGAAGTCTGAAACGTCGCTGCTGCCCTAGCGCCCTTTTCTCACCCGCCATACGGGTCGCAGGTAGACAGCGCGAGATTCACACCCAGAGCAGATCCACAGATTGGCTTGGACGAGTCTCTTAGGGAAGCCCTCCATGATCTGCACCACTGCTACAGTAGAGGTATCCATCGTGTAGTTCCAAACTCATCCCAGAGCTTTCCAACCACACCTATCCACCCCCCTTCGACATATCTGCAGAATACAGTCCCACTCGACTCCATGACATCAGAACCCAAAGGTTGCAGTCAGCAGCCACCACTGCTGATTCGCTGACGATGAAGCAACGTGTGGCTGGGCAGGCGAACGTCGTGCGACGGGTCGACAGCCGGGGCGAGAGCATCAGATAGGTAGGTCAAACGTGTGTCTGTAGCAAGCTGCCACAACCCACAAGCCCGTTTCGTAACTCTATTTGATCCACTATGTAGACAGCACCGTCGTGCATATTTAGCCGGAAACCCTAGGTGGATATAGGAAAAATTACATGCGTCAAAAGAAGTCGCAGACAGGGTATCGCAACGTCAAAAAGAAGATAAAGAAGAAAAGCAAATGCGAGACGCGTTATGCCATCCTCCAAATGTGTATCGTGAAGGCTTCTTCCCACGGTCCTTCCCCCCGAGTGCGTATCCTGCCGCAGTGGATCACGCCATGTCGCTCCGCATCCGTGTATCCCGTGAAACCCGTCCCCACAATCCAGCTGCAAAGTGTCAGCAAAACGCCAATCAGAAGTCTATTCTCGGTCTTCGAAGCTGGCATGATGGCCAGACGAGACGCAAAAGCAACGTTAATCAGAAAGCAACAGCATCACCTCTCTCCTACTGCGGGTGCTGCTGCTGCTAAGGATTAAGGTTTCCGTCAGCTCCTGAGCTTTCCTCAGCCATCAGAGCCTTTTCCACCTTCCCCATCACCGTGTCGCGCTTGACGCGGAGACTGCCCCGGTCGCCGTGCAGGACGTGGCCGCTCTCGACCTTCTCTTGGATCATCTGGTCGAGCAGCACAGTCATCTCGTCCACGCTCCGCCGACGCGGCAGCTTCACAGACTTCGAGTCGCCGCCTTCGCGGGGCTCTGACTTGGCAGAGGTCGAAGGGCTGAGAATCGCCACGGGACTCAATGCCCTCCGTGAGTAATTCGTCACCCCGGACGAACTGGACCTGCTCACTGCCGACGGATCTCGACGATGACTCGCACCGTTCGTAGTACGGGTGGAGCTGCGGTTCGAAGCACGGGAGCTGTGGGGAGCCATTGTCTCAATCGCTTCATGTGCAGATTCCGGCCGAGCCATGTCTTGGCTCACAATGCTCCGGCGCTGATCGACCATCTCACGTTTTCTGGCTGCGCTGCGTAGGGCCGTCACCATCCGCATCTGATCGTCCAGCTTGGCTCTGAGTTCCTCAATTTCGCGGCTCTTCTCTCGAACCACAGCTTCAAGTCCGCCTTCTTCGACAAGACTGGCTCGCGATGCAAAATTCGTACTCGTCCGGCTGTGGCTCGTCCTTCGGGCCTGCAGTAGTCTTTTCTCCAGCGTGGCAATGTAACGATTCTTGTCTGCAAGGTCGGATTGCAACATCCGATTTTGGCGAGCCAAAGATGCATCGCCTTCGCCATTAGCATCTCCCGAATTATTGTCATCGTCGTCCTCGCTCGCTTCGTCCAGCTGTGACACCTGCGCGGCAGGCAAAACACCCGTCGTAATGCTCCCGCTAGACATCGTGCGGCTCACGGTTGGCCCATCTTGGGGTACCGGTACTTCGAGCGTGTTTGAACTATATCGTTGATCCTCACTGCGCAAGCTCTCCCGACTCCGTACGCTCACTGGCCTTCCGAACTCATTAGTGCCGTACGCACTCAGCCTCCCAGGCGGCATACTCGCGCTTGAGAATCTGCCAGAATTAACGCCCAAAGATTTTGAGGACAAGATCAGCTTATTCAGATGGCTGATGCGCTCTTTAAGTGCTGTTCGTGCAAGCTGCATCTCTAGCATTTGCTCTTCATGGCGTGATCTTTCCTCTCGCTCAAGCTGTTCCTCCATCCTTCGATCTTTCTCAATCTCTTCCTCCTTCTCGGCTTCCTCTTTAGCCTTATTCTGCTGGTCTAGCTGTGCTCGCAGTTCTTGAATTTCGGTTCGATATCGGTCTAGAAGTGCTCGGCTTCCCGCGTCACCACTGTTCGGGTTGGATTCGTTACGCTTTGCATGGCTAACAATATTATTCTTGGCTCTGCTGGCGAATTTCAGCGTGTTGAGAGTCTCCCCAGTGTGGGAAATGGTGGCAGCGGCACTAGTCCCTGCTGTCGATAGTTGGATTGTGCAGAGAATCGAAACGAGTGAGTTCCCAGAGAGCGCAGGCTGTAGCAAGCGAGTGAGCTTGCTGTCTCGATAGGGTAAGTGCTTCAGAGCCTTTTCCTTGTCCGCCACAGACTTTGTCCCATCCTCCTTCTCGTCTTCACCAGAGAGTCGTGCGATAACGGTACCAAGAGTCAGCAGCGACTTGTTAATGTGCGCTCCCTCGGTACGGCGCTCTTTGTTTTCTGCAGCCTTCTCAGAACCAGCGAGGTCTATGAGTGACAGGGTGGAGACCAAGACGCCACCGGGCAGTATTTGATCTGCACGGCGGCCTTCCTTTTCGATACGAGGATCATTGTTTTGAGTTCGCTCTCGTGACTCGACAACAATCTGCACCACTGCGTGCGACCGTGATGAACGCGAATTGAATTGCGTGCTCCCGGTGCGCCGTGCAAGATCGCCGCGCGCAATGACTCGTAGCAATTGATTCGGGGACTGCACTATCTCCTCCTTCAACGGCGTGGCGTAAACGCCGCGCTTGCTGTCCTCGCGCAATTTGATCTCCTCTTGCTGCACTTGGCCGGGCCTGCTCTGACTCAGCAGATCGTATATCTTTTCGTTGTAGATTTCGAGATAGCTCACACGCAGGAGGAATTCGCGCCCGGGATTCTCTCGGATATACGAGAAAATGTCCGTTATGGCAAGGGGAATTACACCAGGCGAATTTGCAGTGCCCTGCATGGAAAACGTCTTGCCGGTGCCAGTCATGCCGTACGCAAAGACCGTGCCGTGGTAGCCTTCCATGACCCTACGGACCAGCCGTTTAGCCGCGCTGTCATAGACACGCGAATTGTTGTCGTGGGGCGAGAAGACACTGTCGTAGCGATAATCGCCACCCTCTTTCCCTTTGTACGAAATGAGCGACTTGCGACCATCCACCATCCATTCTCCCTCTGCTCCTTTGCCTCCATCGGCGCCAGAATCTGGCCGTACACGCACACTCACGAGCACATTGCCTTTGCTGTCCTTCGATGTACGTTTGCTTTCTGTTGGTGACTTCACACTGCCCGATGTTCCTTTGTCGCCCAGGGTGTCCTCTCCAATATCCTCGAACGTTGTCCCATCCGTGATACTAGAGCCATTCGCAGACGAAGTCCGGCTGAGCGGCGGAGATGGCATGCTAAGAAGGCTGTCTGACCCGCCAGCACCCGATATAAGCTTGTTGTCCCCAGTACCGTTCAGTAGACTGGGAGTTCCCGTGAAGCCAGGAGTGGGCGGCTCCGCCGCTTTCGCACGCAACCCATATGCGGAGCTCCGAGCTTTCGGCTTCTTGCCGCCGCCGTCTGCACTGCGTTCCTTTGCAGGCTCTCGGTTTTGGCTGGCATTGTACGCTGCATTGACATCGGACAGGGATGTCGAGGTTGAGAGCGGACTTGGCGGCAGGCTTGAGACCCGTGGGCTTCCTTTGGGCGGTAGTGGAAAAGCACTGATGCTCGTGGTTTTGCGTAGGGTCTTGCCGGGCGTCGGAATGCCAGACGAAGATGGGCCCGAGGGGGATTGTGAGGTGCTATGGTCGGCGGAGGTATCGGTAGTGTTGACAGTAGGGACAGAGGGCGTGGAACGAGCCTTGGACGGAGCAGATGTATCCAGTTTTGAGCTTGTGAATGATC